>VZTH01005365.1:922622-1153346 GCA_013397815.1 Aleadryas rufinucha
GTTGTAAATTTTAATTGTTTAAGAAAGAAAATTTATTAAAAAATGTTGTTTTTTTTTTTTTTTTTTTTCTTTTAATAATAACTTGTCTGTTGCTTTGTTGAATGTGAAAAAAATATCTGGAGAAAGGTAAAGAGCCTTGTTGGTTTCTTCTACAAACACTCTATAAGTTTGTATCTTCAGACTGTCTCCACAAACGATTCCCCAGGGTATCACAGTGCATAAGAGAGGGTGTACAGGGGACTTTAAAATGAACAGGGAGTCCAGGCCTAAAATCCCATCACAGAATTGGTTGCTGGTAGAGCAGACACAACGTCATCTTCAGACCAGGAGTGTTTTGTGTAAGTACTGTAATTTCCATCTCCCCTCTTGTATTTCAAAACTACTAGAGATTATTATATTGACTCCAGATGATTGTGAGATAGAACTGATTTACAGCTCTGTTCCACTGAGTGGGAAAGAGTGACGTCAGTTTCAGTCAAAGTTGGGGTCATTTGTTTATTCATCCTTATAAGTGTCCTTTTGTTTCACTTTCAATACATTGAGCAATATATTTGCTCAATATATTACAAATATGATTGACTAGATATTTCTGATATGAAAGTGCTTCTGGAAACTGTACACTGGTTAGTTTCCATAATGTATTTCATATTACTGTTCTCTTAGTAGCTCTCAGAAGGGAAACCATCACTTAAGCCATTTGTCCAATAAGGCTATAAATCAGTGGACGCTGCACTGCAGAAAATATTCCTCCATTGGCAGGGACTTCAATGAGATGACCTCATCATTTTTTCCATCTCCAGTATAGAGGTGTCTAAGATTTATTACAATCTTAATATAAATTCAAGACTATGGATATGTTTTTATGACATATTTTCACGACAATGACAAAAAAAGGCCAACATAAGTACAAGATAGCTTTATAGTGTCAGGATATTAAAATATGTCTATCCAAGTTTATGGTGAAATTTAAGTAGGAAGCATCTGAAAATGACTATTTTCTCATCTCTGTTCTTTTCTAGTATATAAAACTAATTAATTCTATTACAGAGAAGCAATGTTTTTCCTATCAATTCAATACATGACTTAAAAGAAAATTTCAGTTTCAGGATTATTTTAAAACAGTATAATTTGCTAATCTTTCCGAATCAGATGGCATATAATTGCTTCCTGTATTATGACAGAGGTTTAAAGTAGGAGCGAGATCTAACAAGGAGTCCAGGCCTGAATAAGACTTCTTGTCTACGTATTCAGAGAAGCAATCTGCTTACCTCTTACCTAATAGTCCCTTATCCTGAGATTTTTAGATGTCAGTAAGAATGCCTCTGTCATCCTGAAAACTCCCAACATATAACCTAATGACTAGATGCCAACCCTTCAACTAACTGTTGCTGGAAATCAGAAAAAAACCAGGAAGAAATTTAGTATCCCAAATGACTTTTTTAATATTACTGGACAAGATAAACCCCAAAAGACTGAGATGCTGGTGCTAGAGTAACAGTTGCTAATACTGAAAAATTACTGAGACGCTTAGAGAAAAGCTTAGGAGCAATTGAGGAGCTAAGAGTGTGAGGAGAATATCTCAATTTGGGAAAGGAGGTCAAAAGAACACTTCTTAGGAGTGAGAATGAAGGCTGGGCAGGACCACAGAGTAAAGAGCTGGACCAGACAATGGAGCAAAAAGATGGAGTCTGGAAGCCAACTGCAAGCAAAAATTGGATTTACAATACCATCTATATTCTATAGAACCTGATAAAGATGAAATGGTGAAACTTAGCATTGTCATGCAAAGCCCAGTTGTTTTTCAGTACAAATCTGTGGAAGAAGACATGAACTGTGGCAAACAAGGGACTGCTGTGTCCTCATCTCAGCTTTGCTCCAACTGTACGTACAAGTCATGTGCCGAACGGGAATCAGGACTAATCAGGCCTTCCTGGAATCCAGACCTCTTCGATGGGTGATAGATCAGACGAGTGAAACTATCCAGGCTACTGTCTACAGGATGTTGAACCGGTTCCTGAGGTCATAACTTCACCCCTTTCTGACTTAATCACATTTTCTCTTGATTTTGCCATGCAATGAGGAAATAGTTTTAACTGTTGTTTTGCCATACCCTTTCTCAAGGCTGAGATCTTGGGAACATTCTTGTTTGCATTTGTCAGCAGATGCAACAATTACATAATGGCAGGGATGGCCATGGTGCTTGTTTGTGCTTTTATTTTGCAGCTCAAAAAAAAAGGTCAGCCCTTCTGAGCCTCCTTTAACCGTGACCATCAGATGGCCCTTCAAGTTTCCTTTAATGATACCCACAAGATGATCAACGTATACTCTCCAGCTACATCACAGAAGCCATGCCAGACTTGCAAAACAGTGACAAACTGCATCAAGCATACCACACACCTAAAATTTTGTACGATGTGTTTCTTTGCCTCTTGCATATGAGAGTGTTCTACATGTTCAATATATGTAGCACATACAGGCAGGAAATCTCAAGATGAGTATGCAATGTGCCTTGCAATCATGGTGTTTGGGAAACACCATTGCCTGGTGCTTCTGCCTTTATTTCATGGGAGGGAATGTCTGATTACACCAAGCTTGGTGGTGATTCCCTAAGAGCTCTCCAGAAAAGAACAGTTTGAGTGTTGTGCATTGATTAGAGGCCCTTGCCTGTGCAGACGCTCTTTCAGGTATACGAGAGACAACAGAGAATAGTACCATGGAATATCATATGTTTGGGATGAGCTGGCAAAGTAGCAATGTCAACATGGTTGGCAAAAAAGAATTTGAGGCTGAGAGGAGACTGTTGGTAGGAATGATCTGGGAAGAAGGATGGAATTGAACTGCTGGGATCATCATCCAGAAGCAAAGTGGGGAAATAGGGGACCCAGGATATCTGGGGATCCAGATGGATGGAAAATGTCAGACAGAAATGGAAACATGAGAGGCAAAAACCTGCTAGGGACAGCTAAAAGAGCTATATATGAGCAGACATAGAAAGGAGAAGTGAGGGAAGAGGAAGGTAGAAGAGCTGTTGGATATCCAGGACTTCTGTGGGGAAGAAAATTACTCAAGGGTGAGAGGAATGTGTGAAACGTGATCCTTATAAAGGCAATGATGAGGAAAAATAATGTCTCTCCCAACTGTTTGTATTTTCAAGTGAAAATATGACTATTTATAATATATATAATATATTTCTAACTTCCAGATAAATATTTTAAAGACCAAATTCATAAACCAATGAAATCAATAACAAAACTCTAGGTCTAGTTAGTGCAAGGATGCTACCAACACACATATATACATATAGTATGTATACAACACTTCCGGAGGCAAAAAAGTTTTACTTTGTTGTCATATAAATAGCCAAAAATAAGTAGATTAACTTTGGGAAAAGTATTTTTCTCACCTTCACCCCTGTACTTTCCATGATCATTCAAATGTCTTCAAAACCCTTGAAGACTTCAGAGCTGGATGCCCATTCATGAATGCCTCATTAGTTATTTATCATAGACATAAGTGTTGGACAAATGTTTTTCTTGGTCTATGCAGTTTGTTGCTTCCATTACATTATTTCCACACTGTTGGCTGCTGTTCTGTGACTTTTTGCTGGCAGTAATTTTTTTCAGGTCACAGTGTTCCATGGCTTAGCTTCTCCAGAAGACCAGGTATTAGGAAGGTAAATGATACAATTGCTGGCATGGAAGATGGAAGAGATGCTTTCATATTTGCAAGAATGCAGTTGAAGTGGGAAAAGTCCCATAGATTCACAGGAGCTCAAGAGAGGCCAGTATATCTAGTTTATTTCAACAGGCACAGCCTGTTGATTTTTGGAATGTCTTATTAAAAACCAGGATCTTAAATTTAATCCCTTCCATTTATAGGTATGTGACTTTTCAATGCTTATTTTGATAAGAAGTGTCTTGGACACTTCTGTGTAAGGACACCTATAATATAACATGTGTGATACCCCTAGACTAACCAATTTAAGTAGTGAACAGATGAAAGAGTGGTTGTTAGACTGAACTTACTCCTTAGGTGAGTTCTGACAGGTTTTATTCTTGTTTATGAGAGGAAAGGAGTTGCTTGATCTGGTTATTTTCCAAAACCACCTTCTTGGTTTTTCACATTGAAGGAGGAAGAGCATCAGCTCCACAAACTGGAAGTTCAATTATAGTTCACAGCTTACTGGTCCAATCAAAGCAAAATTGGTTTTGCAGGTATGTAAATGTGCTTCAGTTTTGTAGGACCTCCACTTTTAAGGTAATGGTGGAAACATGAGCCTGTGCTCATACACTGAATATTGAATCAGTCTTTTGATACTTTGCTGCTGATGACAGGTTTCTTTTGCCTGTGTATAATTTCCTGCTAAGACTGAGAGACGTGTGTCTCTGTGAACCCATGGACTGTGGAAGGTGTTTGGCTGCAAAGCTGGAGGCACTCAGAGACCTGTTGCAGCTGCACTCTCAAGTCCTGCCTCTTTTGTCTGAGACTGTGGGGAGAATGGTTTGCTCTGACTGACATATTCAGCACTTCTCTGTCTGCATTTGTGTATCGATCACAATGGAGAGTCTGTGGAGTCTCTCTGGATTTAGAGCTTCCATATCTTCGCTTTCCTCCCCAGTTCTCTAGGCTGAAAGTGGCACAGGTTATTTCATTAGAGGAAAAGTCTGTTTCCTCTCTATGCTGCACTTGGAATACAGCTGTCAGCAGTGCCAACTGCAACACTGTAATTAAACCACTACAGTTTTTTACTGTACTTATTATTCATTGCAAAATAGGTGTGTTTTCTTACAATTTGTTCCCAAGCAAAGAACTTTTCAGTAATGTTATTGCCTATTTAAGGGCTGGCCCTTGATACCATGTCTGTGACTTCCACCTTCACAATGCCCATTGGTAAGACAGTCTTTTTGGAAGACATTCTTTAAGGACACCTAAACTTTTGTGATGGGCTTTCATCTAGTCAATCCTCCTATGAGTGGGATCTTTCAGGAACTCTGTCAAGTATACTGAGAAGATGGCTTATGGAGAGATAACTGCAACTTTCAACACTCTCAAATGACGAGTCATCGAAATGCATAGCACTGGATTTTGAAAAAGCTTCTGTTTGTAGTGTTGGGAACATGGGTACTAAGCTGTGTCACTTAAAGAGTATTCTCCCAGAGTATAGCAGCAGGGAGAAAGTACTGTTCTGATCTGATAATTTTGCTTGACCTCCTGAAGGAGAGACACCTACATGGAATAAGTGAATGTAATTTGCCAATAACTGATTATGTCTTGTGTTCTGATGTGTTGGACACTCCCCATGCAGTCTGGCAATTTTTAACTGAAATTAGATGATCCTTGTGAACCCCGGAACTGGCATGGACTAACCTGAGATGAATGTGCTAAAAAAGAGGCTGAGTGCAGTATGTAACTTTTAATAAAGAAGGAGTTATCCAATCTCCACTTACAAAGCAACTTGATCAATAACACATTGTGTCCTCTGGAGGTAAAAGATTCCCACAACACTGTATTATATGTGAAAAACGAGCACAACTCTCTTGCTGCGAGATAGAAGATGTTTATTGGTAGCAGCAAGCGTCCGAGGAAAGTCCAAAAGAAAAGCCGAGAGAAANCACCATAAATTGGGGAGATTGGCTGCCGTCTAGGGGATGTCTGTGTCTTGCTTGGTTTTGTAAGAAGCAACTAACTTTAATAACTTTTTAATTGTAAAACATGAAAACTTTGGGAAGAAATGGTTATTCCTCTGGGAATGTCTGGGGTCGACTGTGGCTCTAGGAACAACCTTAATAACTTTCACTATACTTTAACCAATTAATAACTGTGCAATTAATAACCAACAATTAACAAACATGTGATTAACATAACATATGAACTTAATCCTCGTCACAGGTAGGGCAAAATAATTATGCAAAAGATTAGCCATGATGTTTATATATGACATTATATAAAAGAAATTCGAAAAAGAAAATTTAAAGTTTGAACTGAATGTCACAATATAGAAATTTGCTTTTATGTGTTTAGCACTTACTGGCTTAAAATTTAACCTAAAAAAGAATAAATTCATTCTTTGCAGTCAATTTGCAGCACTTAAAAACTTCTTCTGGCACATTGGATTCTTTGAATCCGTATCTTAATCTTCTGTTCCACTTAAAATGTAATGATCTTTGTGTTGTGATCTAGTTTTAATAATATATCTTACTACACTCTCAGTTTAATTTTATGTTAGTGATAATAGGCCATGAAGAGTGAGTAACAAGAATAAGAGAAGGAATTGGCAAAGCGAGGTTTGGGAAGGCAAAAAAAGGGAAAATTTTCACCTTCAGGAGAGAAAATAATAGCTTTGTTTCTGAAGCATATTTATCAATGTAAAAGTTGAAACCTGAGATGTGTGAAAATTACAAATGTTTGTAATGCTTGTAGATGCTTTACTTAACAGAATAAAACATCAAAGGGACTGACTTTCTAATTCCTCCTCCAGTAAAGGCTCATTATCCCTCACAAACATTTCCAGTAGTGGGCAAGGTGGGCAAAGTCAGGTCCCATTCTGAGTAAGTATAGACATTCAAAGGTTGTAAATCAATAGCAAATTTAAATAAGAGGTTTAAGATTTCCTTTGACTTTAAAATGTTCAGTTTCATTCAATTCCAGACTAAAAAGAATCTTGAGAAAATCAAGAGAAAAGTACTTTCACAAGAAGTAAAACAAAATACACAGACAAGCCTTTGTTCATGTGAAAGCTCTTATCAACGTGGAATGACTGGAAACAAAATGATAAAATACTGCACAAAAAACGCTTGTTTGGAGCATGATCATCTTGTAAATATTGTGTAAGAAAGCTGTACAACAATAAAGAAGAAAACTAGCAAGATCAAATGGTGAAGGGCCTTGAGGGGAAGCCGTGTGAGGAGTGGCTGTGGTCACTTGGTCTGTTCAGCCTGGAGGAGACTGAGGGGAGACCTCACTGCAGTTATAACTTCCTTGTGAGGGGAAGAGGAGGAGCAGGCACTGATCTCTTCTCTGTGGGGATTAGTGACAGGACCCAAGGGAATGGCCTGAAGTTGTGTCAGGGGAGGTTTAGGATAGATATTAGAGAAAAGTTCTTCACCCAGAGGATGGTTGGGCACTGGGACAGGCTCCCCAGGGAAGCAGTCACAGCACCAAGCCCAGCAAGAGTTCAAGAAAGGTTTGAACAATGCTCTCAGGCACATGGTGTGAGTCTTGGGGGAGGGTCAGGAGCTGGTCTTTGTTGCCATGTGGGTCCCTTTCAACTCAGCATATTCTATCATTTTAGGAACCATTCCATTAAGTTCTCTAAACTGTGAGTAGAAAATTCTTTAAGGGGCTAATGAGTTATCTGTGCCTTATCTGAGTGGGCATGAATATGCCAGTTGACAGCTTATAGATGCTGTCACCTTTTGAAAAACGGTACGGATCTATCCCTGGTTTTAGAAAGAGAGGGTTTAGATGACCATGATTAAAGGTCTGTTCTTTTCAGGTTGCTTGTCAACGTCTCCTTTGGAATTTTTCAACACCTTAAGGATCTAAGCTCTAAGCAACCTTGCTTTAATTTAGTGTCAGTTCTGCTTTGAGGAGGAACTTGGACTTGATTATCTTATGACACCTTTCTGTGTTATGCAGGAGAGCACGTTTTACTGTAGGTCCTGAAAGGTTGTAATAGCTTTACGGAGACACAGAGTGCAAGATACACTCCTGTTTAAACAGTCTGGCTAGAACAAGCTTAGCATGGTAGCTTTTAGGGGCCTCTTCACTGTCTAAGAGCCTTCCTTTTAATATAATGAATTGATGTTATTTATGACAAAAAATTGGCTAAAACAAGCAACATAAAACCTTTTCCTTGAGTAGAGGAATCCCAGAATGGAGGGCTCATTAATTCAGTATGCATAAACCTCATGGCTAATTATTGCTAGCATTTTTATGGCTGCTTCATGTCAAGGATGATATCACTGAAACTCACTTAGGCTGAATCATTCAGATGAGGTGGGCCAACATTTACCTTTCTTTTTTGCTCATACATTTTATTTAATGAGTACTTTATATACCTTATTTACATCAAGATATGTATGAACATGATTGTCTTGATATCTCACCATCACTTACAGATTTTAATTTTCCAGCAAGAGAGGTGGGAACGGCCATCATACTGAAGAGGACAAACAGAAGAACATGGGTAGATCATGTTGCTATAGTTTCATATGATCACCAAATAGGAAATGTTACTTTAATCTCTGCAAATCCAATCAAATAAAGGAGCTGACATGGCATGAGAGAGAAACAGCTCATAGTCTGTCTAACTAATATCCTGTTTCTGATGATGAGTCACATCAGCTTTTTCAAAAGAATATATGGAAAACTGAAAATAGACTTATAGGTGTGGAAGATTATACCAGAAAATTTCACCCTAAGCTCTAGTAGTTACCAGTTTGTTTAGCTTTCTAAAGTATTTCTTGGACACTGATAACCGTGGTAACTTTTAGTTTTTATGACTAACTTCTCACACTTTCCTGTCTGAGAACAGAAATGTGAAATATTAATGGGGGAATCCCGAAGCTGAATGCATGACTTTGACTCCCTACAGTCTTATGGAAAATATCAGTGGCCTTGCTTTTAGTTTACACACATCTCCCAGTACACACTAATTTCAAGATGGCATATACAACTGTCTGCAGTTTAAAGAAGTACAGCTATTTAAAACTTTACTTTTTTCAGTTTATGCATTTCTCTCCCATATAATTAATCACTCAGGTGAGACCAGAGCACAGGTACATGCATGTATACCTGAGCATCCACACCCTTCCCTGAAGACTAAATTTTCTGATCTTCCTACAGGAACTGAAAACATCTGTTAAATATTTTCTGCTCAAAGAGAAATGAAAGGTGGGTGGTTTAACCTTTGCTTTTTCAGTCATTAAATGGTGTTCATTCTGCATAGTGTTATAACATGAAATCATGCTTTTTCTTCTGTATTATTTTGATATTGCTTTAATATCTGACATAAGAAATACTACAGCAATTAGTCATGATCCTCAAATTGCTTCCTTTATTGCTTTGAGTTGTTGAGACAAAGACTAGAATAATCTAACCATTGGGAAAAGTATTAAAAAACCAAAATCAAGGATATAGACTCCTGAGAAATTTGAGAAATTGTTCACATTTGAGAAACTTGGCTCAAAATACCTTCAGTCTCATGATTATACCATTTGCACCTCCCTTTTCTAAGGATATTGGGACATCTCTAGCTCTGGGCAACAGCTTCTGGGAAAGGTAAGGCCAACACAATCACACTTGTGATGGATGCCTGTTAAGTCCTGACCACAAGTTAGCAGCATTCATCTGCACTGACATCTGCACTGGCATGCACAGTGCCCTGTTTTGCTCCCCTAAGGGCTTACTCTTCTTCCGTCACGATGAGCAATTCTGACAAGAGTGGACTGAGACAGCAGGCACCTTGCAAGTGGTACTGAACTGAAAACTCCCTGAGAAGAACCAGGGTCAGAATTTGGCATAATAATGTCAGAATTTCACTTCTGAGCTGCACTGGAATCTGGAAGCACTGACAATCTAGCCCATGGTCCCAACCCATGTGAAATGGGAACAAGCACAAGATTGTGATGCCCCCCCAGTCCCTCTGCAGCCTCACATGAGGGCTGTATGTACTCCTGTCTTTTGAGCAATACAGGGTTGCTTGTTTAAACACACAAAGTCTGCCCCTCAGAGATCTTTGACTTCCTGAGAAGTCCTGAATTTTGCTCTTTTACCTTCCAGCTGTCAAGATTCTTATTGTTAAATATGTGTTTCAAAAAATGGACCAAAATGGTCTTTAGGCAATTTAATTAAAATTTTCTGTTCTACTAAGCGCTGTGTCTTGACAGACCCTCTCTTCTCTTTTTTCTGTTAAGCTCAACTTTTTATGTGTCCAGAAATTCCAAGTTCTCTCCCAGTTTAATGACATGTGGTAACATACAAAAATTAAGTTTTAAATGAAATACGAATCTTTCTTTCAAAGAAAGTCCAGGTATGGATAAAGTATTTTCTTAAAAAGTAATTATTTGTGACATTCATGAGTTGATAGTCTAGGAAAATGGGAACTGCTGACTTTTTAAAAAATCCCACAAGGTGGAGGCGAATAAAATACTAAATAAAAAGGTGTCCTATGAAATTAATATTTGAGACACTAGAAAGAAACTAAAGGCTCGACCCTTTGAGACAATAGGATACTTTATAGCATATACTATGCCGTTTTGCTGAACTGGGCTGCAGAGCTTAACAACCATCACCCAGAAGAATTTGCCTAATAAACCTAGCAGTCGGAATAATACAAAAAGAGAATTATTCTAGTTTCATTTCACCTTATGCAAAAAAGATATATTTTAGGGGTTTATTAACATTTGGACTGATACCTTAAATTTATTTTTATGCTTTGTTTGAGCTTTTTACTTACAGTCAACTGTAAGAAGGGAAGCTTCAGGGAAAAAGGCCATTCTGAGAAGTTTCTCTTGAAATACTGTAATCTACAGCACAGTACAGTGATAGCAAAACTTTTCGCTGTATGGACTAAATGCATTTTTCTCAGTTATTCTGACAGACACATAGTAGGCAGTTCCCCTCTGCATGACGCCAGCAGGGTGGGTCCTTGTGCTGTGCAGCATTCTGAGTAGTTCTCCTGACCGGGTCCCAAATGCCTTGTACACCAATGCCTATTGCTTCCTGGACTCAGCATGAATATCCCAGAGACTCCCATCCACCTTCACTGCTCCTTCAGTATTCATTCAGGTGAGGGCTTCGGACCTCACCTGTTGTAAAGACCTTCGGTTTTTCCATAGTTCACCTTTTTACAATCGCTGGGTCAAGGTTTCTTGCCAATGTTGGTAGAATTCCATGCTGTCAAAGTGAATGCTTGATGCACCATCCTCTGGGAGCCATTCATGGTGTTCAAACATGGTAACTTGTTTGGATCATCAGGCATTACAGAATCACAGAACCCATTAGGTTGGAAAAGACCTCTGAGATCATTGAGTCCGAACAGCACCTTGTCAACTAGACCATGGCACTGAGTTCCATGTCCAGTCTTTCCTTAAACACCTTCAGGATGGTGACTCCACCACCCACCTGGGCAGCCAATTCCAATGTCCAATCACCCTTTCTGTGCAGAACTTCTGTCTAATGTTCAACCTAAACCTCCCCTGGCACAGCTTAAGACTGTGGCCTCTTGTCCTATCACTGATTGCCTGGGAGAAGAGGCCGACCAACCCCCACCTGGCTACACCGTCCTGTCAGGTGATTGTAGAGAGTGATAAGGTCCCTCCTGAGCCTCCTTTTCACCAGGATAAACAACCCCAGCTCCCTCAGCTGCTTCTCACAGGACTTGTGCTCCAGACCCTTCATCAGCCTTGTTGCCCTTCTCTGGACACGCTCCAGCCCCTCAATGTCCTTCCTGCAGTGAGGGGCCCAGAACTGGACACAGCACTCGAGGTGTGGCCTCACCAGTGCTGAGTACAGAGGGACAATCACTGCCCTGGTCCTGCTGGCCACACTGTTGCTGATACAGGCCAGGAGCCATTGGCCTTCTTGGCCGCCTGGGCACGCTCTGGTTCATGTTCAGCCACTGTTGCCCAGCACCCCCAGGTCCTTTTCCACTGTGCCACTTTCTAGGCACTCTGCCCCAGCCTGTAGTGCTGCAGGAGGTTGTTGTGGCAAGCTAAAAGCTAAGAGTGTTGGCAGAACTAGTTGCCCCCAAAGCAGTACATCCCTCCTGTCAAATTCATCCTCATGATTGTTGAGTTCCCTGCTGTACACCTAAGGGATAAAAAAGCTGGGAACATTTGGGGCAAGTCACTCTGCTTTTACTACTGAGCTGGTGACCATGGAAGTAACATTTTAAATGTAAAACCCAAAGAGCTTCTTGCAATCAAGACCATAATCTTTCTCTTTCCCTCAGTCTACTTTTGTCCAGATGTATGTAGATGAAGTCTGCAAAATATGTTACCAAAACTACAACTGCTTCTGATATCGATCAAGAAGTCCTTCTTTTGGCTGTAATTGATTTTAGACCAGGCCTTTAAACAAAAAAACCTGGTTTGTTAACTTGAAGAATGTTCCAGTTTCTAAGCATGATTGATTTTGACAGTTCTCATGTAAAGTAACCACTGTAATGATAAACTGTCAACCATTATGGTGCTGTGAATCAAATCTGCTGAAGAAATGAAGGTTTGCCCTTTCAAAAGGTTATTATCTTGCATAGTCCACAGTTTTTCTTTCTATTTTTTCAGGAAAATTACTTTTGTAAGTGTCAAAGGTTTAATATATGGACTATAAAATTGAGACATTTTCTGAATTAATTGGCCTAAAGCAGAAATAAAATGTCTTTGCCATTATAGCAGCTCCTCATTGTAACCATATTTCAAAATATCTCACAGCTCGAACAGTGTTCAAAGGAGTTTTTTGTTGTTGGTTATTTTTTTTATTTGGTGCTAAGCAAAAGTACAACTATTTTAAAGCACATCACGTAAAACACATAGAATTATTTCTCTGTCTCAGTGATCTTATTTTTATTGTTTTAAATTCAGGTAAACAAAACATACACTCAAAAGCCTTTTGGCAAGAAAAGAGTTTGTGGCACACTGTAAAATTATTGTTCAAAATTATTGCTATATTTTATAAACACAGAAATGGAAAGCATTATTAATACACAAACTCAGCTTATTTATTCTTATTTTAAGGGGTTCTTTTAGGGAGTGCCATACATAAATGGCAGAAAGGGCTAAATTAATGTAAGTTCATGCAAAATGCCTTTATTTCTGAAATTAAGTAGTGCATGTCTTCTCTCTTTCTGTCATGTTATTTCAGTTGTATAAGTAACTAAGCTTCACTGTGAAGTCCCAAGCTTCAGTCTTCAAACAGTCCCAGTAATAACACCACATTTCAAAAGAGATGAAATTTTAATGTAGATTTTAAAAATACTAAGATAGAAGATGAAAATCCTTTGCTTTTTCTCTGCTTTTTCTTTTTTCTTTCTATTGCACTATATATATAGAGTCTTTCTAAAGAACTGTTTCTGGATAAATGAAAGCTACACGGCAACAGAAATTGTATCTATACTGGACAAAGTGCTTAGTTTATTCTCTACGCAACTCCAGAAGTGAAAATATAGCCCTGTTTTGCTGTAGTGATCAGAGGGAGCAGCTCAGTGGGGTATCCACAAAGCTACTTCAAATAGATTTTGGCAGGTCTTTTACAGTTGTTTCTCAAAGCCCTCTTGTGGTCCATTGCAAAATAATGTATGGCTAAAATACAAGGCAATTACAGTGATACACATTTTGGAAAACTGGGCTCACAGGAGGTAGAATTGGCTACTCAGGTATTATAAATCCCTCTGGCTGCACAGATGTCAATGCTAATTTATACTCTACAAGGGTTTGATAATCTCAGCTTGTAGGAAAAGTGTTCCCTAAAGATGTGATCTGAAGACCAATGAAGTCATTGGGAGGTTTCCCATTAATTTCAGTGACTTTTAGATCAGTCTGTAAGCATTTAATGTTAATTTAAAAAGTAAAATACAGGTAACCCTGGAAGCAAGTGCAAATACATATATATATTTAAAAAGACATATCCAAAACATTAAACTTCAAATAAAACTTGAAATGAAAAACAGATTTAGAATCTTTAAGAACTGTAGGCAATGAATTCCACAGATTATCACTGCCCTTACAGGCTGTGCTTTGCAATCCCACTCTATTTTTCTTTAGTTTTCATCTCCACTGTGAAGTGGATGGGAAAACACACACCAGTATAAGCATAGTATGATTTCAATGTAGAGAGAAGGGCTTATAGGAAAGACTTGGAGCTGGACAATTAATGAGATGAATTTGGACTAGTATCCAGCTAAATCTGTTGTGCTCTGCCCCATCTCCATTTTTTTCCCAGTTTTTTTTAGCTGACCAGTGGAGGCCCAAATGTCGTGTTTCAAACGAAACTCCCTATACAGCTGTATGCTTTAGCACCTACAAACTTGAGTGACCACTGTGGGTGTTCATGGGAGGACAGGCAGAACTACTCATTTTAGCAGAAGTGCTGTTACCTTCTGCTAGAACAGGCTGCTCGTGGAACTATAGCATAAATTAAGACATAGATATAGACACTGACCTCATGAATAAAAATCCATGTTCTTGCGTCTTTGAGCATGCAACTCTCATAAACATGTGAGCTCTTTTTAATTTTTTCTGAATTAAAATTCAGAAATCTATCTCTGCCATATTTGGAGCCTTATTTCTCTTTTTTCTAATCTGGTGAGAGTTATTTACAATAACACTTCTAATCAAACCATCTTGACTATTAGCAAAGTAATTCTTTGTATTTATAATAAAAATGATCCTATGACCATTTTGAAAATTTTTGTTAATACTGCAAAACATCACAACACAGGAAAACCCATTTTTTTTCCACACAGCCAATCACATATGAAGACTGAAATAGTACTTCTATTACCCAGTTTATAGAGTCATAAAAGTTATGACTTCATTTTAAAATAAATAGTTAACTGAAAATCCTTGACAATTCTCGTAGTCTTTGTCCATCATTAGAGGAGAACCCATATGTATAAAATTATTATAATAAATGATTTAAGGAGGAAACGAAAAGAGACCTGGGTTTCAAAAAGACAATGTGGTTTTGAGTTATTAGAGATCTAGGACCAATTTTAAACATAATGAAAGAAAATTCAACTTTGTTGAGCTTGGTGATTTTTAAGGAGGTAGGAACAGTCCGTTCTCATGTTTTTATTTTTACTATCACTAAATAATGTTTGCTTGTTTAGCGAAAGACCAATTTATTGTGATTATTTTTATTTGATTCATTTGCACTTTTAATGATTTCTGCCATTATTTTGAAATAAAGATCTATGGAATTAGCATAGGAAATTAATACAGTTTGAGCTTGTATAAAAATACTCTTACTGTACCAAGTAATGTGTTCAGCTACACTGAAGTCAATATGGTCTTTTGGCAACAATTCTTGTTCTGTAAACAAATTCACATTTTCAAAGGACCTTTACCCTCCCACTGGAGAGCAATTCTTCAGCTGACACCTTCACTCCTTTACATTCTTGTTTGGTAATATTCAGGAAAAGGGTTCTGCTGCTGACTCAGGAAATGAAGTGGAAAGCCATTCCTGATGTAAGGGACATGAAAAATGATGGCAGAAGACACCATGGACATTGCTGTGGCAGGTCAGAGTAGTTTGTCATTTCCCTGAAGATACTGCTAGCTCCTGTCTTTCCATTGATGTCTTGAAGGTTGTCCATAGCCTTTTTTCCTGACTATTTCCCATGTTATTCCTGTTTTTTCTCCTTTACCCTTAATACCCATCTGTCTTTTATTAAGAACAGAAAAAATTGCTACCCCAGTAAACTTATTGAGATGTGGATCCAGAATCCAGCATGTTCCACACAAATCTTTCCATGGAAATCTCTGGCTTTGGAAGATGCTTCTGACACTACAAGAAGAACTAGTCTTCTAACCTTTGGCTCTTCTGCTGTAGCATGAAAATATGCCTTTTTCTTTTTCTTGAGCTCCCATGTCTATTGCCTCTGATGATGAATAGAAAGAGAACGGAAGAAATTCAGATCTAGCATGTAACTGGTGTTTTGCAATGTCAAATTGACATACATCTCTGCTTTTTTTCTGAGGAAGTAGGTGGAGTGGTACTAAACAGCAATGGACCTTTTCCGTCCTCTTCAGAAAATGAAAATCATCAACTCGGCCACAATTTTGTTACCCTTATTTTGTCAGGTTTCAGATGGCTCTGAGTTATTGGTAAGGTTACACATAGCTTTAGGCAAAATAAGTTACATTCCCAAATGACTGCTGTTTTTGAACTATTTGTCTTGATTTAATACTCAACATTATCATAGTAAGCTACTGAAACAAAGTTAATTTCCTTTTACTTCTTTACCAGCATATAAATGGTATTGATTTCAGCTATTAAGAACACTCATGATACAGTTCTCACTGTATATCAAAGGTATTGTCATAAAAATGTGATGGACGGTTATGTTTAGATAGCATACTTACCACAAGAAAGTCTGTCATGATCAAGTGAGTGCACAGATTATATAACCAGGGTAACATATTCTGAAATATTTGATTTTTCAGCTTGCAATTATTGAATATGTTTTCAAAGTTTTCAGTGCTCTGTGAAAAGGATATCTGTGCATGGAAGTTTTGGTCAAAAAACATTCCAAAAGTTGTAAAAATAAAGCTGAATGAGTAATAAATTATTCAAACCCATCTGGGGACCTGAGTTACACTGTCTGTTTCTTGGCTTTAGGTGTCTATTCTTGCTGGAGTGTGTCATAGTTTCTGTTAGAAAGTGCAAAAAACCTGACCAGATGATGTCAGCACAGACAAGGTGGCTCCTGGCAACAGATATTAAATAATGGCTGGCCTTAAACATGTGAAATGCATTTGGCTAGCTGGCAGCAGGCCGTACTGTGTGACCTCTCCTTCTAGGTGCTTTAGCACCAGCCAGCAGAGTCCCTGGCACAGGGATCTGAACACGAGCTTGGAAACGTGTCCTTATTCCAGGCAGAGGTGCAGAGGCAGCTCCCCACTGCTGGCTCCTCTTCGATCTCCTCTGGCAGGAACCCCCCTGAAGCTTCCTGAGTTGGTGAACATTTCCCTCTGGAAAGAACAAAATGTATTAAATTAAGGGTTCCCAAAATTTTCTTTCTGAAGGGCTGTGTGATAACTGGGAAGACCATAATAGAAGCCTACCACTCTCCAATACCTAAAGGCTTCCCTATTCCCCTTCTCTATTCCAGACCCCACGAGGCTGTATATGAAGCCTGATGCCTGGTCCTTTTGTTTTCCCAGGTGCTGGGAAAACTGTGCTGGACTATTGCCCAGTCCTGGCAATGCCCATGGAGGACACCTTGCTGAAGTTTCTTGGGCATAATGTAAAAGCATAAAATGAGTTGAAACTTCTGAAGCCTCCAGGATCCATCAGGTGAGTCAGTGCCAGTCTCTGACCACTCACTTAAGTTCTGGCATGAAGATTTAATCTTTCTTTTGGGAATCTCTGCACTAGAGGGGACCTGCCTTTCACCCTCAGCTGGCACTGTCATGCTATCCCCCCCTTATTTGTCAAAACAGGCATCTCTGTACATACGCAAAAAATAAAATGAAGCAAAAACCCACCTGCCAAACAACAGACAAACCCAAGAGTGCTTTGCCAACCAGGCAGCTGGTATCTGTCTTCTGAATTGTTTGTAAGTCCCTTCAGATATAGTCTGAACTCCTCACTGAACACACTTGTTGCTCCTGCAAGAACTGGCTCAGCTTCCCCTGCTGCTGACATGGAAATGTAAATCTCAGTTTCCTCTTCCAAAAAGGAAAAGCAAATATTGATCCGTGTTTCAGGTTTCTGCATTATCCTGTTTACCTTTGTCTAGCCTGGAACCAAGCAGCATTGATACTTTTAGATATTTGACCTCCCTCATTTGGAGTTATTCAAGTCTTTCGTAAGTCTGAGAAAGAACTGCTTAAAACATTTTCTTTTGCTTGCCCTTGTTTGGCAGCACCCAGTGCCCCAGCAGCCTGCCTGCAGCTCTGAAGAGCTCCTGGACTGGTGGTGTTGTCTGACTGCCCTGCAACACCTGTCTCTCCCTCACACCAACCTGGCTGTGGTACAGAGGTGAAAGAATCCTTATGACACAGGAACTGTTTTGCACCTTTTCCTCTTAAATGAATTTTTGTTGCAGAAAGCTACAGCTTAAATGAGCTCAGAGACTGCTAATGACTTCTACTTCCTAACACACGTCCAAACATCTCCTGCTGCCTTTCCAGCTTCATTCACTCCAGTGCCTTCTATCTCCTCTTTCTCAGGTTAGCTCAGGCTGTGAGACACTGTGTGATGTGCTGCCCAGCAGGGATAAGAAGGGAGAAGAAGCAGAGGAAAGCAGCCAACCAGGAGATAGGAGTCCTCTGGCAGGGCCAGTATGTGGCAGAAGTTTCTTCTAGGCCAGCCAGCAGTCAGGAGATGTAAATAGTATGACTGGCACCAGCTGGCAAGTTCATAGTCAAAAGGTGTACACTGCCTCATGCCTGGTGGGCAGCAGAGACTGCCTTATGGGCCAGACCCGGCCTGCAAGCTGGCTGCAGTGTAATCCTGCCTTAAACCTAAGCTGGATAATATAATTTTCCTTCCAGAATAACAGAAAAATTGCCCTTAATTTACTGAGCTATTTTGGAATATGAGATGCAATTGCTAGTTACTTGGATTAGTGTTGCTCCCTTATTTGAATTCTCCAGTGAATGATGTGCATGCCATCAGAAAGGCATGCAGTTCTGCTTTCCCCCTTCTCCTCGCCCCATTCACTTCCACAGCAGTTCTTGACTTGTGTGGTTTGCTGTTCCTGCTACCCGGCCTGAAATAACAGCCTCTGCCCCACTGACTCCTTTTTCTACCACAAAGATCTTGCTTAAACTTCTAGAAAGGGGCTGCCTTCTAGAAAATGGTAGCATTTCTCAGCTAAAACACATATGTTTTCTTCGTCTGTGAAGAAGGCCTTTATACTTCCTCAGGAGATGGGTTCCAAATAGCACTCCTATGCCACTACTCCTAGCCCCCTTGCTGATTTAACATTGTCAGTGGCACAGTAGTTATCCATGAGCCATTAATATTCTTTGGTGACTTTGACTGGGCACCTTATTCTACAGCCCCCGTCTAGGACAGAGGATTTTTCTGGTTGTTCAGATAATATAAAAATCTGTTTTTAAAAAACAACACAAACCTCTGGCTACAGCCCTCAGTCTTAACTCACAGATAGGTACTATTGAGAGAGGAAGAGCACTCAAGGACTGTGGTGACTTAGAATTTTCTGGTAAGTGGTTTGTGGTGTTATTACTCCACTGGTCTTTCCCACAGTAGTAGAAAATCCCATTTAAAAATGCCCAGGGCTTCTTCTTTTCATATGAAATCAAATCCTCTCTGCTAGGTACAAGCAAACTCTGATTTTCTGCCCTGCATTTCCATTGGTTTGCACAGATTAGTACTTTGTCCTGCTATTTCCCTTATGATCATAAGCAATCCTCTCTGTGATTGATCCAGCTCCTGTGCTGATCCCACATGCTTTTCTAGCCAGCAGACCAGAGCATCTTTGCTGTCTGGTCTGATCATTTTGCTGAATATTACAGATTTGTGATTCACTATTGTATTCCAGTAACTTTTTGACCTGCATTAGCAATGAGGTAGTTTTGTTCTAGGCTAGCCTGTACTGTCACGTCCCACACAGAGATTTTTTTTGTGGCTGAATGCCTGAGATGATTTTCTAAATCTCTACAAGCTTTTCCAAGTTCTCATTCCTATACATGAATTTTTGTACAAGAAAATAGGACAGAGGGAAATT
This sequence comes from Aleadryas rufinucha, assembly GCA_013397815.1. Taxonomy (NCBI): domain Eukaryota; kingdom Metazoa; phylum Chordata; class Aves; order Passeriformes; genus Aleadryas; species Aleadryas rufinucha. The sequence goes on from VZTH01005365.1 coordinate 942,043, forward strand.
CTAGCTTCTCTCCATTCCTTGATTCTCTTGTCTGGTAGGAAGTACTTAATAATCATTCTTTCTAAGGTTTCTTTCTAAGGATTCTTTCTAAGGTCTCTTCCTAACTCAACAAATTTCCCTGGATATTCTGACCATAGAAGGAAAAAAAATGCCTCCTGGCAAAAGCCACAGACTTTCGGGGCTACCTATGGATGCACACATGAAACCAGGAAGCACAGTCATGATGCTATAGGATTTAAGACACACTAAACTCAGCATTTTGGTAGAATACAGGAGAAAGAGTTAGAGGAACCAGTTTGAAACTTCTCCATGGGAGTCAACCTTGGAGTACAAAAAGAACTTCTTGAATTGCTTGGGGAGTTGATATAATAATAGTAATGGATGCATTTGGACAGAAAGACAGTTGTTAACATGTTCCTATTTTCTGGCAACAGGAGTGTGGGAGCTGAAGTCAATGTAATTTCACTCTATCTGTGTTCAGGGAAAGAACACAAAAGAGTCTGATTTTTTATTGTTAGGCTGGCAGTACAGAGACTCACAGTTTCTGAGTTCTGGAAAGCCAGACATTCTTCTGAACTGAAGAATATTAAAACAAGACAGCTTGAACTCTGCTCTAGGCCCAGGAGTGTAAATCTGGAATAAGTTCACTGGTTTTGATGAGGATACTTTGGATTTACACCAGCAACTGAGAATAGAACTTGGCTCTGTGTCTTATTCTTCTGGTGGTAGTGAAAAATATGATCCTAATAAAAGATGTGCAAGTGATCACAAGAGTATTCTCATACTGGTTGTACGCTTAAGTTTTAGATGCAGGATTTAAGATTGTGGAACAAAATCCAGCTATACAAGAGTACCACTGAGCAGTCTGGCAAAGAAGATCTATAAGAAGAGTGGCACTCTAATGCTTGCATGGCTCCTATAGCTGCATTGGCCTGTCTTGCCTTATAAGAGGACATTCAAAAAATATAGTTGTGTTTTATTTTTTCATTTATTTTATTTTATGGGTATAACACACAAAAATAAGCTTATGCAGTAATTGTTTGGAAAAAGGCTGTGTGTGTTGCAGGAACTGAAGAAGCCTGAATACTTTGTGTTGTAATGCCTTTACGGAAATGTCAGCTATGGAGCAGACCATTACAGACACTGGCATTATCAGCTTTTGGACTGCAGAATTATTCCTTGTAGCCCAGAATTGTTTTATTGTGGGTAATTGGTTTGCAGGTGAAAATATTACAAAACCAGTAAAGTTGCCTCATGTGCTGTTTTGACAGTATCTTTTTCTTCTGTGAGAATATGTATGAAAAGTGTTATAGACATAAAGCTAGAACCAGATCAAGCCTTCAAAGATTGTTTTTTTTCTTTTCAATAATATTTCAAATCCTGCTGTGACTTTCCAGTTATTTAGGTGCTATATTGCAAAAACTTCCTGAGCCACCCTTCTTGGCATGATAAATCCACAGATACTGTGCTTTAGAATGATACACAGATGGGAAAGTTTCTAACAGGCATCAAAGCCATCAGATTTGTATTGCTTTTTCTATTGTTTAGTAATATTTGAGAGGGGTTGGATGCGTCTGTGACCTGGCTAATTGCAACGAAAATTACGGAGTATTGAAAACAAATGGGAAGATGGAAAAGAAAGTTGTGGTAGGATTTTGAAAGGAGTTTTCAATCTCATGGACATTCATCGTCACTTGAGTGCCTAACTGCCTCAGGCTGCATTGGAAGTCCCATCGTGAGAGCTGGAAAAAACAAAACCCCAGCTAACCCATTCCTTTAAACTTAAAAACACAAGAAGCTATAGTCACAGACTAAACAGAGTATGATTTGAGGCCATGCTATGCTTCTGCCACTGGCTTTAATTGGACAAGCATGTTCATGTGCTTTGATTTTTCCTAGCGACAGAAAAGAATCAATAGAAGTAGCATCAAGCTGCATATTTTGCTCTTTATTCACTTTGATAATCCCTCTCCTTAGCTGGAAACTGCTGCCAGTGTACTTAAAACATAATGTCTTAATCACACAATCCCTTAAACTCAGTGAGGTGATATTTAAAGTTTACAGGGATGATACAAGAAAATCCAAACACTTTTGGTGCTAAACATTCTTTGGTGCTAAACAGTATCTCTGGATTTTCTCCAATTTCTGCACACTGAGCTGTTGAAACCAAATGGGATTCCAGTCCAATAATGCACTTACTGTTTACATAATAGTTGAGGGACATGAAAGGCTTTATGAAATCAATCAAACCACTTTTGAAGTTAAAATAACTAAATAATGCTTTCAGATACATTCTAACCTTGTTTACTCCATGGCAACAAATAGATCTTCATTTTTTTTTAGTGTTTGGTACTTCTTTTAGCCTTCTTTTTCCAATATTCTCTCAAAAGAAACAGGGATAAATTAATAGACTGACTTCACTAGCGTGGGCTTCTTTTGAGACAGAGAACTATGACTTGGTGCTGTAAAAGAAGTGACTAGGCACGTCTCATTGGGCATGATGAACAGGGCTCTTACTGATGCCAGTAAAGATGATATATTTAGTTATGTCTATTTTCTGATGAAGAGTATGCTCCATCACACAGATGGCACATCTGTTTTGTATGACATTTCTTGAGAGTTATTTACTTGAAAGTTCATTACTATTCTGGATTCTGTTTACATTTTGGGGCACTTTCTCAAATGGGATTGCTGGTCGTACTTAACGCCTACAGAGCCACCAGTGCTGTGCAGTTACTGTAAAATACCTACAACTTCCTGGGTGATGGAAGTGTGACATGGATGAAATCACAAACACAAATGAGTTCAACATGCCTGTCTGAGCTTTTTTTGGTCTTTCTCTTGCTCTGTTCATAGAAAAGATCCACTGAGTAGATCCAGGTACTACCTGCACATTGCTATTTTGTTTTTTTATTCTCAATGGCTTTGGGAACATGAAGCATTTTTATCAGTGGCAGCTATGTTCTGCTCTATGGTAAGGCAGAAAAAGGCTGACAAAGGTCTTTCCTTGATCTTTCTGTAATAATGACACAAGACTGAAAGGTTTTATCACTTCTATGCTGACTGATAACTGTAGGGCTACACATTAAGAAGTCTGAGATCCTTCAGTGGTGAGAGAGTCTCACGTCTACAAGAGAAAACTGCACTTCAGTTTTTCTCCATAAGCCTTAACCCCAGTGTTGATCTATGTTCTCAGACCATATCTCAGGTAAGTCTATTATTTGCTTGGTTATTGGATATGCATTTATTCAATGGTTTTTTTCTATCAGTATAGATATTAAACACCACATTCAGTAGCAGTGGGTGGGGGAATCAGTAGCGCTGCTTGCAATACAAGTTGCAGTATGTCTGTATTCAGTTAAAGTCTAGTGGAAACAGAATATATTCACCGGTAAATATCATCATGATTGGTAGCTGATGATTCACCATTTAGACAGAGGAACCCATCACTGGAAAAAATGGACATATGTACTGACACTTCAAATACTACTCCTTAACCTATAAGTATTGATGAACCTTTTCCAAAATTCTTCTTCCATTTGAGCTTTGTCTCATTAGCCTGACAGTTTGCGCTAAAATAGGATACTAGCTTTTACTCCATGTTCTGAAAGCAAAAAAATAGGATACACTAAGGGTAGGGTAAACACCTTCTTTCCATGTCAGAGGTTCCACTGGTACAAAATGTTATTGGAAAGCTGATAGCAAGAAGAGTAACAACAATCATACCAAATACTTTTGTTTAGAAAAATACATCGAAGAAGAGAAAACTAAATTTAGATGTGGTGAATCTGATTCCTTTGAAGACTGTCTATCTGGCTACTTTTAATTTTAAAGGCTTTGTAACAATCTTAGTGAAAGGCATTTTGGAAATTCAGTAACAAAACAAGAGTAACATTAAAGAGACTGAACAGCAGAAGTAATTAACCAAACTTAATTAGTTTTACTGTTGATTTCCCAAGATAATTGTCTAGAGAGACAGATAAAAGCCCTGAAACTACAGCATTACATAAATGGTCAGACAATTAATAAACCTTTAAATGTGGATCTACTGCTATAGAAAAAGTTATGTCACTTCTGAGTTGGTAGACTATTTATGGCATCTCAAGCACCAACTCAGCAGGAGTATTTTTAATGTCTCATCATTGAAAAACATTTTAATTTGAAATTCCAAATTTGTTATCTTTCATATTGCACAGCTGACATATGTCAGGGTTTTGAAATCCACGGTTTGACATGAGATGCTTTGAATGTCTTGGGAGTATGGAAAAAGCTGTGTGATTTAATCTTTGCCTTCTCTCATTTAAGTCTTTCAGACACAGTTCTGGCATTACATCAGCAAAACCTAGGCTTGACTGTTGTGACTAGTCTACTAGAAGGCTTTCCTTCTTCCTCCTTCTTCTTCTCTTCTTTACTGGTGCATGTGTCGCCTCATTGATTAATCCATCTCTTCCGTCCCGCAAACAATCAAAGCAAAACAAAGAAAAGAAACAAAACTTGTGACACATGTAACTAAGAAGGCTGGTTGGACTTTTAACCTCATTTATTTGTATTCATTTGGTAAATCTTTCCCAGCAGGAATTGTCTCCTTCCCAAGTTAGTACAAGATGCAACTCTGGAGGGGGCCTTTGGGAATGACTGCCATCAGTCCTAAAATAACAAGTGCTGAGTTTGATCCAGAATGGTGTGTTTGCAGAGCATACACACTGAATAGTCTCCATTTCCAAACTTACTGTGGTTAACAGACTGAAAGGGAAAATATTTCCATCTCTTCATTACACAACTGAACAAAAATTTCTAAATGGCTTTCAGTAGAACTAGTAGGCAAATTTCACATCTCTCAAGATATGATACAACAAAGCTGAACTATGCTACAGCTTTGAATCTTCAGCTGCAATTCTATGTAGATCTGAGAAGCCCCCAGCTGCTTGATGAACTGGTTTCTGACATCTAACTTATTCTTCAAGATGAAGATGTAGGATAGATCAGTATAGAAATACCATAAAAAATGTTGTATCCTAAATTGAATATGCTAATATGTAAAAGTTACTTTATACCATAGACCAAAAGCCATTGCACAACTTATATAATTTTTGTGAATCTTTTCTGCAACTTTCATTTCTTGTGCTAATTCTTCCCTTTCAAAATTTCCGAAAACCTCATTGATTTTGTTACTATTGTACCCACTTGTGACAAGTCATGCCACTTTCAGACAATGACAACTAGTAAGCAAAGCTACCCAGTGTGTCACCCAGGATTTATTGCAGTAAACCCAGCAATGGTGCGAGATCCAGTCCCTTCCCTGCCAGGAAGCAGCTGAAGTCACCACCACAACTTACTAATAGTCACTGTGGGGCTTGCAAGGGTGGCTGCATGGGACAAACGCTTACAAGGGCATGAGATCTCCTGCTGAATGACAGAGATGTCATGCCTCAGTCTGTGATGCCACATGGAACCTTCTGGTCTGTGTTCTCCAACTCTGCCTCCCGCTGTGCCTGGTTTTTCCAGCTTGATCCCTTGCCTATTATGCTCCCAGTTTCAGTTGTCATCCTGTTGATTTGGCTGCAGTGAGCAGGGTTTATGACTGTCTTATACGAGCCTTGAGAGATAGCTTTGTTGGTATGAATAATTCTCTCTCTAAGTCCCCTAATTGCTGCTAATACTTGTTTTGTTTTCATAACATCTCTAAGCCAGATTTTCCATGAGGAGGTTACCAATGATGCTGCACGCCCTGAGGAATTCATGTGCATGCTCCCCTGCTGTGTCAACTTTTTACTCATTCTTGGTAAACAGCTCTTGTCTGGGTCAAGTGTGACCTGAAAGATGACATATGGTGCACTGATGCTCATCTGGATTTTAGGAAAATGCATGACCAGTTGAAGTCAGTCCTATATCTGTGACTGCCAGTGGTATCAGGTTCCTCTCACACACTGTCTCCTCTGTGTGAGCCAAACTGCTTCAGGGCATAGGCCAGATTATAGCAGTGCTGTTTAATTTCCTATTCAGCATTTAGCTCCCCACATTTTCCTTGTGGATTGCTTCAAACTGCCAGTCCAACCACTGATTTAATATTCAGCCAGCTGGCTGGAGTACACCCAGAGCCTGGTCAATATTTGGAAAGAAGAAAACACAATGCCTGATTTCAGATGAAATAATGGAATATCCATAAAAATACAACATAATTTTTGAAGAGGCTGAGCAACTAGTAATTTGTCAGATTGGTTACCAATGATCTTAAGTCTTTCCATCAAAAAAATTACAGGGCTTCTACACAAGCAAATCAAAAAACAAGAGAGTGGAAAACTGTCTCAAGCACATTGCTGATAGTCCAAAACCTGAGCTTTGCCTCTCACAATTCAGTTTCTCAACAGAAGAAATAAAAGCTAAAGGACATGAGATAAAGGACATGAATATTAACTAAAGGAGATAAAGGACATGAATATTAACTGATTGCAGGATAGCATGTACGTATTTCCACAAAGATGTCTCTTGAACTACTAAGTGAGGTTTAGGTCTTCATTCTCCCTCTGCATTTCAGTCTGACCTTTCATACCCCAGTGACTTGAGCAGTTTTGGCAAGGGCAGTGTTATGCCAGAATGAAAAACAGAAGTAGGAAAAAACCACCAACATGCCAAGGAAAGAAGGATCACTCACTTCTGCTGCCTGATTTTCTCTTGTTTATTTATGAATTTACATAAGTACACTTTCATTCCTGCTTTGGAGTATGAGTTTGGTTCATTTGCTTCTGTAGGAGAATTTTCAAAAATGCCGATCTTGGCTTTCAGTTAGCAGAACTGAGTCTTGTGAGTGTGAAACTTTCCGGCTTTGTTTCCCATTCACTCATACAGGAAGTTATCCAGGAAGCTGTAACCAAGTCAGATGATATTATGAAGATACGACAGAATATTAATAAACTCTGAAGAATGGTGAAATGGCATGTCATGACCCTAGGTTAGCAACGGAAGAAAGTTCTATTTCATTCAATCAAAAAAAAAAAGTTTGATCTACCTCTATTAATAAAAATGCTAACTAAAATATTCCTGGCTGTGTTTGACATGAAGTGATCCCCGTGTATGGAAAAACAATAACTCAGAGAACTGAAAGTAACCTGAACAATGTGCAAGAAAGTCCTGTGTAATCTGCCAATGAACAGCTACACCTGGCATGAATGTTCATCTCACCTGTTGTCCCACAGGCTTTTATGAATGTGCTTCTGTGGTACACCTGAGTCTAATCCTGCCATATGTAGCAAACCACACTAACCGAACAATGAATATGAATGGATTTGTAGAAGGAAATCAGGAATGCTGAAGCCCTGCTGCTGACTCTATGCACACTTCAGAGACATTTAATTTGGAGTAATTCGGGTTTGTTTTCTTGGGCTCTTAGATCACAATGATTAGAACATAGAATCAGTCATAGAACAGTTTGGATTAGAGGGAATATTTGAAAATATCTAGTCCAAACCCTGTGTGTGCTGGATGTTAGGAACATTCTTTTCTTTTCAATCCTTTTTTTTTTCAATTCAGCTGGTGTCTTGGTGCCACCTCACAATGTGAACCCAGGCATGGTAGCGGGAGATGACCCGAAGACCCATGCAGTAAATTCCTGAGACTACTGAAAAAGGTCAGACTCCTGAAGATAGCCTGGGACAAAAAAAATATACCCAATCTGGATTATTACAATATTAATTCTATAGACCTTTAATCCTTATTTTTCTAGTTAATGAAATGCATAACATTTTAAAGTCTGTCTACAATCTCAAATGCAAAGCCTCTTGGCTCCTTCGCACCTTCATCGTCTGCCTTGCCCTTACCTTTATATACAAGAGCTGGCAAAAGGATTAGTGCAGTAAAAAGAAAAAGTGATTTTCAAAAAACTTCATGGGCTTTACAGGCCTCTGTCCTACTTTGGATACCTCTTGACCTGGTTTATGAACTAAAAATAGCAGGAAAGTGAGATTGCAGACATCAGGCCTGAGAACTGCTGAGCAGATGTAAAGAGAACTATGCAACAGTTACTAACTTATTTTCTTGTCATAGATATCTTGGGCTTTCCATGCCACAGTCACTTGTCTTGCCCTCTAACTAGTACTTAAACAATCTATATTAATCAGCCTACTTATAGGGTAGGAAATTTATTAATAAGTAATTTAAGCAAGGGTTAGATAAGAACCTGGCCCAACTCTCATTGACCTCAATGCAAGGATTTTACTTCTCACATCTTGAGAAAGACAGTGACTGAGCTATCTCTCGCTTCCCTAAATACAAACAGATTAGGCTATTAAATTACCTCATCACCTTTATATTAATGTGGGATTTATTTATTTATAAGGCAGAATAAAAACATGAGTGCTGTAACACAGATGAGAAACATAGTGGAAAATGAAAGCAGGCTGAGTGTCTTTCAGTAAATACATTTACTTTAATTCATGACCCAGGCCTAATGCTTGTCATGATTTTGTTATAAAAAATTCTAAAGAAAATGAGATTACAGTGATAAAATAACATCTCTTACCAAAGTGTACCTAGAGTACACATGCAAACAGTTAGACTGTCTGTCTACTTTGTCTGTTAAATACCAACTCAGCTTAATTTTTCACTATTATTTCCAAAACTGTCTTTGAAGCTTGATCTGGAACAACTCATCCTCAGAACAATGTCTTAGACTTCCCTGCCCAAAAGAAATAATTAAATTACAAGAAAAAGAAACAATTCTATCATTCCCATGATTAATACTCACTTTTGCCCGAAACCTACGTTCAGGAGATCTCTTCTGTCATAAATTCTTTTTTGATATGCATCTGAATTGCTTGAAGTAAGAGATTTCTCAATTACTGCAACCCAGAAGTATTAAAAATATTAAGTTTTTAGTCATGAAATATCAACTCATTGAAAGCAAATTGCTCCTTGGGAAGGAACAGTATAAATTAATCTTTTTATCTAGAAAAAAAACAATTCTGAAATTTTTACAACATGAGCTATTGCCAATGTTAACATTATATTTTCCAATGTCTGTACAGGCATAATAAATCCACAGTGAATTGTAAGTTTATGACATTTAGTGGTATGTAAGAGACTAGCACTAATGAGGGATTCTTGCTAGTGTCAACTCAATGCTTAGATTTGACAAGACACCTCAAAGGAAGTGTGAGGAACAATTAAAATGGAATTTCACATGTAGTAGCCTATTGCATTTGCTTTTTTATTGTCAGTCAAGATAAACTAATTATTAAAGAGGGCCAATTTTACATTTCCACTGGAGGATGAAATGATTTGCAATTAAAAGGACCTGCAACTATAGACCTTATAACCCAGGATCACTGTTGCTACTATAGATGTCTACAATAGGTGAGATAAATCCCATGTCAACAGGAAAAATAATTAAGGTATTAATTATGCATTGCCACGCTCCACCCCTTCAGCTTTCCTCATCATTCCTATTTTTCTGTGCTTTATCTTAATGTACAACTTCAAGGCTTTCTGACACTAGAAAACTCAGCTACTGAGAGTAAAACTGCCGTGAGCAGTCAGTTTCTACAGGAGAATCCTATGGGAATTGTTCTCAACGGCATTACTGAAATCCAGGAAGACTACATCCACAGTCTTTCCCTCATCCACTAAGCAGGTCACCTGATCATAGAAGAAGACCAGGTTGGTCATGCAGGACCTGCCTTTCCTAAACCCGGGCTGGCTGGGCCTGATCCCCTGGTTGTCCTGCACATGCTGGATGATGGCACTCATTATGATCTGCTCCATGATCTTCCCCACTTGAAGAATTTCTAAGCCTAGTATAGCCCTAGCAAAAAAATTGCTTGGTCTATGTTTCTTTTATCAATTTATGCTTGCATAGTCATTTGCATAGCAGTATAGGTCAAGTAACTGCTATTCATCTATAGCAGTTGGAAATGGTAAGATGCAGATAAATTATATGACCATCAAGTTTTTTCCAAAATTTTCATATTATTTAGACAATCATGTGTAAAAAGAACACAATTGTTTTGAAAAATTAGTAACTGTAATATAATCATCAGTTTCTAAAAATATAGATTGTTGTGTGTGTAAAATGTGAAACACGTTTTGAAATTTAGTGTTTAATATTGTTTCATTGTTCTTTCACTTGTGATTTATTGCCCCAGTGCTGGTCTGTACCTACTGCATTGTCTGTTAGCCATGCATTCTGCTATGCTAATTTTTTTTAATTTCATGAACTTGCTAAGGATTTAATAATCTTTATGTGTGTCTTAATATCAACATTAGTAAACTGAGAGCAGCATCTTGACTGTCAGCATGTATTTCAGATGTCTATTAATAAATACACTAGCAGGGAAAAGAAATTCTTCCAAGGTGAAATAACTTCTAGAAAAAACTATGTGAAAACCCAACTCACTGTGAAAAGCAGATTGGTTGAAAGGTGGTGCCTTTCACACAACACTCTGTACTGCAAGTCTAAATATGAGAGATGTGCAGTTTCTGCGGTGGTATGGTGCACGAGTCCATGCCAGTGCCTTGGAATAGCATTTCCTCACATCTATTCCTTCCTTATGTGTTTGCCAAAAATGTTGGAAGAAATTGTTTCAAGCCACTTAAATACTTGCATTGTTGTTTGTTTTGTTTTTTTTGTTTAAATAAACCCTTTTCACATTAATGGTCTATTTAAACATGACATGATCTGTCATAATTCAAACTGCAGTCTGGTTTTCCCATGATTTGTCTTATACAACTGTGATTTTTTTTCTTGGAAGCGTAGCTTCCAAAAAAGTGGTCTTCATAGATGAAGGTTATTGTTTGTAACAGGAAAATAATGAAGAAAAAGCACAATAACTTTCTTTTTTGAAAAAGGGGAAAAAGATCACTCACTCAAACCTGAACAGAAACTTTTAATTAAAGTATTTGTCCCAAGGACAAGGATAATCCAAACAAATAATCCTGATTATACAAGGAAAGAATTTATACTCATGTGATGGTAGTAAACCAATAATTTAAAATAATTTTAGCAATTTTCCCTCTTTTCTGAATTACATTGGTGTCTTATTATTCTAATAGCTCCCAGTGTACAGCTTCTTTGCTACACTTCACTGAAAGATAAAGATCCTCTGCATTCCTGTGCACAGGCCCTTTCACTGCCTTCTATATGTCTAACCTGACTCCCTTAACCCCTTTATTTCAGCTTTCTTCACTGCCATTGTTCAGGACATGCTAAGGACCTTGGACTGGGGCCATATTCCAGAACGTATATGTATTTTCAATTGCCTTGGGACATTTGTTTATTCATAGTATCAGATTCTGGAATTTGTTTGTCAGCATCCAAAATTTTGGTTTAAGCACAATGAGGACAGGGTTCTTGAAGTGTTCAGGTACTTTTATATATGGGCAGTAAGGTTTTAAATTAAAAGGTATGGGACTTAAGTGAATACCTGTCTGTCTTTTAAAGACTGCAACAACTTGTCAGTGCATACAGATGTTACACCTCTGGGAGTGTTGAAGAGGAAAGGTTATAATTTCTGTGTTTTCTCCAAATGTGCAGAAAGCAGTGGCTGCCTACAACCTTACAAGGTATTCTTCTGAACTTAGACACAATAAGCAGTGGCAATACCTAAGGATCTGTTAACTGGGGTCCTGAAAATGGGTCTTGCACACCCTACTATTACTTTTCAATACAACCCTTAGTGAAAGAGACTGGCTGGGAGTACATCTAAATCAGAAGTGTCTGAAAAATCACTTGTGTGATTGCAATATTACTACTGTTTTTGTGTAAAAGTTGTAGAATTTGAAGCATGAACATCTCAACAATATTTTCTTTGGAGCTGCATTTTTTTTGTAAGAGTTACATCCTAGCAAAGGGTCTAATGTGGCTAGTCAGGTTTAAAATAACAGCTGGGACAGGTAACCTAGCTTTTCCATTTTATTGGCAATAAAACTTCAGGCACTTAAAACTGAAACCAGCCCCCTACCTTCAATTGTGAAAGCCCTGAGATGCTGTCTTAGCTGCTGTTTTATCCAAGGTATGCTAAGGTTTTTTTCTGTTTTTGTTAAGTACTGTGAACATATCTTGTGACTGAAGATCAGAAGGAGCAGACCTGACATGGGAAAAGGAAGAAGGAAGAAGTGACGAAACTACAGATCTGGAGAGTTCAAATTTGTGTTGCTATACATGGTGTAACTACGGAAATAACTTACCATTTCCTATCGGAGTTTTAAAATTGCATTATGTCACACAATATTTCTCTTTGGAGACTTTTTTTTCCTTTTCCATGGTGTTAAGTTAAATAAAAATAAAGAAAATACTGCTTCCAGTAAAACAAAACTGTCAGAGTCAAATACTTGCAAATATTGCAAAATGAAGGAGATAGCTAAGATAAAAGAAGTGCACAGGTACACGTAGGGCTGGGCTACCAAGAATGTTTCATGCCAAGGTTATAAATATAGTTACCTAAAGTAATTTTATAGTGAGTGAAAAAAAACCTAGTTATTTTCAGTGAGGCATTAAAATCACCTGTGAATAAGTGTTCACCAGTTGTTCAAAGCCAGGCTGTAGGGAGCCCTGAGTAACTTGTTCTAGTGAAAGGTGTCCCTGCCCATGGCAGGGGGCACAGAACTAGATTTTCTTTAGCGTCCCTTCCAACCTTCAGTGATTCTATGGTTCTAAGCAAAGGGTCATTTGAGTTACACCTCAGTGCAATAGCTCTATATAAGTGAAAAATCCTGCAACCTAGGAAAGTTGTGGGTTTGATTGTTTTGACTGTTTAGTGGGAAAAAGGAGAACATGGCTTGACTGTCTGTCACTGGTGTGAGAACCATAAACATGTCTAAACATAATTCAGAAAATTACTAACATCTATGCATGACGAAGGCTCTAACCAGTAGAAAAATATAAGATAATGATCAGTGCTATCAACTGAGGGACAGTATAGACTAGGGTCTTTGGCTTTCCAATGCTGATGTTTGAACTCTACTGCATTAAAGATTTAGCAGAAATACACCCATGTCTTATGGCTATTTTCAAAGCTGTTTAAATACAGACTGGCAAGTAAAATTACGTTCACCTTGCAACAGAGATCCGCTACTCTAAATATCCTGTGTAGTCATTTCTTCATTATGGCCTCTTGCTAATTTCAGTGCAGGAATCTTGTTCTTCTTGTTAATCTCCATTGTATGTAAACAGATTATATAGGACATCTCTGTCTCCAAATGATGTGTTTGAGACATTCTCAAAAAGAAGGCAAGGTTGGAAGCAGGTCCAATAATTCCAGGGTACAACAATGGAAGCATTAGATCATCTCAATTTGCCATTAAAAATATTTTCTTAACTTGCTTTTCCAGCTGGCTTTAATTTTTGTTTGAGCTCGGTGGAAATCACATTCATCTTGACCCTGAATGCATTGATGAGTTCCTGGTCCATTTATTATTACAAATGGTTATTTTTTAGAGGAAAAACAGTGGCTAAGGGAAACATTACAGAAATATTTTCTTAACTCTGATAGACCTTGGGAAATTCAGGTTTGGGTGAAACTTTAACCTTTTGTTTCCATTGCAAGGTGGGAGCATTTAAATTCTACTGACTTCTGTTATTTTCACATTTCTTTAAAAAGCCCTTCTGTGGGCTATAACAAATTCTGTGTGTCTCCAAATAGAGTTATGTGGATTATGTGTGCCGTTTTTCCTAGTATTTCATCCGGCTCATTATCAACATTGGACATATCAAAGGAGTAGCCAAAATAAAGCAAACTGTAACAGCTGTGGAGATGCACATTTCTGTATACTGGCAGGCTGATTTGTGAATTATACTTTTCAAGTAACCTCATTAAAATGTGTCCTTTGGAAAAAAAACCCCACATATCTCTGTTTTTTTCAAAGTCTCTTTCTCCTGTTACATTCCTGAAGTGATGGAAACATGGTGTGAAGTATCACAGGCCAAGAGATTACAACAGAATCTTGAAAAGCAGAAGAAACGTGCTTGTGACATTTCAAAAATTGAAAATTTCAGCCACGGTCGTTCCCCCAGTACATGAGAGTTACTTGCAAGGTGAAATAAATGCAGAGGGCCACGTAAAAATTTGGGGTGCTGGAAAATATGGAGTGAGAGGAGAAGCAGTTTGTTCACCAGGTAGAATAGAAAGTCAATGGGCCTGAAATCCTCCACTGCATAAAGCAAAGTCATAGAGAAGACATGTTTAGGGCCTCCACGGAGCTAGTCCCCAGAGCAGATATATTAATTTTCTTCAAAAATCAATGCATCAGAACCAGGATGTAAATCAAAACCACAAGCAAGTTAACTAAGTTTACAATTATAAATGCACTTTTGGAAACCTCTGAATTTGAATTCTCATGCCAGTGGGTTCTGACATTAAGCAAGTTATTTTAGACTGTTATGTGAATGTTTCCCATGCTGCTCACAGGGGCTGGACCTGGAACTCTGTGGAGGAGGACAGTAAAACTCTTCCTATGAGTTGGACTATCTGGTGACCCAAGCTAACAGATTTGACCAAAGGCTTTATTCTCTTGAATCCTTTGCTAAACTCTCACATCTCACCATTTATGAGTAATGTTTCACATCATCTCCAGTTGGCCCAGACTGTGTTGCATTCTGGTGGATGATGACCCGGCCTCTGTTACTACCGATACCTTCATCACCTCTTGGCTAGACTACAGTTGTGTGATAAACCTGAGCATGATGCCTACAGCACTTAGGAAACTCCAGCTAATAGAGAAGAATGGAACACATCTTCACAGCCACACTGGCTACCTGGGATCCACAAAGCCAAAGAGATTACCTGTGGTATTTCAGCTCAAGCTCAAATTTCTTTTATACTATCTGTGAAACAGTTTGTGATTGATCCAGTACCTAAAGGGGGACTACAAAAGAGATGGAGATAGACTTTCTGTGAGGGTGTGTAATGATAGGACAAGGGGGAATGGCTTTAAACTGAAAGAGGGCAGGTGTAGTTTAGCTATTAAAAAGAAATTCTCTACTGGGAGGCTATTAAGGCAAAAGAACAAGTTGCTTAGAGAAGTCTTGGTTGCCCTGTCCCTGGAAGTGTTTAAAGCCAGATTGAATGGGGCTCTGAGAAACCTGGTCTAGTGGAAGTTGTGTCCAGCCATGCCACAGGGATTGCAATGAGATGGTCTTTTGTTGCCTGCGTTCCTCGGCTGCCCTTTAGCCAGGGACGCCTGCCACTGGGGCCTGCTAGCCCGCACCAGGGGTGGCGCTGCTAGGGCTTAGGCGTGGTTAGCTCACGTAGAGACGGGCTGGCTCCGAGGGAAAAGGCGAGCACGGCGCGGTGGGATAAGGCAAAGAAGACGAAGGGCTGCGGGAGGGGGTCTCTCCCGAGGTCTCCATTTATTGGGGAAAGGACAAAGGGCTCCAGCGAGGAGCAGGCCGGAGGGAGAACTCTGGGGATCTGAGGGCGCGCAGGGTGTTATAAGGGAGGGGAAAACTGGGAGGAGTCGAGGGACGCAACCAATGGGGAAGCAGGTAAGGGGAGGGTACAAGGGTCCAAGATCCAATAAAATTTCTTAGGGGGAGGGTACAGCAGTAAAGAACCAATAGGGTATCGAACCTTGTAGAACTTTCCAGAGGGGTGGGCAGGCCTCACACCCTAGTCCCGCCCTCGGACTCCTCCTCCCAGGAGGAGTCACCTTCATCCGAGATGGTGCCTGCGTGACTGACGGCTGCAGCAACCGGGTATAAGCCCACCACAGTCTTTAAGGTATCTTCCAATCAAAACCATTCTTTGATTACAACGTCTGCTCTTTTGCTCTGAACAGTGCATTGTAAATGGGATAAAGCTCATCTCTCAGAGCTTTCATGCATTTCAAACAGACCTAGAATTCTTGCAGAGTCTAAAGAATGTCAGTAGTTCTCATTCCTCAGGAACTTCTTCCTATTCCAATCTCTTCTTCCACTCTGCCTTTTCTAATGTAAATACATAATAGCTTCCCTAATTCTAAAACTTAAATCCTACCAGACCACTTCTCCTTCGGGAAAGCATGAGAAAACAGAAATCATTCAGGAGATACACAGCTCTGTTTCTTTACTGCAAAGCAGGAAGTCAGGGAGTGAGTAAGGACTATAGCTAAGTGGACCTATGTGGTAGAGCAGACTGACCACATACAGCTAATAGCAAGTCCAGAGTCAAAGTTGTGGCTTTCTTTTGAATAGAGTGGTTAAAAGGCATATGGCTAAATTTAGTTATGGAAAATATTTTCTGAGTTCTCTGAAAAATTAATTTTGTTTGCTACCACTAGAAACATTTGATAAAATCAGAGAATATTTTAAGATTTTAAGTCATCAGAGTATTTATGCAGACATTTAATTCCATGCCTGTTTAGTGAAGCACATGAGTATTTT
This sequence comes from Aleadryas rufinucha, assembly GCA_013397815.1. Taxonomy (NCBI): domain Eukaryota; kingdom Metazoa; phylum Chordata; class Aves; order Passeriformes; genus Aleadryas; species Aleadryas rufinucha. The sequence goes on from VZTH01005365.1 coordinate 958,391, forward strand.
AGAGTTATGTTTCTACTACTTTTCTATGTATGCTGACATATGAGAAGTGGGCCTGGATGTTGACACAAGAAGGAAGCAAGTTTCAGAATTTTCTGTTGTGGAAGCAGAACATCTGACAAATTAATGCAAATAAAAATTGAACAAACTAAGAATGCTATTCCCTCTGAAGTAAGCAACTAGTTGTGAGGGCAGAACTAAAGAAGCTTGCAATTTTTATGACTTGGACTCCTAATAAAGAAGAGGATATGGCTGTTTGTATGGCTGATAAAGAAGTGCAATTCTGAGATCTACTTCAGTAAGAGTGATAGTAAAAAAAGTTGCTAGGTAGAACTTCCAATACTCTGCCTCCTGAATACAGTCTCTCAAAAGAAAACCACAGAGGACTTCCTAAATATTTTGGTGGAATCTCCCTGAATAACTGACTATGGCTTGTCCTAGGGAACTCTGTACATCTCCTCTTTAAAATTTCCTTATTTCAGTCTTCTGTACATAATCCAGTGAAAGCAATTCCTTCTTTGTACCACGCCTGACCTACAGTACCACTTCAGTTTGAGAGCAATGCAATAAAAACAGCTAAAGAATGTGCTGATGAGAAAAGTTATTGAGGGAAGCATCATGAGGTTTATAGCACCTTCTGAGTTTCCTGGTGCTTAAAATCAGCTGAGCTAGCAAAGCAGAGAACTGCAGCTGGGAATCAAAACCAGCTTTCAAATGCAAGTGTTACTGATATTACGGAGAAATACATCTGAAGAGAAAAGCAGGATATACCTCGACAGCACCAAAAATTTGCTTATTATATTATTTTGCCTAGACCTAAGCTTTCTGTGCTCTAGTTGGAAAGGATCTTAAGGGATTAGAACAGCTAAAAAGTCAGGTGTATATATAGGTCTATATGCAGGTATATTTCAGGTTCAGAAAAACTCCTTTTTAAAAATTCTCTATTGAATTCAGTGTGAAATGGCTGAACTACTCTGATTCCAAGAAATTAAAAGGAATCTTGTGATGAATTTGTGGCTTTGCAGTGAACTTGTGGCTCTGCACTGGAGTTGCATGCGCTCCTATTGTCAACATCTGAATGAGGTTTTGCAGCTCACTAAAATAACTCAGATTCCTCTGATGCCTTTTCTTGGTCTTAAAATCAAGAGCCAAACACAGTTAGAAGGGGAAAAGAGATTTTACCGCGATACTTATTTTAAGGATCCTTGGTGCACTCCGTTCAGGTGGAGCACACTGGAAAACACATTGAAATGCACACTGAAATGCACCCCCGTGGGCACCCCTGAAATGCACCCACACAATAGTTTGGGTATAAAATTATAGACTTTACCAAGTAGCATATCTATCAAAGATTCCCCAGTGAGAGGCTGAGCAAACCCCCCTCCCCAAGGAACTTTCCCCCCCTGGCCAGGCCTATCTTAGTTTACAAAATGTGTTCCAGAGAAGACCTTGGTGTCTGAGGCTTCTAAGATGTTTGGTCTCCCGGCTTAACGGAATATTGGGTCTCTGCTAGTTATCAAACCTGAAGAATTAGAAGTATGTGGGCTAAAAGGCCCTTAAGAATGCATAGAAGTTATATAAAAGAGTATATAGAGAAGGTATATATAAAAAGCAAAAGAGTATCATGGCATCACCTCCACCCACATTTTTTTTTGTATCACTTTCTAGTCAGTGAGTCAACAAGGTTTTTCAGCCATGATTAACAATGATGAAGAACCAGTTGCCTGACAAAGCTATTATATTTTACTATTTCACGTGGGTCAGAAAAACAGAATTCAGCTGTAAATTTCACTTTCTCACATGTCAGTGGTAAAATCACTGTTAGTAAAAAAAAAGCACCTGCAAAAATCTTTGAAGATTGCTATCTGTAACCTATACACTGGTATAAATTAAATACCAATTATGCAAACACTTTCAATTTAGGAGTTTAATCGATTATGCACTACTGAGGGCAGACATTTAAATTATACAAGTAATAGGTACAGTAAAAGGGAAGAAGCAAGAGGAATAAGGAAATTATCACAGTAATCACAAAGAATTCCTGGGAACTTTCAAAGAACTGCTAGGAACTTTTCCTGTTATCCCATGGTATCTTTGAAGTATATTATTGTAACAGTTTCAGCAATGCAAAGAAAAAAGAAATAGAAGAAAGAGAAAAAAATATTTATTGTGTTCACTTTAGTCACTTATGTAGCAGATTGTGTAAATAACTGTGCTTTCCTTCTTCACCTGGTACAGACCTTCCGTGGGTCATCCAATAGCTGATGGAGGTCAATGGTTATTTGATTGGTGTCTGTATTCTGTTACATTGTGTTGTTATATAGGAAGTGAATTATATTCTTCTATGCAAAAAATGTGCCATGGGTACCTCATTGATGAATGAAAATATGTACATAACTGCAGTTGTAAAAGAAGGTTGTTAATACAAATGCACACTAAGGTAAATGCTAACATGTCAGCACTGTTTTCATTGGCAAAACGTTCTGCAGAGCATTCTTTGCACAGAATGTTTTCACTATTTTCCTATAAAAGCTATTTGTCACTCAGTAGCAAATTAAGATCCCAATATTCACTCTATTTTTTCTTTCTTCACTGTTCTTTATTTATAACTTGATGCAGTGGAATTTTCGAATCACAAAGAAAGACAAGAGCTATTGCTTCATAGCATTGAGTATCTAAAATAGCAAAGATATTTGGATATGCTTTCACTATACTAAATCCCAGATGACAGCGTTAGCTCATTTCTATTGTGAATCCCTCTGTTTGTGTTCCTAAGTATAAATGATGTGAAGTAGTATGACTACAAATAATACAATCATGTATTAGTTCACTGGCAAAAAGAATTGTAGGGCTGCCTTACTAAGGCTAACATCTCTACTTTTCCCCTTGGACACCCTCCATTTAACAAAGGGCAGATCCTGTATTTATCTTTTTGACAGCCCTCATCAAAAAGCCCAATGTCTGCAGGAGCTGGACTCTGGATGGGAGAGGCCTCTGGAGGTGGGTAGCCTCTGTTGGGTAAGAGTTGTTAATGTAATTCCTTTCACACTTCAACAAAACATTTCCCTGTGAGATGTTCAAAACACTCTTAAAAGGAGATAGAAACTTCCTCTAAACCAGTCGAAACCTGTAGACAAAGGACTACACAGAAATTTTTTGTAAATTGGCTATTTTGCTAAGTCCTTTTTCACAACTGTCACAATGGCAGAGAATATACACATGGATACGATGCAAAAGGTAGAACTTAAGAAGCAAAAGGCAAATCTTTCTCCACAGGAAGTTGTATCACTCCACCGGCCAGCGTGAGCTTTCGCCACCTCCAGGCAGTGTTGCAGACATTACTTGATTTAAAGAATCATGGAATTATCGAGGTTGAAAAAGGCTTTAAAGACCATTGAGTGCAGTCATCACCAAGCACATCACTAAACCACGTCCCTAAGCACCACATCTACATGACGTTAGGACACTTTTAAGGAGCTTGTTAAGACTCCCAGTCTCACACACACTATATGGTCTACAGTGCCTCTGCATTAAGCTAAGTATTGCATGATTTCTGTGTAGAAAAACACACACAGTGTTACTGAACCACACCCACCTTTGTCTTCAGGACACAGTCACACAACAAGCAGTGTCTATGTCCAGAGAAACTCCTGGCCTTTCCAGACCTGTTGTGCCATTTCAATTCTCAGCTACAAAGAAGACAAGAAAGAGAGAAGGAAAAAAGCAAGGTAAGTAAGCATGATGGAGAAGAATTACAGTGGACTAACAAGTGTACTTGAAGTCTGAGAGGGTGATCATTAAGAGAAAGAAAGAGAAAACCATGAGACAGAAACCTGCACCAATGATCAAGTGAAAAAACAACATAAAATGGAAAGAACAGCAGAAAAATACAGTTGGGGGAGCAACACCCAACTAAATTGAGGCACAAAACATTTGAAGGTCAACAGCAGCCAAAAAGGCAAATATGTATTGTATGTCTATGACAACACTCATCACTGGACATGAAAAATTTCATGACATGAAAAATTTCATATTTTTGAACACACTTTTTTGAGTAAATTGTTTTGGCATTGTAAATCTCAACAAATTTACAATTTTTTTAGGGCCCATAAACATAAAACTAACAATAGAAGTGACTCTGTTCTGAAGATCAAGCAGTTTCCCAACAGTAAAGAAAAAAAGGTCATGAGGTTTTTTTAAACATTAATCTTCTAAGAAGTTTTACACTAAAAACATGAAAATACTGGAGGGTATAGAGGAAAAAAGAGTAAAGACAATTTTTTCCCCCACCAAATAATTCCTTCATTAGAAATAGACTATTAATTTGATTTTTAAAGAAGAGTGCCAAGGATAAACATTGTGCCTTACTCCATATAGAACTTCATCTCATGCCATATGCGTCTTTTTTGAAATGTCTGATACAGCAGGTTGATTAGGGAAATATAAACACCCTGAGAAACAACATTCTGTGTAAACAATATCCTAATTTATAAATATCAGGCATCCAATGAGTTCTCTGAGATTTTAACAGGGGAATTAGTTTAAGGATAAGCTGCTACAGGCACACAGCCCTGGTTTTCATAAAATATTTTTTATTTTTCCCTCCACTGGTTATAATTATTGCAATTTCCTGGTGGAAATTACAATACGTAGTGCAGGGTGTGTGTATGTGTAGAGTTAGAGGCAGGATGGAGAGAATTAAAACAGAAAAATAAAATCCACTTGCTGCTTGTCCACCTGAAAGAAGTCTAGTTACTTGCCTAAACGTTAAGACTCATCTCTTTAATTTTGCTCAACAGTTCTGTTGATGTCAATGGAAATTCCAAATGTGGAATGAAAACAGAATAGAGCTTCTTGTCAGTTGAGAATATAACAAAATATAAAACAGCCATTTATAAAATATTTCTAATTGCAATCATTGCGGATCACACCATTCTTGATAAGTTTTCACAAGCGTGAAGGCAGAAGTCAAATTGGTAAGGAGAATTCAATGCAAAATAATATAAATTTGTATTTTCAAGGTTTTAAAAGCACTGGCTGTATATCTCTTCCTCACAAATGGCAGCCAAGTATTGACAGACGATGCATGTTATCTCTGCTAATGATGTCACCAGTGTACTTTTTTATGTGCATACATAAATCATTTTGTTTATAAGGTGAATGTCCAGGAAAAAGAAATGGTCAAGTTGACTCATTAAAAACAATCCAAGAAGATAAAACAAATGGACACAGCAGATATTAAACAGTTATTTAAAAAGATGTTATCAGTCATTAATAGGTTTAGGTGGTTTTATCTGATTGCTGTGCCAGTTAATACTTCTATGTCTGGAGCTCTTATAGCATTAAAAAAAAAAAATTGAATGGGAGAGGTGAATCACTTATATACATCTATTTGCAGCCAAAGTTAATCCAAAATCCAGAAACGAGGCAGATTTTGATCCTACTGTGACCTGAATGCTAATGCACATAAGCTGATTTCTTGGAAGTTCTTTTCAATTTTATTTTTGATGTGAAGCAGAGAAGTGTTGGATGAAAAAAATAGAAAACATTGAACTTCAATTTTTGACTCATTTCTCTTGCTTCAACTCTGTTTTTCTGTTCAGTGGCACACTATTTCAGAAATTTTGTAAGCTCCCAATAATTTTTCTCTAAAGACCTGGCAAATATAGCCATGTCTGGTCTTCCAGGTGGGTTGTCCATACTGTCAAATTAAATGGCTTTAGGATGTGGAAATTTGTAGTTAACGATTATCTAGACTGGAATATGGGAGAAGAAAGGACTTTGAAGACTGAATTAATTATGTTGCAACTGCAAGCAGCTATGATTCTTAGTCTAGATGGCACTGCCCTTCCTTCCATACAGCAGAACTGGAAGTGCTTGCAAAATACCAGAAAACACAAGATTGACAATATGCTCTTCTAACCCAGTAGCAGCTTCCAAGTGGCACTGCCAGAGTCCTGCAAGTGGAGAGACATTGGTAGCCCTGCCCTGAATCTGGTGAGGCGTGCATCCTGTTTAATCTAAAAGAAAAGATAAAAATATAACTATAAAAATACCCTGGTTTCAGCCACGGCAGACCTGAGAGCCGATCTGATGTTGCGCACATCATAAGATCCATTGATATGGCACTGGAGAGACTTCTAACCATCGATAGATGATGTGAGTCCTGACTAGGCAAAACTCAGTGAAACTACTAACGCTTTTTACTAAATTTAAACTTTTTCAGTTGACAGTGTACCTGAGTATGAACAGATTTGTTGCTGACACTGTCTGACAGCTCTATTCTGCATGCACCTCATGCTGTAGTGGGATTAAAGCAGCACATCACTGCATCTACTCAACATCAAGGCAGTGATGACCCCTACTACTGAGTGAAGAAGGTACATGCGAATCAATCTTTTCAAAGCATTTTCAATGAAACAATTTGCTCACAAGCATGGGTCCCAAATAAATAAATTTATTTTGGGAAAGTGATATATACCATTATCCCTGACGCCTGAGATTTGTGGTGAGCTTTTAAAAAGCATTACCTTTTTCTGACTGGACAATGTTCTGGGCAACCTGATATATTTTACCAGGCTTTGAGTAGGGCTTTTAACTAGATGAGTTCTAGGGGTCCATTTCAATCTCAACACTTCTCTGATCCTGTGATTCTATTATTATTGTGATAAATTATAATTGCATATGTTGATAATTATTATTAAAGAGGTGTATGCAAACATTTAGTACTGATGGTGTATAGATCAGTGTGTATGCAGGTACAGATTTGTTGTGCATAGAGCCCTGAAGAGATACTGGTCCCCTTCACTGGCATTCCTGAAATGTGAACAGGGATTTTGCCACCAAAGTTTGGGTTACCAAAAGGGCTGATGTGGCTGGCAAGACAGACTTGGGGGTGGGAAATTAAAGGCTCTCTGTTTTCCAACATTCTGGGTGGAACCTTCCTCCGCAGTTTGCAGGCCAAAGGAGACTAAGTGCCTTTCTGCTGAGACAGTCTCCCCTGTGTGAGGCAGTAGGCCAGCTTCCCCATCCTCATCGGACATGGTTCCCTCCTTCCTCCTCAACACATGATGGTGATGGAAACAGTGAGACAATACATAAATACCTGATGAATTTTTGTCCAAACCTAAATAAAGTTGACGTAATTTGTCTCCTGACTGTGTCTCATTAAAATGAAGCTGTAGTGAAAATTCAAAATGTTTAGCAATGTCTAAATTTAATTACTGTTTAGTGGGAATGAAACTATGTATGAAAAATGCACAATTTTCAGGGAAAGTCAGCTTTTGGATGGTGTGCTAAGGACTGGGTGATTTTCAGCATTTACTCTATGGAAAGAGAAATTCATTACAGAATGGAAAATAGAGCATATTTTAAGAATGTGCAAAGGTATACCACTAAGTAAAAAGATACACTGAAAGCAATAATTATACTGAGCTCAGGTTTCCAGCTACAAGTTTGAACTTTCTCTAAAACACTGCAATGGTTGCAAGATCCCTAAACCTCAGCACTCTTTTTTGTTTAGCAAATCACTGTGAAATCTATTGCCTAATGTGCCCTTCATGCTTTTCTAATGCTTTGTCCTCATAGGAAATAATTGCTTCATTATTCCAACTGAATTCAAAGAGTAACTACAACCTGAAACAGAAGAAACTACAAAACATCAGCCCTTTGAAAAAACAGGAAATTTCTCAATCAACAGGTGAGGATGCTCTGTGTGCACCACGAATAGGCATCAAGAGTTTTGATGTGACATATTTTGATAATTTATGTTAGAATTTTGTGTCCCACATATCTGAACTTCCACATGTTCACTCCTCACTTTTTCTCAGACGACTTCTGCCTTTAAATGATCCACTGTTAAAGAAAGAGCTTGTGGCTCAGGACCATGTGGGGAGTCCTGCAGCTGTATTCAAATAACTCACTTTACCAGTTGTCTTCTTAATCTGCCAGCTAATAAAGTATCTCTCTGTTTCAATTTTCTTTTAATATGAGAAAGCAAATCTGCCACTTTAAATAATTTAAATAAAGGTAAAATAGATGCAATCTGGAAGAACTTGAGTCAAAATGGGCATGTGCACTGCATCTGCATTCCAAGAAGAGCATATTATTTTAAAAATAGAAGTCTTCTAATCTCGGAATCCTCTGATGAAGACTTCAAATTAATCTGAGAAAACAATACATAATATTTAAAATAATCTGAGAAATCCTCTACTCTGGAATATTTTAGTATTCTCTGCAATTAATTAGAGCAAACTCAAGCTCTAGCATTAATTAACCTGCATTTCCAGAATTATTTTGTCATCTTTTTATATTTCTTTTAGTTTTTTGCAGTTCGTAATCACTGGACAGTTAAGCATTGAAACGTCCCTTTGCAAATATAGTTCACTATGTATCAGGTCCATTTGTAATAACTGCTCACATTGTGACAACGATGCAGTTGAGATCATACAATCTACATTCAGATCTTAGCCTTGAGAACCCAACCCCCTGGAGAAAATTCAGTGCTACTATCGTTCCTTTAGTGGTTTGTTCTATTCTGCTTCTACTGACACTTAAAGTTCAATGATGGCAACATTACATGGTCTCCTTGGAGGACATTAAACCAATAGCAAATAGAGTGCAAGTCTGTATAATTGGTCAGAAAAGATTTTGAATTATTCAATAATTGATTTAGGATGTTATTTTACTGCTGAAGCTTGTATGCAAAAAAGAAAAAAAGGAAAATGCAGATGTATGGAAGTTAGTAGAAATATTAAGAAAGCATTGCTTTCAGCTCAAGGATAAATGAGTTAATAACTTTATGTTAAAGAATTCCCGTTACTTTTGGGTTGTGTGAACTCATTTTTTAGGCTGGTTCAGGCCAACAGGTCTTGTAATTTTTGTTATGTTTCATTATGAAAATACTTTTCAGACACATTATCCATGATCAGTGCGTACAGTGCACTACACTCTGTATAGTGGCCTTTGCTTTAAATGATGTCTTGCATTTGAGTATTTCTGTATAAAACCCACATACTAACAACATTACTAAACCACTTCCACCTGTGCCTGCAGGATACACTCACACAAGAACCAGTGCCAAAGTCCAAAGAGACTCCTGGGCTTTCCAGAACTTCTGTGCCTTTTCTGTTCTCAGCTGCAAAGAAGACAGACTCAGACTTCTGTCTTGGCCAAACAATGCCATGCAACACTACGTTCATCTGTTGCAGAAGATAGAACCAAATCTACCCTAAACAGGAAGCGAATTGCTGGATCCAAAGTCACTCTCTATTTCCAATATGGGGTTTACACGGCTTTTCTCACTTTGGTTTTGTTTGATAAAAATAGCTGTTATAGGCCTGGGGCTTAACAAATTAAATTGGAAAGATAAGGATAGGAATCACGCAATATATATCTACAGTGAGAAGAATAAAATTTTGTTTAAAAATAACTAGCTACAAGATGAATATCTTAAAATATTTTCCTCTTTTTTCCCTGTGTAAATAACACCTCTCAGATTTTTCTTAGCTCCCTGAACCTACTTTCCTAGAATCTAAGCCAGCTCATAGTAACATAAACACAATTTATTCTGTTCTGACTCAAAGTGGGCACTGTACAGTGCTCTTTTAAATGCTCGAAACTTATCCAACTAAAAATAGTTTGAAACCAAAAAGAAAACCTTTACAGAGACACAGAAATTAAAAGAAAATAGCTTATTAGGCCTTGATCCAAATTATCCTAACAACTATACATACTTTCATTGTGTCATTGAGCTTTGCATCTAGTCTTTGGGTCTACAAACAGCAATAAACTGAAGCAAATCTTTGCCTCTCAATAGTTTCATTAATGCTTCCTCTTCTTAAAATTACTATTAAAATTACTAAGCACTATAGTGCTTGCTATTTTGCTCAATCAGAATCTCATCATGGAAGTTTTGTGTACTGAGTTTTGTATCAGTACTTTGAAATATTAAAATGTTTTCTGACATTGAATCTTCAAAAAATTAATAACATTGAAGCATTGTGGAACAAAAGATAACACTCAGAAAACCTGATTTTAAAATTGCATAACAAAACAAACCATTATATCTGTCATAAGCTTGATTCAATAAAATTTGTTCTTCAGGGGTTTTTTTTCCGGCATTGTGATAAGATAGAGTGCTATCTTTGCTTTTGAGAATTATGTACATGTGGATTACTAAAAAGAAAATGGTCGGGATCTTTTAGTTTTGGTGAGACAAGATTCAGATATCATGAAACTTGTTAACAGAAATTGCTGAGATGGCACGTTTTCCATGATTAGTGAGTTGTCCTGTTGGATGTGCTGCAAGTGCACCTTCACCTCCTATGACACTCTGGTTAGTTATTTCCTTTGGTTTAAATCAAGGTTATTAAAACAAAGCAAACTTTGGATAACCTGATTTGAATTATACACCAATAAATGTAAAAGAGTTCTGGCCTAGTATATGTAGAACATATCCTATTTCCCCCCTCTTTTATACACTGTCTCAGCTAGGAGAATATGGAACCTTAAGTTCTCTTGCAACACGCCATGCATATTTTAAAGAATGATGATTTTCTTTTTAACTGACAGTTTCATATATTAAAACACCACACACATTATTCAAACCACAGCATAAAAATAAATTCAAAAGCAAACTTCAAGGTCAACATACTAGCATTTCAGGAATCCTGTCTTAGTCATAGCAATGACATAAAAAAGAGCAAGAGATCAGCCACGACAAAGGAAATATGAGTCAGTGGTTCCTAAATTAATCAGAGATAAACAAAGATGAGAATTAAAGAAGCCAGATGCACAACTTTATTTTCCATATTAGGAAAGAATCACAATCTTATAGTTGCTACAGAAACACTCAAATGGTGATAATCATAGAGTTAAAAAGCCAAACAGTGAGAATGGGAAATTTTAGTGGAAACACATTAAATTTTCCCTCTTATTACCTTGGTCAGTCTGATAGCTCTTTTTCTCTCTTGTGGAATCTGAAACTCTAGAATAAATTATATTTATTTTTGTCAAACCAAGGCCATATGTATGAAGACAGTTTAAATCCAGATGACATAAATCATATTAGAATGCGAGTCCCATACTGCTGGGCTTTGTCCTCTGATGTCCTCTGATTTTCTATCCAGTTCCTGATGTTTCTTAGTGCCTAAATTTCGTTCTTTCAGAAGTCAAAAACTGACCCATACCTCTCTCACTCATGGTCTAAACAGGTGACAGAGGCCTCTGAATCACCTCAAAATCTGAAAAAGGCAAAACAGAAATAACGAAGGATGTGCCGAAGCATGCCTTAATTGTTATTTTTCAGTTGAGAAGGATGGAAGAGGGTCAGATAGGGAAAAAAAGGAGGGAACTATATTCTAGTTTGAACTTGTAACACAGAAGTTTTGCTTTTCAGACTTGACTTCAGCCTGACTTTGTAGTAGCAATGAACAAACCCTCTTCAGCTTTTTTTTTTCATCTGCCTGTTGTTGTTCCTATTTCTCTTGCTGGTATTCAGTGGTTTTTTTTAAGTGCTTTGAATTGAACAAGATCTACAGAGCAGCTAAATATAAAAGTGTAATATTTAGCCCAAAGTACAGACTAATTACAACCAACTAATTAACTTTTAAAAGTTACTTGAAAAGTTATCTGATATTAGACTGTATAAAAGTTAAATTTTACATTTGACATCAATTATAAAAGGATTTGAAAGGTTTTTCCTTCTAAGGGGAATAGGTGCCAGTTAGAACTAAGTTATTTTGTTACTGTGTAGTGAATTTAAAGTAAGATTTGCCCAATTTCTCAGAAGCAGAAAACACCATGAATAATACTTTCAGTAGAAAATCAGAAATCCAATAACGATGTGGAAACATGGTTTTGAATAAGCCTTTGTGACATGACAGGAAGGAAATATTTCACTCATTTGAAGTGAGATGTTGGCCTGCTTGAGAATGATATGGAACACTAAAACCCCCTAAAATATATCCACACAGCTCCTGGATCTGCTGTATTACAGAAAATATTTTTATTAGCACTCATCACACAAAATATACCTTATCCTGTCAGGAAATTAAACCAAATTATGTGATAGAGCTTTTTATTTTTACATTGGCACAGGTTCTGCATGAAGTCTGATTCATTTTGAGTGTGGCAACTTGCAAACATACGGCTCTTTCACCAAAGTAGACACAAGGATGTTTTTAGAACCTTAATATTCTAAAAGCAAGGAGAATATTCTTAGGAATATATATACATAGCAGAAAATCCAACATTGCTACTTCAAACAGTTCTGTCAAGCAAGATGACATTCTTGCCAAAGAAACGCTAATGTTTTTATAAGCACCACCCCAGAATTATCACTCATTAATACAAATGTTGTGTTTATTTGTGTCCTGGTGAAATACCCAGTTCAATTTGGAAGTAAGAAACATTCACTGCCATGTGGACGGAAGGACCCAAATTCTACCAGATCTGCTCTTTTGAAGCTTTGCTCTGTTGTTAGGCTGCGGAATCAGCTTGTGCCTTTCTTTGACCCTCTCTGTTAATCCAGCCAACTCCCTAGTCCTGAAATCCTCATAAAACATTTACTTATGTCCTAAAAATGCTCTGTATGAGAGAAACCTGCAGCAAAGACCCTGCGATCCACTGCCAAGATTCTGCAAGGAGTTAAGAGCTGACTGTGAGGGCTTGTCTGCTTCCAGAGCCAGGAGCAAAATCTTTGCCACAGGAAATAAGAAAATGCATCAACAGCTCAAATTATCTTCCAACAGAAGTGCTTTGCCATGGGGAGGTAATTTACCCTCCAGCAGAAGTGCCTTGCCACAGGGAGGTACACTGAATGCCAGACACTGCCACACCAAAATCTGAAGCAATTTCATGATTGGTCATTCAATAAGCAATAATCATATATTCAATCTTTTGTTCAGAGACTATTTCAGGAGTCCCTCTTAAGGACTTACAGAAAAAGTAGAACCTGGAGTGTTGGCTGATTGCATCCGCAAGTATCAAGGGCAAAAAGGTAGCATGATGCCAGAGAAACAGTCTGTCAGGGCACCTGAAGGCTTCTGCTGGGTCTGCCCACAACCCCTGGCCACAGCACCAGACCCTTTTTGAGTCCACCAGTCCCTGTCCCAGTGATGCCCCAGCAATGGCATACTCCAGCTCCATCTCTGTTCCTGGAGGCAGATGATCTCCTGGATGGACCCCCTCCTCCCATAGAGTGTGCTGCAGCTGGTCTCCATCCCTGCCTCTGGCTCCTGCTTCTTTTTGTCCTGTGTGGAGCCTGCCCTCGTTCACTGCTTGGTGTGCCTGGCATGGCTATAGATAGGCATGGCCAAAGGTTAAGCCAAGTCTGCAAACAGCAGCCTTCTTTCTTTAAAATCATTGTTGCAACAGGTATATTTCAGGACACTTTTTGTGTTTGTATATTAAGTGGAAGAAGCTTGGACAACATTTCCTGAAATCATAAGGTGGTGTAAAATTAGCCAAGGCAACTCACAGTAAAAATCTCTGTAGTTATAGTAACTTAAATTGCTTGTTGGTGCAAGCAAGAAGGATTTCTTTCGGAGTGTGATGGAGAAATTCAGCAAAAGCTGACTGATAGTTGAATTAATCTGCCTGCTCGATAGTCTTTTGTCTCAGATCAACAAATTTGGTAGGCAAAGTGACAAATATGTATTTTAGACTGTTTTTCTGCATAGTAGTATAGATAGAAACTGAAGATCTGGAGTACAGAGGCAGGTAAACATTAGTAGTAAATGAAAAAAATTAGCCTGGAATTAAGTGATGAGTGGGTGAAATTGGCACAAGCTTTATTAAAAGTTTTTCAAAATTACTTCATAACAGGAAAAAATCACATAGCATTAAATGAATTGATCATACCAATATAATACAAACTGTAATTATTGTACCACAGAAGAAAAAGGAACAGACCAGGGAGGAGAAGTAGAGGCATAGAGTAATAAATGAATTTAGTGCTACAAATTAAAAACTCAGTTAAAGAAAACTAACCAAGAATGCAGCCTGAGGGAGATGAGTGGGATGGAAATAACAAGCTAAATAATTAAGAAATTTGATGCTCAAGAAAATGCAGAAAAAACCAGTACTAAAGAAAGTAACAAGTTGGTAGAAAGACTAGTCATAAAGGTACTAAGACAACAACTTGGTTAATATGTGTGTCACAACTCGGGCTTTGGTTGAAACAGAGAATGTGGGTGTTGATTGAAAATCCAGTAAAGTCAATGGAAATATTCCTTGTGAGTAATAAAGACTTTCTGGACAGGACTTCCAGGACTTCAGGTATTGGGCTATGCCCAGATATCAAGGAGTTGTCTTATTAGGTAAAACTGTTCAAGAACTAAAGCAAATGTAAGAGAACTAATTGCCCTTCTCTAATTACAGATTATGGAGCCTTGAGCAGTACTGCAACTATTTGATGTTCTAATGGCAAAACCCGATGTGTAAGGACATGTTCTGGTTAGAGATCAGATTGCATGTTTTCAACCAGAAATGTTGTTTCCATTTAGAAGTGGGAAAGGATGATTACTGCTAAAGTAGAGTCCATCAGTATTAAGTGTTGTGTAAACCAAGACTAGTGCAAATATGAATTCACATATTAATATATTATTTTATGCATAGGGAAGCAGGTTTCCAGGGGATAGATATTTTTCTTTCAATCCAAACAGTTTTCCTTTAAAATAAGATAGAAAAGTGATTCTATGATTTTCCGTCATAGTTCACATGGGCATTTGAAGTTTGCTAAATTCTGCACTTTTCTACTCATATTGGCTGGCTAGTAGTATTTTTGATTTTACATTGCTGTTTCCAAATATGAATATGATTCCCGAATTCTCTTGTTCTTCCCTATTAAAAGGATTTGAATGTTATGCCAGTAGTTTATTTATGTGCGATTTCAAGTGGTCAGAGTTTTATCAACAAGTCTCAAAATCCATTATATGTGGTCAGAGTTTTATCACAAGTCTCAAAATCTGTTATATGAGAGTCTACTGCTGAGAAAAGTCACTACAAGAAAAAATTGAAGTTTCAGCCCCTTATGAATGTGGAAGATATCTTGAGCTCATGACCTGAGATCTTCTTCCTCAGAAACAAGCTAGTAAGTTAAATAAGTCACCAGTTTCTTTTTTAAAAAGTTTGAGCACACATTTTAACACATCTGACCGTATGGTATGATTCTGATTTTCCTTGCTGAGTGACCTCAATTCTGCAGATAAAAATATTAGAAAACTGCCAGTGAATATAATTTATTTACTGATTTTCTGAATTCATCTTCCAAGGAAGATAACTAAAGTATAGTGAAGCGAAAGTTATCCTGAATCGATGGCTTATTGTCGTAACTACCTAGCTTTTTGAAAACTACACATGAAAACCTTTTGGAGAGTACAATCCTTCAGATTATTTTTCTAAAAATGGAAAATATTGTCCTTCATTAGCAATATAATGTTAGAAATAAGCTGGGAAATGTACTATTCTTCTCTTTCACATGCTTTTCTTCTCTTGATATTTTTGCCCTTGAGATCTTTTTTCTGCCTTGGTCTCTAATACCACTTTTGAAAGCTCCATATGATCATGAGTTGATGAACAGTGCCAGTTTTCCTTTACTCTGATGACATGTGGAATGATTATTGTAGAATTTTTCTTGAAGTCTTACGAGCTGTTTGCTTCTAAGGGAGAATACCTGAAGTAAGAGGTTTATCTTTATACTTTGTACTGTTTGTGAACTTTTGTTTTCATATGTTTTATCACGTTCACTGCCCTGATAGAAGTTGCAATGACCATCCTGCTGGGAACACAGGTAACTCATTGTCTCCTCTACTACAAAACTAACTGTACTTCTTGTTCGTTTCTTTTTTTTTTCTTTTCCACTAACTGTGTTTTTAATATGAAAGTTGCACCCATTAAATCCTTGTGCTGAGGGCAATTCTCTTTTCTCTTCAGTTTTCTTGCAGTCCAGTAGAACTGTTCCCCGACTCTTGAGAACTTCAAGGTTTCACAGGTATTCTCAGTAACTTGCATCACAGCAGGCAGCAACATGTTGCTCTTGAGCACTGATGTAGCCACTCATTCCTTCTGACTGGTCACAGTGGAGAATTACACTATTTTCACCTTTTATATCTGAAAACACTTGAAGAAATGTATGTTTAAAACTTCTCATAGGAAACACCTTGAAATGTAAACCCACCAGTTTACAATTCTGTGCCTGAGAAAAACCTAACAATCCAATTAGTAGTGTTTCCTATTTTAGAGTGTTACTAAAATATATTTTATTTACTGTGTAGCTTTATTCAGAGTCCTGTCTTTTGAGGAGCACTTTAGAAATATAATGTACAAAGATTATTTGCTAGCACATTCCTTACTTAGAACAAGTTCTTCCAAGCAACTGTTAAGCAATTCATTACTGGACAGACAAGCAGATGTTCTCAACTCAGTTACCATAATCGTCAGTCCTCAGTCCCCATTCTCTAGTTTATGGAATGTCTATGCTTCATCTTCTGTGTTGGCTCAGGTTTTAGAGCTTCTGTATCAGTGGACTTGTTTGTTAGATTTTACTTGACAACTTTTACCGATGAGCCTTTATCTAGCATTTGTTTTCTGTACAGATAGGTTTAATTTGCAGCACAAACCAAGATGTACTAACCTCCCCAAAGGGGTAGAAGGACATGAAAAACTGTCTGACCACTGAAACAAGAAAACTTACAGGTCTTCCTGTAAGGCAGATGAATCTGGACAGTGAATGAAAGGAAAGAAATGTGTGTGGGTAGACTTTAGTCGTGTATGAGCGTGGAGAATAGCAATGGGAGATGGATGATGGGATGGTCTGAAGGTGATTAGAGAGTAGGATAGATTAAAGATTATGGATCAGACTGGATTATGGGCAGGAAGGTAGGGAGGGAGCTGTGAGGACTGCATGTGGCACAATTGATGAGAAATAGACTGATGGGATATAAAGTGATAAAAATGGGTACCCTCATGTGCTTGGCCCAAACCATGTTTGACCTAATTGTGTGGTTGAACTGAGCTGTGCTGGACACTTAGGAAAAGGGTGCAGGTGACCTCAGATGGCAGAAATGAAGGCAAGTTCAGTGCAGTCTACGGTCTCTGCTACTGAGGTGAATCCACACCCCTGCAATGGCACAAGCTGTGGTGTCTTAGATGACCACCTTGTCCTGCACACCTTGCACTTCCAGTGAGAATCTAAGTGTTATGACACAGCCTTTCATCACACACTTTCAACTCACAGCCTCCCTTTTCACAGTCCCAATTCATTCTGCACGTAACCCATTTGTCAGGCCAACAACCCAGCCTGCAGCTCTTTACCCTTTTGGTGCATCTCTCTTCCAACTCTCTTCCTCCCATTCTCACCCCACCAGTTCTACAGGACGGATAGGTTGAGAGCACCAGTATTTTAGTATTGGGTGCACTCAGAGTTTCTGAGTGCATAATTCTTAGGAATGAATAGTGGAATTAGAGCTGGTTATGGCTGGTCTGTCAGCATTCATCAAAAACCGTGAAATATCAGCTATACAGAAGACGCTGACTGCAACCCTGTAAATCAGATTCAATTTTCTCCTCAGAGTTTGCATGAATCGTTAATATTTGAAAACAATATAAAATAGAGAGGAAAAAATTTTTCCAGAATAAGTTCAGATCAATAACAGAAATCTTTTCTGTTCATTTCATACATGTTGTGAGAAACTGGCTTGTAGATCGACCCTCATAATAAAAAGGAGTTGCCACGTTTTATCTTCCGTAGAGAGAGTCGTACAACATCATTCATTCTATGATTAGTTAAATTTCAGATTTGCATTTTGGTTTGCTCATGTAGTTTCCAGCCTTTCAGATGATTGCCTGTAATTCTTCATTTCAACATAACTCTGTGGAGCTTGAAAACTGGATTGCTACACATTGCCTGTGACACTCATTAGCCTTCTCAGAGCACTTGGCCCAGTGTCTGTGCATCCTATAGCTGTGAATCAAGCACAGGTCACTGGACTAAGTGTTCATCTCCTGTGATCTGCTTCAGAATAGCTGTGTTGAAACAAACCACTTGGTGGGTTTTTTTATCATTTGGACAGGGAAGACAGAGACAGACCAAATAACTTCATGTTTACTTTTCATCAGTAAATGCCGGTTGGTGTGACTTGGTCACGTTAAAAGGCAAAAGGCAAAAAGTTTACAGCAAATCTTGGTTGCTTGACTGTGGGTATCTGGCAGAAAGTAGTGTGGCGTAACCTGTGGCAGAAAACATCCTGAAATGTTATATGAAGATTGTTTTAAATCATGAACGCTTAAAAAACCCCAAAAACGAACACTGGCCATATTATTTTCACACCTTATGAATGAGTGTATTAGAAAAGTAGAGAATTAGCTGGCTCAATCACTTTGAATAAGTAATCCTAGCTTCCAGCCAAGGTAATGTATACTATTTTCCTGGATAACTGCCACATGTTCTCACATAATTTTTTTAAAACTGTGATATTTCTTTAAATGTCAAGATGGGCTGTGCTGTATTATGAGAGTTTATAGACCTTTTAGGATCTTATTTCATATAACATGGTTAATAATCAAAGTTGAAATGCAACATTAAGAAAAAAGTTTTAGTGAACAGAACATATTTCAGCCCATCAGTGACAAAGGGAATACATGGACAAAGCATAGCAAAAACTAGACATAGACAATCAGGTAAAATGAAACATAGAACTCTTTCCTGCAGATAGTTAATTTACTGGACTATTCTCTAAGGGTTGCCAAAATATCTGTGTAGGCTCCTGGAGAGGACAGGTTAATATTAATCGTGAAATTTGGGGTGGCTCAGGTTATTTGGAATCTGGTGTGATCAGGATTTCATCCACAGGCTGTGTAGGCAGCTGATCATTTCAAGAAACTTCCTCCCCCAAATGAGGAATAAAAAGCCCACAGCTGCACTGGATGATGATATTTCAGTTACTTGTCCCAGGCAAAGCCATTGCTGCATTTAGCTCAGTCAGATTTAAGTACCCAACATATGGTTCAAGTATGACACAGAGCTAATGCAGTCTGCTTCAGCACATGGCCATTATTATATAATTAGGGAAAAGTTTTCTACTTTTTAAAATCGTGGTAGAACAGTTCCTGAGAACTAGAACCAAGTATAAAAACTGTAGCCTGCTTTCTTGGTGTTGTTGTACACGTCTGTATTTCACAGAATCAGAAACACTGATCGTTGTATCAGGGATCAAATAAAACTGAAGGAGATTTCTGAGTTTTCTGAATCTCAGTGTGAGACTTGAGATATAATAATAGTTTCCCTCTTTCTCAAAACAAAAGATAAGAATTCATCATCTTGCATTTTATTATCTACACTTAAGTCTCCTGGCTCATTCTCTGACACAATATATTATATTTTCATATGCAACATGGAAGCGCATTCATTATTGCAGTATTTAATGCTGGTAAAATATAACATATAATTTGAAAGAGGGACAATATTGAACCAAACTCTTTTTCTTCTGGAAAATACTTGCCAAATTAAAACATTTTGTAATGTGAATGTGAAGAACACTATGCTTACATCAGTTGGAGAGGCATGTTGTTATACTGGGATAGCTAACATAGTAGGAGACTGTACAAGAAAATGTACTGGGAGAAATGTAGTTTAAATTGTTTTTTAAAAAACAGCCTTAGGATGCTGACCTTAGAAATGAGAATGCAAAGGCGTTATGGATGTAGATAAAGCTGGCTGTTACGCATACAGAAAGCTGACTTATCTCAGTGTCAGATTCCCTGACATGTTAAATCTGTTCCAGTAGAAGGAGAAAAAAAGAGCAAACCACATGGAAATTATGTTTCTGTGTGGAATAAAGAACTCTATGTACCCTTGCTTGTATCTGTTATTTCACACTATTAAAAAAAAAAAAGAAACTAAGTTAACTAATGGAATGTCGTAAGGAGACTAAAAACACAGTATTTTTCTAGATGAATAAATTGAGACAAAGCATAATTAAATGACTCATCACAGACTGTGCTAGAAAAGATTTGATTTAATGGAATCTCCATCTACACATTTTATTAAATGAAAGCATGAACAGATAAAAAATTGAATAATGCTTAATTTAATGCAATTGAATTTGTCTCAGTTATCCATGCAGGTGAATCTCTAATTGTAATTTTCTTCTCATCAATATTTAAGCTATACTGAAAAATTAAATCAACCTTTTTTCAATCATTATCATTGATCATAGACATCAACAGTCTTCACTGAAATGACATTAAAAATTATTTTGATTTAGAAATTACTTAGCTCTGTATTGCGTCTGAGAAGTTGCTATATGATCATAAAAGTTCTCACACCAACAGACTTCACTTCTTGTTGATTATGGGGCTTGTCTGTGTAGCTCTGAGCTCCAATTCATGAAGGCTTGAGGTAGCCTTCTTGTAAGGTCCCCAGACTGGAAATATGGTACCTGTAGCTCATATTAATCTTTGTGTGCAGTCTTAAAAATAGATTGTAACTAAAAAAATGTAATGCCATGGTTTTTGCTCTCTGAAATGGGAAAAGCAAATGTGTTCTAACAGGTCAGGTTTACAGTTTGTTTTTTTGGCATTGTCCCTGGAAATGGGACCAAGTTACATCTTTGAGTTTCAGAAGAGGATAAACTGCCATTTACCTACTTCTCTTACACTAGAATTCTTTATCCTAGTATCTAGCCTGAAACATCCCTTTTGAATGTTAAGCACATAGATTCTTGTTGTGCCCATGACTGACATGAGGAGAAGTGGTGCCCCTTCTTTGGCAGAAACTTTGCAAGGCACTCATTTTGTTCTCTGCCTCTTAACCCCGATCCTTTGATTTTTCAGTTGTCCTAAATAAGCCATCTTTACTGTGACTCTGTGGATTCCTGCGTCTCTTGTCTGGGTTGTTGTTGCTTGATTGGGGTGCAGTGCTCAGGCTTGGTTTCATGTTCTCTGCGGAGAAGCCCAGGAAGGGCACTGCAGATGCTGGGTGTAACAATCATCCTTCACCTGTCCTGCAGGCTCCATTAATTCTTTTCAGATGCAGATAATGACAATTGTTTTTCTCCAAGACACCTTGCCATTGTGAGCCATTATCCAGTTTGCAAGCTGTGATAATCCCTCTGCCTCCCTTGGCCAGGTGGGATGTATGTAGTAGGCTTATCACCTACTTGCCTTGGTACTAGTTTAAAGCATTTCTCAAAACCCAGCAAGTAATTTTGCAGGATTTTTAGATTTCTTGGTGAAGAAGTACAGCTGTGACAATGTTGAAGGAAACCTTCACTTGGATGGAAGTTCAGACAGAGTTATTAGCAGCTAGGGTGGTGCAAGGCCTTCTCTTGAGCTGTCAAAATTCACTGCTGGTTGAAGCCAATGTAAATAAATGGACTGCGCTTTAGATTTTATTAGCTGACCATTTTACTGCTCAAATCCCTGTTAGGTGCTATGTGAATAATTAAAGAACAGGCTTGAGTGTTCTGTAAGTAGTGTTATAGTGTCACTGGGATTGTCTGCTTATCATTACTTAAGGAAATAAGCATTTTAAAGAAAAAAACGTTAAAATTCAGAATGTGGTAAAATCCAAACTTAGAGAAAGCATAGTAGTCATTAGAAAAAACTTCTCTCACTGTTCACTTTCCACCATTACAAAGTAGCGTGGGCTCAGTTGTAAGAGTTGCAGAACCTTTCATATAGTTTTCAGCCAAAGGTTAGATGTTTTTGCCATTAATGACATTCTCCTAAGTTCTTTATTTTAAATTGCTGTCTCTTGAAATTACTATTGAAAGGCCCAGCTTGCTGCTAGGACACCAGGTTGTCAAACATGATTGCTTCAAATAGGATTATTTTTCACTCTATAAAGATTAATTGGGGCTCCTCAGAGCTTTAGTTTCTTGAAGGGAAAAGGAAACAATTCTTCATTGATACTCATAATATCTCCCAGGCACAAGGAAAAATGTGGTATTGGGCAGATCTTAAACAGAAATTGCTGAGCTTAAGTAGTGTGTGGGCTGGAAAAAGAAAGAAGACGGGTGCAGTGTCACTCATTTATTTTTTTCTGTATGAATGTTCTGCAGCAACCAGTCCCAGCAGTGTAATACAGCAACACACAGGGAAGCTGATTGTAAACTAAAACTTCTCTAGTATGTGGTCATACACAGCTGAGCTTAAACAGCTTTCTAGGGAGAGAATAATCTGAGTGGTTTTTATTTTAACTCCCTAAATAATTCCCCATTGCTGAATGGCTCTCTCTCATCTGTCCTGGGAAGCCATGTTCTGCAAAAGAGTCCATTGAGTTTTTTAGCCATTTTTACTCACTTTGCTTACAGAAAAATGCATTTACTTTCAAGAAAGCAAATTCATAGGAAAAAATTCCAGCTGACATATGCTCTTGTTTCCAAGTAAAACATAGAGTGGTGGGATATTTATTCATTGTAGAGCATAACAAGTAATTGAACTTGTCTGAGGTAAGTGAAAGACCTCTTTTTCCATAGGAAGCGATGACTATAGGAAGCATTTACTTATATAATTAAAAATAAAGTCATATTATTTTTTCCCAGATGCAGATCCTACAGCAGTTTTCCAGCATAACACTTTCATAGTGTTATGATGCACATGAGTCAGTCATCTTCAACTGCTTTTTTTTTATGGGAACCTGTTCTAGTTTCTCATTATTTGACACATTTCTATCATTTGTTGCCAAGAACAAGACAACTTTACAAATCCATAAAAAAGCAATACATTCCTCTTTGATGAGTACTCTCTTTTAGAAAAAGTATTCCTTAGTTAAAAGGAGGATGGAATTTTCAGGAGAAGGAAGTGTTTTGGCTTGTATGTAACTTTTTTGTTTGAAACATAATCATTACAGATATATGTGCATGTTTACCTGCCACACAGGCACGGACCTATTTCTCTGAAATTCAATGAAAGTGTTACTTTTGACATCTGTGTTAGCAGGTCTGTTTCTGCCACAGGCAAAATATAGTGCTGCCAAGTACTTGTCCCTTACTTCTTTTGTTAGATCCTGCATTATTTTCCTGTTATCCTTGAAGACCTGACTGAAAGAGATTGAAATTGTCCTGGCTTGATTATTACACAAAAAGAAATGAAAAAAATGAACATGAGGGAGATGATTTGAATTAACTTGTCAAAGAGGCTGAGACCATGATCCAGGAGAAGAGACAGGGACAGAGATGTGGGGTGAAACTGGGAAACACACTGGGTTTGCTGGCTGGGAGAAGCTTAAATAATTTGGGCAAAATAAGGACTACCTGAAGAGAGAGGTACTGGAAAAATGTAATTCAACAAGGACATGGGCATATACACATGCTAGGGGGATGTGAACACTGAGGCTGGTTCAGAAAGCAAATGGGCACCAAGAACCATGAAGCGAAATGGAAAAAAGATCTGAAGAGGTGCTGTAATTCTTACAGCAGACAAATCAGGTGTGGTTTGGGATATAAAATGGAGTCAAGGAGGCACAGTATGGAAAGAGTGAGAGAGGAAAATGGACATGGGAGTGGGTTGGAAAGGGATGTAAATGGGGCTAAAATCGAAATAAGGTAAGGTGCTGCAGAGGAGTTAATGGATTTAATGAGCGAAGAGTTGCAAATTATTAGATGGATCTCTGTCACAATTCTGCATTCACACACACTTCTGTTCTTCTAAAAGAGACCTTCTTTCAGTATCATCTTTTTGATCTGTGACCTTGGGTATCCACTGATCACAGCAAAGTCCAATTGGGGTGTTTCCCCTTTTTTCTCAATTTCTTCCTGCTCCAGGTGTATTTCCCCATTCAGCTACAGTTGGGCCATTCCATACTATCCAGACATCTATGGAAACCCACCACTGCATTTTATCTCTGTGCTGTTGTTGGGATGGATTTAAAGTCTGATGCCTTTAAATCCATCCTTGGGATGGATTTAAAGTCGTAGCAGTGACTGTCCATTCCTTGTCCTCCTGGCCACTTTTTCTCAGTTTTCCTGCCAGGTTGTTTCTAACATAGCTTTTGGTTGTGCAGCACCACAAACAATTGTGTCTGCACAAAGTAGTGGTGGTGGGTAAGGAGAACCTGCACATGAGTGGCAGGCAGAAATGCTTCAATTAGCACTGCTTTTTATACAGTCTTACCCCAGCAGAAGTCCCATGGTATGCCAGTGTACAGATACCAAAGCAGATAAAATGTTCCTAAACATCCTACATATTCCCAGAACATATTCCCATTGATTTCAGTGGGGGCCAACAAAATGCTTTCCCCCATGGGGAATGTGGACCAGATCAAGCATTTTGGGTGTTTCACTGTGCTCTGGTACCAATAAATAAATTTAAAAGGCATTGTCAAAATGCTTTATCACATCTAATATCGTGATGCACAGAATGACAGCCTATTAGGGTTGGTATTAACTCTGTTAATACAGGTGCTGAATGGGTTTAATGACTCCACTCAACTTCAGTGCCAACAATGCAGGTGCTGATACAATGCCAAGGGATGGATCTTTTTGTGTGTATCTATGCACACATATTAAGCTCAGAAAAGTTTGTTTATGAAGATGGTGCACAAATGGCATGTGTTTTTCCAGACTGAGAAGCAGCTTATGACTCCAGTTCCTTTAATTTAATCTGAAATTATGAAGGTTGGCGTTGTTTTCCTTGAGTTAATGGATAACTAATCAATTCCTTCAGCTGGTTACAATTATATTTCACTTAGACGTACTACTTTGTTACCAGAAATCTGAACTGAGCTGAACTCTAGCTCTTTTAAATATGACAACTTGTTATTGAAAGGAAAGATTTGTTTTTTATCATTATGTTACACTATTTATTTGAGTTGATTTTTCAAATAGATCAAAATAAAATTTAAAATCTCAATTTGAAATCCTATGTGTCCTAAGCAAATGACACTAGTGAAAAAAGTCTAAACAAATTAACAACACCTAAAAAAAAAGAAGAAAAAATTGTGATTAATTTCTTCTATTTAGCACTTCTAAGGATGCACCTGGAGTACTGTTTTAATTTTGAGGCTTCCAAGTTAGACACTAGTAGAAATGGTTAGGAGTCTGCAGTAGATAATGCATGAGGAACTGGACTTGCTTTGACTGCTCCGAGAGGCTGTGGGGTTTCCATCCATGCAGGCTTTCAGATCTTCACTGAACATTTTCCTGTTCAACAAGGTCTATCTGTTAAAACATCCCTGCTTTGAAAGAGGAGTTAACCTGGGGATCCTTTCCAAACTTATCCTACCATGACATAATGAAACAATACTGTTAGGCATAGTTACATCAGCCTATCTCCCATTTATTGCCTATAATTTTTTTTAAATTTGCTTTTAATTATTCAACAGAGGTCTCATTGTCACTTACAAGAATAAATAAGATGCAAATGGTAAATGTTCTTGACTGAACAGTAAACACTGCTTCCTGAAGCCTCCTCTTTATCATCTCAGCTTTATAGACATGGGAGATTTAAAGAAGAAGTATCTTACTATAACACCTCACTTCTACACTTTTCTACCTGAATTATCCTACATACTGAAGACAGTGACCTGAGCTTTGATAAAACATATTTTAAAACCCTTCAGTTTTCACATTAACTTTTAAGAGGTAGAAAATCCATTAGTTTTATCCTTTGTGTCTTCTCATGATTAGTCATCCTTTCTGCTAAGAATATGAATATAATTTTTAATTGGAAGGTTTTGGCTTGCAGTATACAAATAGCAGGGTTTCCATGGCAGTGGGCTGCAGGATGCTTTGGGTGGGAAGTGATGTGAGCTGCCTACATCCAGCCACAGCAAGGACCAACCCATGCAGGTGCTCTGTCATACCCCCAGACTGCAATTAGCTGGGAGGGGTGTGCTGAACCATGGCTCAGACACATTTAAGTTAATACATGAAGAGAATATGTTTGGAGACAAGATGCTCTTGGGAGGACATGTGGAGCAGATGCTTTGGAAATGCATGGAAAGCCAAGCTGTAATGGAGAGAGGTGTAGCAGCAGGTGTGCTTGTTGGAGAAGGCTTTGGTGTTTATTTATGTGTTTGTTTAGCTGTTTTCATTTTGTTTTTCCCAATACACAAATCAGTGATTAAAAGTCTGTGTTAACTGCCAACAAAAGAAGTAAAAATCCCCCAAGTTGAGACTCTTTTGCCTATGTTTATCTTCTAGCAGCTGACCCTTGCTATTCCCTTCCCTGTGAAACAAATTCTTTAGCATGATATATTTTCTTTCCAGCAAAAGATGCCTAAGTTGCATACAAACTGACCACAAGTCTTTTAGGTGAATCTATAAATATATTAAACTACTGATGTCTCTGTCAGTAGGTCAGCCCTTGAAATTGTTAACTGGCCATTCCCTAGAGACTTTTCGGTTTCCGGAGTCTTTTAAAAAAGGTGGAGGGAGCGTTGCAATACTTGTCTATGCTGCTATGCAAGAAGACAAAATAAACTTTTCCCACACTGTTTCCATATTTATCTAACCCACCTTCAATAAATGTTGCAGAGATATCTAACCAACTTATGTTGATCTCCTAATTTGCTACAGTTCCCTCTTAATCTTTTACAGTTATGATTCCTGTCTGTCTCTGTCCTCTGTAGGGACTGAGCATTTATTTTCCTGAAATTTTGCATTTTTTCTGCCTTTTTTAAATCATCACAGTTTCCAAAATGTTCCAAAACACTCCATATGACTGTCTCTTTCTCGTTTACAAATGAAACTTCTCCCTTCTTCACTACTCCCCACCTTACCCCTTTCTTCCCCTGGTTACCAGTTTCCTTGTGACAGCCAGTTGCCATAAAGAACCAATGATGACAGTACAAGAGAATGTCAAACAGATTCCTAGCTTAGCAAAAAAGGAGCGCTAAGGAATTACATATTAGTTAATCAAATCTGGGCTCGTAAACAATGACTCAAGAAATTATAAAGCTATATCTGCAAAAGATAAAGCAATCAGAATGTAAATAGCCAGAAGACTAATACTAGCTGGTATAGATTTGTCAAGGACACCTCATATAAAATAAATGTAATTTTCTTTTATGACTAAACCTAATTTTCTCCTTTGACAGGGTAAGTGACTAAATGGATAATGGGAAGGTACTTGTACAATGTGATAGTCTGAGCTTAATAAGGCTTTCATGCTTTTCTGCATGACATTCTCTTAACCTAAGAAAACATGATGCCATTATAGGCATCATGAGGTGAGCACAGATTTGGTTGAAAAATTTATCTCAGAAAGCAGTTATCATTGTCAATCCAAAAAAGATGAAGCCACATTCACAGAATAACGATATGGATAAGGAGAATAAAATCCAAGTTTTATAATGAAATATAACACCTTTTTAACAATGCCAGTGCAAATTTTTATCTTTACTGCAAGAACAGATATATGGTTCAGATAAAAGCAATGCTTAAAACCAGATGTCATTCAATTTTCTTTTCTTCATCAGATTTTATCAAATTCTTCGCTGGTCTTGCCTCTAATCCATGGGAGTATCTGCAAATGAAAGAAAAAAAAATCTCAAGGTAGGAAACCACAAATAAAATGTCACTGAATAAAAAATGTATGTGGAAGATGCATACTTGAGGATTTTACTGTTTTGTGTGAATTAAATCAAGAAGTTGAAAAAAATTACTCTTATGTTGTAATTATTAGTAGTCATTATCCTCATAATAATTTTTAATACACTAAACTCAGCATTTCTTGATTCTTAAGGGGATTCTGGGACACTTGTTACAAGAAGAGAAGATTATTGTTCTTCCTAGAAAAAGAAGGGAGATATACTTAGGCAAAGTAAGCAAAAGCATTCAGTCCTGATGGGAGGAGTAGACATCTGCACTTCATTAGAGGAGAAAACCCTTATAAGAAATGTTTACGTTGGGGAAGAGAACATCCTTTCTAAATAGACATTGCAACAAGATCTGTTCATACCCTGACCCTGGCTGCTGGGGCCACAAATGAAGGTCTACAAAGAGCCCATTTTACAGTCACCGTGCTGCTTTCTTGTATTTTCTTATGAGTTGAAGGATCTTGAAGACATGGGTCCCAGGAGAGGATCTGAAATGAAATCCTTTTTCTGCCTATAGCTATATAGTATTTCACAATGTTAAAATTTGCAGCCAACAAGGCAAAAATATTCTCCCCCCCAAAAGCATCCACTAGAAAGCCACCCCAAAATGATCTCAGCAAATTAGAGAGTTTTTCATGAAATTACAAGTAGGATGCCTGATCATTAAGACCATTTCTTAAAGGTTGTATCTTTACATGTATGTAATCTCACAGACTTTGAGGTGTTTAGCAGTTAAACATTCCAAAGCAGTTAGTGGTCCAGGATCGTGCTGTGACCACATCACTGAGTGCTGACTGTGTCATATTTCTGCTCTGAATGGGATCCATATTGGGTTGCATTTGAATCAGAGACATCTACCGAAAATCCCAGAGCTTGAGAAAGTTCAGGGATAAAATTATTGAGCAAAGGCTGCCTAAAATGAAGGTGGTGACTCCAAACCAACATGTACTTTCTTCACATATAGTTTTGATTTCCTTCAACTCTCCCTTTGATCCTTGCAAACTTGTTTCATTGCTTTGCAGTGGTGTGCTGGCAAAATGAGGAATGTCCTATGACAGTTCTCTGTTTCCACTTCATGGACAGCCACAAGTGTTTGAGTGGCTAAGCATTTCCAGTTTGATTAGGAGTTTCTTTCTTGCTTTTCCTCTACTAACTCAGGTTTTGGGTTTAGATTTGATTTTTTTTCAAATGTTCAGAGAGAGCATGGAAATTGTATTTATTCAGGTATTAGCTGATGCTAGTTGCTTCAAAGTTGGATATTTTCCTCTTCTTTCCAACCCATAGTCAGTGATAATTTTACCAAATTTAGATTGAGGGATACAGATATTATTAGAAATAATTGCTTTTAAAGAACAATATGTATTTCATTGCATATATGTGTATTTATTTATATGGTATCGCAACACATAGAAATGCAATATAGTAGCTGCCTCAACATAGGAAGGGTTGTTATAGATGCTTATAAATATTAATACAGGGAAGACATTGGGAAAATGTCTCATGGTCAGTGGAGATTAATTCAGTTTCCTAGGCTCCTTTCCATCATCTTGTCATGTCCACTGCTGGAGAGCAGTAATGAACAAACCAGCATGGATATTACATTCTTTTCTCTACACTTGCAAGAACTTTCTGAGCTGAGCTGTACAACACAAACAGATAAGACAGACAGACAGACACACACAGAGAATTCTTCACTTCATGTTATCAGTGTGGGAGAAATATTTCTATGTCTTTAAACATTTTATTTAATCCAGATTCTTCATAGAGAACTTGGGCTACTCTGGAATGGTGGTTACTCCTTCCACATGTCTCTTGTTTCAGCCCTGTTACAAGAAACTCTTAATTTTCTTCTATCATTTACTATATCTTTGAATCTCTGATGTTAAAGATTATCACATTAGAATAGAATAGAGTAGAATAGAACATTCCAGTTGGAAGGTACCCACGGGGCTCATCTAGTCTAACTGCTTGAGCAATTCAGGGCTTAGCCAAGGTTAAAGCATGTTGTTATAGAATCATAGAATCCTAGAATTTTTAAGGTTAGAGTAGACCTTTAAGATCATCGTCCAACCCAAACTATGGGCATTTTCCAAATGCCTCTTAAACACTAACAAGGCACAGGACATTGATCACCTCTTAGGAAGTCTGTTCCAGTGTTTGACCACTCCCCATGTAAAGAAATGCTTCCTACTATCAAGTCTGAACAGCTTTGAATCATTCTCACACATCCTATCACTGGATACCAGGTAGAAGAGCTCAATACCTCCCTCTTTGCTTCCCCTTCTCAGGAAGCTGTATAGAACAAAGAGCCTCTCTCTGTGGACTCTTCTTCAGGTTTTAACATTTCCCTCTATTTCCTTCCTTGTCCCACCTCTGTGCCAAACAGCCCCAGACTTAATTTTTTTATCCCAATGTATGATCACTTGATTTGCAGGTTTCAGTGGATAACCTCTTTAGTGGCAATTATCTTGCTACTCAGTGTTTAACTGGTACTTGTGCTATACAGTGGATTACAAGGTGAAGCTTTTGTGATCTGCAGTGCTGGCCCTGCCTTCTTTATGAACCAATTTTTACCTTATGAACACGAACATATAAAATTTTTAACTTGCCTGCAGCGGCCAAACAGCCTATTTAAAAATGAACATAGTTGTATGTTGACAATATAGTTGTATTCAATCCTTAGAGGGGAAGAAACTGTAAAAAACTGACTCTTTTAGACACTTTGTCACATTAGATACAGAGAGATTAACTGTGATCATGGCTATGCAGATACTGCAGCAAGAATTCTCAGTCAAATTCAGCTCACTGAAGTTCTGCCCTAGGAAAAGAAAAAAAAACACAGAAAGAAAAAAATCCAGAAACTGCAATTTTAGACCACAGCTAGAGGTCTATAAACGTAGGTAGCTCTCTCTCTCTCTCTCTCTCTCTCTCTGTTTATCTATTTATAAATGTATATAGAGCAATAAACATATGGCTGAACTCCTGGGAGTGGGACTAAAATGCTCTTATGGTCTCTTTTTTACTTTTCCAGCCTGTCCACATTACAGAGCTTGCATTAATGTCTGTGGAAAGCCTGTTCTCATGAGCTTTGTGAGATTATGTTCTGGGTGCTGTCTATTTTCAGGGAGTATTAATGAGCCTTCTCTTCCCGTGCATTTTAGAAAGCCACATTTTCTCCTCTGTGTTTTGTTTGCAGGAGCATCAAAGTGGAGTATTTTGTGTGATATTTGTGAAAAGTTGTTGAAGAAAAAACAATTAGTAACCTAAAGAAACAAGAAGAAAAATATGTACAAGCCAAAATTACACAACACTTGCCTTTTTAAAAATTTTGGTAAAAGACACAGTCAGCTGGGACTTTTCCCTGTGAACCAGCATGGGGCAGTGTTAACCGTGCAAACTCAGACCACCTTTACTGGCAGATAAATCAGCACTAGTGTCTGTAAGGTTTAGACATAAACATCTGAACAGACTTGGAACCTCTTGTAAGTAACTGGCTTGGACAAATATAGCTACATAGAAAAGACAAAAATTGCCTTCAGCCACAGAATTAAATGTGTTGCTTTGTGCTATACATTTTAGGAAGCAAAGAGTGTGTCATAACAGCCAGGCACAGGCATCCCCAGCTGTAAGGATGATTATGATGATGATGATGATGATGATGACAAAGATGATAATTAAGATTGTGTCCAGTAGCTGAGGATCAAGAAATGGTCAAACTAGTCCTGCTCAAGCTCGTACTAAAAAGGTAATGGAGAGAGGTGTGGGCTGACAGAGGCACTGGGTTATAACCAGTTTGCATGCATCTTTACAAATGAGATCTTTGTGAAGAAATGACAGGATTTTATAAAGTTAGCAAAAGAAGTGTATAAATGCAACTTTCAAAAGCTGTGCTTTTTCAGCAGGTTTATTAACTTCTTTTGCTTCTAACTGGTGTTAGGGATCTGTTTAAATATAGCTAAATTTTATCCCTGAATTCAGGAAAGTCTACTTGCTTCACTATTAAGAGATGGCAGGTAAGGTTGCTGACGCTATATTTGTAAGCTATCTTCCGCAAAAAACATTTTCTTGAAAAGCAGCCAAATAAAATCTGCTTTAGAGTTCTATGGACACTAAGGCACTTATTTTACACACAGGCCAGGATACTTACATGACAACAATGATCATAGAAAAAGTGCTAGAAAATGTTTTCCCTGAGCCTGGTTGTGCCTTTAGATGTAGAGGCTAGACATCTACTCATCTGTAGCACTCGGATGATCAATCTAACCTGGTACTTAGGTGGAGTAAGAGTCAGCATTTTGCAGTCACTGCTGATCACCAAAGTGATCGGAGGGAAGAGGAAGCCTCCAATGCTGGTGATGAGGGGGAGCTCATGAACTCTCCTGTAGACCTGTTAGAGGATAAAGCTAGAGCAGAGGTGATCCCTGGTAGAAACTGTACAGATCCCTGGTACAGAAACTGTACAGGGATCTACTGTACAACTGTACAGTAGATCCCTGGTAGAAACAGTACAGGTGATCCCTGGTAGAAACTGTACTTTCACTTTACAGTGAAAGCACTTGAAAAGTAGGGCTTCCATTTTTGCTTTGTTTGAGTTCTGTCTGTAAAGAGATATTTGGCTTACAGAAATAACCATTTAGGTCTTATCAGCACAAGATAAAAAGTAGGGGAGCAGGAACCAAAATCTTTTGCTGCAGAATTCACTGGGGCTTATGACTTCTTAGTATTTCAGCAATAGCTCTGAAGTTCATTAAGTCATGTGCAAGGCTTCAACAAACCGATTCAACAAACCAGTCATCCTAGGTGTCAAGGGCACTTGATTACCTGGTTTTATCAAGGACCTGAAGTTTTGGCAGTTTACCACACTGTCACAGGTCTCCTTTACACCCCTGTCCCTTCAGGAGTTACTGAGGGTGCATGTACATTTGTACTGGGGGACTTGGTTCCTGCAGGATGTCAAAAGGTTTGTTACCAACTATCAATGTAATGGTGAATAATGGGGCCTGAACCTGTTCCTGTTCAGCAGCTGCAGATACAGACTGATTCTGCTCTTACCTCCTCTCCACCTCTGACAGATTTTCTGCTCTTCCACATTACTTTTCTTCCTCATGCAGTAAATTCTTCTGAAGTATAGGCAACATATATGCTTTGATGGTACAGACAAATTTTTTGAACTTAAGTGTAATATCTCTGAATTACATATTTATGATACATTTAATTATTAACCATTGTAATTGTTTCATTTGAATACGCTTTTTAGAATTTTTTGGTTACTCAATGAAATGTGCCACTTCTGAGGGCATGCTTCTAAAAATAGAACTAGATATATTCAGGGATATTTAGCGTGGGTAAAAAAAGGTTTCCTGATTAAAAATAAATAAATGTTGAAATATTTGCTACAGAAGAGACTACATATTTTTCAAATCCCCTTCCATCAAATGTATGTCTCTGAAGCCTTCTGGTGGCTCTGTGTGTAACTAAAATGTCATAGGTGCAGATCTGTCTGACATGACAGTGGTAGGTTGCATCTAGTAGTGCCTATATGGTCTTCCCCAGTGTTTGTACAGCCTACTGTACCAGACTCGGAGTCTTCAAGATTACAACAATTTTAAAAGCAAAATGAGATAGGTTGAATTAGGTACAACTTCTGTGTTTTGAGTAAAATCCCAACTGTGAAAGAATCTTCATTCTGTATTTGCATGTATTAATATTAAAAATTATGATAAATTCCCGTGTTATTTTCTTAGTTAAATATTAATATAAAAAATCAGTTTAAAATTAGCAGTAAATATAAACAGATTTTTGTCTACCAAAAGCAATCAAGCTAGATAGTGTGGAGGACTCCTTTGATCATTGTTCTCTTTGTTCTCTTTTATGATTGGATTTCACTGCTGCTGACAACTTCAGTTAATCTGGTATGTGTTTCCTTCTTCCCTCCTAACAGCTCCTAAATGGAGATTGTCAGGTATGTCATCACGTTTAATGTGTCACACACGAAGAAGGTACTGTCTGCCCAAATAATCTGACAGGGGATTTAGGATGGTGCTAATTTGTGGACTGCTGTCAAATTGGCAGGTTGGCAAAGCTTTGGTTGAAAAAAAAAAAAGAGAAGCTAAGCCAGTTTTTCTTCAAATAAGTTGTGGATAATATTGCTGGGTCTGTTTTATATTCCTAAAAAATAACAGGAATGAAAAGTCAGGAAAGGAGAATTATTAAAATTGATATCAAAACATGTTTAGGAACCATCTCATGTATAAAAATAAATAACAATGTGGCTCTGTGATTCAACCTGTATTTTTAAAAGACATTTACAAATAGAACTGGAAACCAAATACTTTTAATAATAGCCAGATTTCTGTGATATAATATGCCTCTGATGAAATTATGTGACTCTGGGAGCAAGTGTACTGTGAGGAAACACAATTCAATTTAAATATTTTGAGAAGAAACTAAGAAATGAGATTTGAGAATAGGAAAAAAGGACTTCAACATTAACAGTACATTTTCTGTAATGTGATACAGAACACAGAAAAACAGACACTTTCTGTCTTGTTCTATCCCAAAATCAAATGGTAACATTAATATACTTTTTTCACTTAGAAAGCTGTGAAAAGGCATCTGTAGTTTTTGAGATAATTAGGTTCTTACCTACTCAACACATTTTTTCAAAGAAAATTAGCCCACTTCATGAAACATTTTTCCCTCTGGAACTAATGTTGTGGTGCTGTGAAAACAAGAAATAATTAGATGTTTATATTAAAAGTATTTACAAATGCTTTAAACAGAATTTGTCACAAAAATTAAAGGGAGGTAAACTTTTAAAAATGGGGTTCCTATCTTAAAAGCAAGGACATGTCAGAGCAACATACATCAGAGCAACAAAGGGATATAGAAAAACCCATTCTGTCCTGACACCCCTGAGGAACCAGCCTCTGGCAAACTCACACTTGTGGTTTTAACACAACAGAGGTTATGGAATGCAAAGAAGTACGGTACTGCCAGCTTCCAGCATAAAGTCCCAACTAATTGGGCCAGGCAGTGAAAAATGAAAAATCAAAAAAAAAAAAAAGAAAGACTTCACATTGTCAGGGAGGATAATTTGTAGCTCAGTCTCTCAGGTTGGATTGCTTGTGCCATGTCTGTGGTACATATTTTCAGCTCAGCCTAAATTACTTTTGCAGAATTGCCCTGGACAATCCATTTGTTTTAAAGTACGGAGTCTTAAGTGTTCTTTAGAAGAATGAACAGACGGTGCAGTTTGAAGGAATGTTATTTAAAAATGCTTTTGGCTGGGCCTGGTGCCTCAGTCTTTAGTCACAGCAAGTTGTATTTGATTGTTGCACTGGAATTATGCTGAAATCTCTCTGGTGAAGAGGCATTTGTGTTGCTTAGGGAGAAACCCTGTCTAGAACTGGACTTAAAATTTCTCCTTTTGTCTTGCCCTCGGAGAAGAATGCTTTGCTACAGCTCTTTACCAAACCCTGGAGCTGACCTCAGACTTCACTAACCTCCTATTGCCTTCCACTATCTTCGTGTCTGGCAGCCCTGGCAGGAGCTCAGTGTTTTGCCATCCTTTTCCTTAGGCTAAAGAGGTCTATGTCTCAAGAACTGTCTCAAGTCAGCACAGGGTACTGGGGGGGCCCAGCACTGGGGCTGCATCAGGCACATTTGCCATCAGCTAAGTAGGGCAGGAATTAGGAGTGTGCACACTACTGTGCTTGCTTATACTGATTCATTAATCAGTCTACTCTTTGAAAAATGGCAAAACTTTTTGTAATTTTTCAAGTAGAGCATACTAGAGGTAACGTAACAATAGTAAATTACATAAAATAAACAGTAAATAAAATTTAATAATGATATGCTATGTATGTAGCTCTACAACTGATGAAATTCATTTTGTATAGCACTTTTAAAAATTGCTTTTCCACATGTGAAAATCACAAAATGTTAGCAGGTAGTGCTATGCAAAAAACTGGTGGCACCACTAGTTTAAAGTGAATTGTATCAAAAATAAATAATCACTTAGCAAAAAAATCAGGACAACTGTTACACAGAAAAAATAAATCCAAGTATTCCAAATCAGTTTTTATAAGCTTTATCAAACCATAAGCCCTAGTGAATCTAGAAATGCTAAACTTAAATTTGACTTTTGAATGATTCTTTTTGACAAGCAAACTATGTCTTCTTCTGAGCACAATTTAAATTTTTAATAGCTTAGGTATTATTAACTATTATTGCAACAGGAAGGAAAGTGTGAGGGAGATTGTGTAAGAGTCATACATGAGTTAAAAATTTGCAGCTTTGAGATTTTGTTGATATGGAGAGTCTGTTTTAAAACATTATGAAATAATGTTTTTCATCTTACAACATATGAAATACAGTGTAAAAACCTCTTAGGACACCTAGGTGGACAAAACTTCAGGATAAAACTCCCTTAATGGATGATTATTTCCATGAGTATTGCTGGAAAAATCTCCAAATTATGAAAT
This sequence comes from Aleadryas rufinucha, assembly GCA_013397815.1. Taxonomy (NCBI): domain Eukaryota; kingdom Metazoa; phylum Chordata; class Aves; order Passeriformes; genus Aleadryas; species Aleadryas rufinucha. Next base: position 994,418 of record VZTH01005365.1, read on the forward strand.
AGATCTTTTCTAAAATAGGGAAATACCATCATGAGAGAGGACAGAAATTAGAGAGAAATTAAAATAAAGAACCTCCCTCCTACTATCATGCTCCCCATTGAGTTCTTGGAGGCTTGATTTCAGTCCAGCAACAGAAACCAGCTTCTTTAATTGCATCAAACTCTCCCCAGCCTCCGTGGGTCTCCAGTGCTAGTGTCTCCTTGCAGCACTTCTGAAGCCTGGCTATGTATCCCATCTCCCTTCTCAGGCTCTGCTTGTGTTTGATGGTTTGTTTCCCCTTGCTCAGTCTCTTCCCCTGCCAGCCCACCCTGCCTGCTGGATGAACACTGCAGCACTTCTTGATGTAATGCTGTTTTCAGTCTGGTCTGTTGGGTGGGACAGACCATTACCTTTCTCTCCACTGTCTTACATGATTAGAGATTGTTTTTTGTCGTTATATTAAGCAATCTCTGTTAATTCAGTCTCTTTTTGAACACTCTACTTTCTAAGTTGCTGATCATTAATAATTTCTACAGTCTGTTCCCTGGACTTTCCACAGTCTGTCCAAATTCTTCTTAAAGCACAGTGCCTTAAGCACGAGGAAAGATCTAGAGCTGAAATATGTAAGGCATGTTTCAATGCATGTAAGGCAAAGCTGAGTTTATAAATGCCACTTCTTGATTCTTTCTGGGAGATTTGCTGGGGTTTCCTGTAGGTACAGGTTTCCTTGTCAAGTACATATCTTGACATCAATCACTGTCTCTTCTCTTGATGTAACGAAACAGCTGCATCTTAGAAGCTTCAGAAAAGCGATGGGATATAGGATAGATGAAGTGTAACTCCCAAGATATATTGAATTGAAATTTTTTTTTTTTGGCCGCACCCCTTTTTTTTTTTTTTGCACCAGACTAATGCTTTTACAGCTTTGTCGCAAATTTTGATTCTTAAATTGAAGGTTTAATTGTAAAATTTTATTTTCAGCATAAATGTTTTTTCACAAGAAGTTCGCACTTCCTATACTTGAACACATTGGAAAATAGATTTCTATGGTCATCCTAGCACTGTGCCCTAAAAATCCCTTTCCCAAGTAAAAAACCCTGCTTTTGAGAGACAGGAAATTCTACTCTTAAGTTTAAAGCAATGCTAGTACTTCCCTATACCTTCCAAAGGGTGCTGGACACATTTATATGGGGTGTGAACAGTAGGAGATTACATCTCCTTCTGAAGTCTGTGTGGATAAATTGCACTGAGTACTGAAATACACCCAAACTCCAAAATATTTACAAGCCATAATTCTTTTGTAACCTGTCTCTATGGAAGCAATTGTGAGGACTACTTGATGCCCACATGGCTCTGCCTTTTGCAGCCCACAGAGAATTTGAGTTCTTGGGTGTACATGCCATAGTATGACAACTAACATACAGCCACAGCCTTGCCAACCTTATACTTTAAAAATGGTGAGTCATGATCTCAAGACATGAAAGAGTTTTATGTAATGGGATCCCCAGTAAAGCTGGTGCCTTCAGCTGGAACTGCTCCACCACTAAAATGGAGCAGTTCTCTGAAGCTAAGCATGCCAAAAGACATTGAAGGTTTCCAATCCCTAGAGGTATATTTCAATAAAATCCAAAAATAGTAAGATGAAACATGGCAATTCTTTCCAGAGAGAAAACTCAGGATTGCTGGGTGAAATTGGCTAAAAATGAATCTTGAAAACACTTATTGCTTTTCTCACTTGCATCCTGGCAGTTCAGGATTATTTTGCTTTCCTTTCAGTCCAGGAACCTTTGGTGGTTTCTTGAGCTGCAGAAAACATACACTGACCCTCTGAGGTCTCCAGGAAAGCCTTCTGTAAGAGTTCTGTGGTGTCTCTTGACTCCTTGGTTGCTCTACACATGCCTATCCATTGGTCTACTCTCACAGCTGGACACATCTGGCTGCAGATGTTCCCTTTTTTGTTGAACCCCTACCTCCTGAGAACTTCTACTGATCCAGAGGGCAGCAGCCAGGAAGCAGCATGTGGTCATTGTTCTCCCAGACTCTTTAGCAGAATGTACAGTATGTGGTGACCTGAAGACAAAGTAATTAAACTGCCATACCCATCTGTCATCACTTTTCAAGTGAGATAAAATTTAAGGAAAATTTTTTTCTGAGCAGCAAAATCAATGATGTCTGATTTTCTGAAGATTTATTCCCCTCTTCGCTGTCCCACACATTTCAGTAATCCTGTTTTTCCTGTAATAGCCCCAAGGTAAGCACTATGCCTGGTTTGGAGCTGTGTGCCTGTTGATCTGTCTGGCCAGCAAGAACAAGCTGTTTGGCCAACAGGAAACTGCAAAAAATTCAATGTATAAATATGGAGATTTGCTTTCTTTTCCTGCATACATCAGGAAGTTTTCTCTAAACCAAACTGATTTTCATGACACTTATGGGATTATCTGTTGGGAACTTCAGCTTATTTTCTTCATCTACATAAAACTGGCTAATAGTTTCCAAAATGATTAGAAAGGGAGGGGCAGATAGTTGGACAGAAATATATACTGAGACACAATAAGACGTGATATGCATATTAAACCAATTTCTAGATGGCACTAAATTAAAATACTGAACTGCTTACAGTATTTTTTATTTATGTCTTCCTTAATAACCCTTTACTGTTCACTTCGCTGCCTCTTAAAAATTTTAATGTATTTTCTTTTAGTGAGAGCTCAGCTTAATCATTGGATTTAAATGCTGCACTGCTGTCTGGAACTTAAAACAAACAAATGTAGAACTTGTGACAAGATAATGAGATCTGGCAGGATTTTTTCTCTGAAGCTCTGCTCACATGGAATAGTCTACCAAAGAAGGAATGTCTTGTTTGATCCTTACTTTTCTCTCCTTTCCACTTGAACTGACATATTACTATAGTATCCAGAGCTCAGGCAGTTGCAAAGATTTATTTAGCATTTGTAACATGTATTACATTTATTGTTTTTTTAATTCAGTTCAAAGACTTTGCAAACAAAATTCAGAAGTTCCTAGGATTGCATTTTCTGTAGTGTTAGCATTCTCACTGTGTTTTCACAATCATTAGAGAAATAAAAAATGGCTTAGTTATGTATTATTGTACTTGCTATTCTGCTAAGAGTTTTGGCACTCTTGCAAAGTAAAAGAGCGTATTGCTATTCTCCTCTAAATAAAAAAAAAGTATATTTTAAAAATAGAAGGTGAATATAATGTCCAACTAGAAAAATTCTCAACAAATAAAGGGGATTGAATAGGAGAAGGAAGGAAGAAGAACTTAAAAAGAGGGTTTTATATAAAAAGGGTTTTTAAAAGCTCCTGAAGAAGTCAGTGTAATAGGTTCCACTACATTCTTGTATTTCTGTCCTTGCAGTGCTTCTGAAAATTTGTTTCTTGACTGTTATATTAATTAGTAACCTGTTTCTCTACTTAGAATTTGCATAATAATATAAAGTAAGGCAGAATGCAAATATTGGATCTAAGACCATTATAAATTCAAATGTCAAGTATTATTTGAATACTAGGTGGAAACTGACTGCCTGAAAAAGTTTAATCTGAGATGTATTCTCTCACCTGCAGTGCCTGTAAAATATATATCCATGCTTACATTTGTATCATGGGGACTTTTACAAGAAGTGGCAAGCACAATATAATATAAGAAGCAAAGTCCTATCAGCTGTTCTTTGTTATTCTGAATAACCTTGGCAATACAGAGAAATCTATTACAGCTCCCATCAGTGCCAGCGAGGTCTTAGCTGAAGCACGTTTCATTGGAATCAATACATTCTTCCTAAAAAGGTTGTGTATTTTCTTTCAAGATGTTCTTTCAAAGATCTTTTTAAAGTTCATCCCTTTTTTTATAGAAGACCTTTTTCAGTTTACTTGTTGCAGAGAAGATAAATTGGACAGGACAATATTACATGAAGAAGTGATATAGTTAAAGTTCCATGCTATGTATTTTGGGTGAAGCAATAAAGCTTGGGCCACCCAAGGTTACCCTTTGACAGAGGTATGTTTTGTGAGTTTGTATGCTGACTCTGAAAGGCCATCGTGGTTTAGGAATGGTATTCCTTAATTTAGTGCTCCCACTAAAATGAAGCATTGGCTGATCCTCTCCCTCAGCCACCTCCGATGAGAGAAAAAAAAGGCAGAGATCCCAAGTTGAGATAAGAACAATTTACTGGAAACAGCAATGAGATATGAAAGTGAACAGCAACAGTAACAATATTAATAACAAAAATATACAAAAAGAAGGTGATTTACATGCAAAAATGCTCTCTGACTGACCAACATGGCGCCACATGACCCCCAAGATAATGACAAAATGGTGGCAGACCCTCTTCACATCACCTTTTTCTTTCTGACTTGCTTCTTCTTGGAAATGAGAATCCCTTTCTTTGTCCTCACACACCCACAGGGCTCTACACTCTGCCCTCTCATGGCTACTGCAAAAAATTGACTTGGTCTTTACACACTGGGAGCACAGACTAAAAAAAGAAGACACTTTTAAGGCATGGATCTCATGAGGTTTCTGACCTAGATCAAGCAGCAGCATCTCATAATTTTAATGGCACTTAATACAGGTCATATATTGACAGCAAAGCTACCAAGAGCTAACAAAACAAACATCTGCTCTGCTTTGAAATGCATTCCAGGTTTTTCTGCATAGTTTCAATCTCGTCTATGTTTGAACTGATTTTTGAATGTTGCCTAGTAATACCTTGTTTTTTAGTATTAGAAGCATGCATACTCTTGCTGTTTTTCTTTCATGCCGTACACAATCCACAACATCAAATAGAAAGTCCAAAAGCTTGTGTAAACATCAATACGTTAAGGGAAGAACCTATGCTCGTAAGAGCTGTTCATCAAGTAGTTAAAACAGAGACACTATTAAGTGCTGAAAACATTAAAAATATGAACCATAAATACAGAAAACATCGAATATTTTTTGTCATGTGGTGCAATCAAATGGAGTAAAGAGTATAAGGTGTCTGTGTGACAAAAGAGCTTTTCTGAAGTGAGATGCAAAACCTCCACAGATATATATGAGGAAATGGGATAAACTAGAATGTGAAAATCGTTTGAACACTTGCTGACTAAAGTAAGAATCAGTGATGAATGGGGTAAAACTTGATCAGCTGCTTAAAAAATGTATTAGTTTATGATTCTTTCCTGAGACTAGGAATCTGAGGAGCTGGCAAGTGCCTAGTGCTAGTAATTTCTGCTTGTATAGCTACTAGTATAAGGTGATAAAGGTACACTTTCTTTTTATACTGTCATTCTGTACATTCTCATATCGAAACTTGGAAAATCCATTTTAAAGAATAATGAAAAGTGTACTTCATGCTAAATTGCTACAAAATACAACACAGACTGAGCACCCAAACTATCGTTGCTGTAGCCAAGAAAATATAAAACAGTGTATATTAAAAGATAATATTCTCATGCCAAACCAATGAACTTCACAACTTTCTTGTGTAAAACCTTGTGATGAAACAATGCTCAAAGAAAAGTAGGTAGACCACATAAACATATTACCTGTTATAGGAAATCATGTCAATATGTATTTATATTACTTTATAATATACATTACCTAGGTAAGAAATAATTAAAATAAGCTGAACTTCAGGACATATGATTTGCTTATGAGTACATGAATATTGTTTCAAGCTGAAGATAAAACAGGGGAAGATTTCATCTAAGCCTCTAGAATGCTTAGAAAGATGCATTATTCTGTAAATCCAAAGAATGGAAGTGACAAAGAGATCATTTGTATTTCAGAGATTTAGAAAATAACTTTGGAAATATAGTGCCTTTTTCAGTTTTCGAGTAGGCAATAGTTGAAATAAGAAACTTGAGTAATTTGTTTTCTGTACAAATTCTTGAAAAACTGAGGTATACTATAAACTGAACCCAAATACTTATAGGTCAGAAACTTGCTTCCCTGGGGATTTTAGAAGATGGAGAAGTAGAAATTCTCACCAGGTTCTACAAAGTGATAAAGGTGACACACGCTCCAGGAGAGACTGACACTATGTGCAGGAGAGGCCTGTGTGGTAGCAACATGATGAGCTCCATGAGGCCAGAGATTGGGGTGAGAACAGAGCCAGAGCTCTGGTCCTTCAACCCTGACTCATGGTAGTAGAGGAATGCAGAACTGGAGGCAATCCTGACCTCTTCCATCAAACACTGGGGTCTGCAGCGTCGTCATGTACTGGGAAACCAGCGTGAGCTTCACTCAATTCCAGTCACAATCCAGGAGGTCTCCGGTCTTCATGGAAACTTTCAGTATTCTGCTTTGGTGTGGTGACATGTTTCTGTCCCATGAATGCACTGATAGGGATGCAGCAAGGGCTTGGCTTCTACTGGCCATTGCCGTTGCCAGACTGGATACGTGGCTAGCTAAGCCTTTAGTGTGAGCCAATACAGCTGTTCTTATGTTTATGTTACTAAATGCAACTCTCTATCCATAACTAGTATGAAATGTAAGGAGTGTATTGGTACATTAATTAAGGCACATATAGACAAATCCTCAAGATGTATAAACTGGTCCTGCTCCACCCATCCTGTGAATTTACACCTAATTAAGGCCCACTCAGAGTATTCAATTCTCTGTTGAAAATGGTGCAACACAGATGCACAGTTATATAAAATATGAATATGAAGGTTAAATTTTCTGAGGTGTCTGGTTTTATGACTTGTCAGTCTTAAACATGAAATATCTGATTGGAATAATCAAATTTCATGACAGCAGAGTATGAAATATTTAGGCAAATTTCCAGAAGCATAGAATGATTAATAACTAATTAAATTTCAATTACATATTGTGAGAAAACCCATGTGAAATGTTGCCAATGAAATATGGATATAGATGAAGTTCAGATGTAAGAATATTTTGTTATGAACGTAAGACTTGGCCCACATTTCCTATGTTTTGTGAACAGAATTTCAACAGAGACAACATAAACCAGTCTGAGGTTCAAATAAAAAAAAGAGGTAGAAATTCACCTGAAAATTTTTGCCCTGATTTTTGCTGCCCAGAATTAAAATCCTCAGAGATAAGATTATGTAAACCAGGAGCAAGGAAAAGTTTGAATAGAAATTAGTGAAACCTGACAATTTGCATCCAAACCCTTTCCTGCATGAGACTGACCAAGCTGTGCAGATGTCAAGACCTGCACTTAAAATAATACACACTTACTTGTCTTTAGATTTGGGGCAGAGTTAAAATGGGAAGGGGGAACTCAAGAAGTTTAAATGGAATCAGTGTCAGTTTCATGCATGGATTCATGAGTTTTGAAACAAAAAAATGTTTCTTATTAGAACAGCTAATCTTATGAGGATTCTACACATTTGGGTTCAAAACTCTCAAAGAGTACCTAAAACTTTGGCATTTTTAAACATCCAAGCTAACTCTGCCTTGCTGAAATGACTGCTGTGCACCACGTAGTACACAAATCAGAACTGTTCCAAGAAATGATGGTAGTGTTCTTGGAAGAAAAAGAATTACGAGCAAGTGTAAATGTGTAAGAAGTTATTGGAGGAAAGCCAGTGGAGTGAAGGTTGTGAGGTAGAGAGTCTTCTGAAGGCAGTGGCCCACTCAAGCTGGAACAAACACCAAGGAAGCCAAAAAAGCTAGTGTTTTCTGGAGGCACTACTCAAAGTTCTGAGACTTGCACATCTCTTCCCTTCGGTTCCTTTTTTTAGAGCTTTCAAAATCTGATACCCACAAATACCTTTCCTAAACATTGTTGGCAGATCTTGAATTCTTTTAGAGGTAAATATGTTTTATCTGTGTAATATTTTTTTTCTGACAGATAAATTAGCTGTTATATTGCTTTGATTTAATTCTTTGGATATAAGTAACAAGTTTGGAATGGACAGATGGATGTCTAGTTTGTCTGTAGGGTGGACACCATTCCAGATGGAGGAAGGGAGTAATAGTTAACAAGCCTGGATGAACTCTTTTCCTTCAGCGTACTTTAACAATTGCAGAAGATTTGATCTCCAAAACACTAAAACTTTGTTCTACGTGATATTTATCTAAAACAGACATGAGCAGAAGCAGATGTTGTTGGCTTTTTCTCTCTCTGCGTGGAAGGCATAGGTTTACTGTAGAATGAAAGATATAGAAACCAAGAGGAAACATATTTTCTTGGTCCACACATTTTCTACACTTGACCTACTAAAATGTGATTTTGTGATTGCCAGATGTGCCTGCTTTGAAATAGTGGATAAGGAATAAAACATCCATGGTGGAACAACACTTGAAGGTGCCATCAAATGCAATCTGATTTATATTCTGCTGAAATTCCACAAAAAATTGAAATATGCGGGTATTTCTATTGTTTTGATGTATAAATAGGCTATGTTTTAATGGTACCCATTTAGAAATGTGTAGATAAGTACTCAATACAAAAAAATGCAGAACTCTGTGTAAATAAAAATAATAAGAGAATAAAGGTCAAGAAATAGATTATTGGGAAAATAATGCTTCACAAGTATTTTAGTTTCTCTTCAAGATCGATAATAATTAAAAAAAGGGCCCAGTGACATAAAACTTGCTGAGCAGAGAAAAGAAATGCAGTAATATGCTTGTATTTCTTTAAGAGTATGTTCTTCATAGTTGCATAGAATTCCCTTTGGCTCTATTTAAATTTATTAGTCAGTTATAAGTGGATAGAAGCTCAAAATAATTGGACATGTTATGACCAAAAGCTTAACATTACGAGCAGAAGAGAGTTCATTCCACTTAGAAGCACACAAGTGAAATATTTGGTGAAACAAATTCAAAACATGGAACAGGGATAGCCAGTGGCTTGCAACACAGAGATGCTAAAAAAAAATGGCAGCATGAATGGCTGGCTCTTAGGGTTAACTGCCAATGGAATGTGGCAGCAAACAAAACCAGCAACATTTTGGTTTAAGGCATAAAAAACCAAACCAAAACAAAAAACCAACCAAACAAAAAAATCATGTCACAGTGCAGGAGATGAAACTTCAACTTCATATAGCACCTAGGTAATATCTGGACTGCTCCACAGCTCCCAGCATCTCACTACTGGAAACATATTTTAAAAATGGATGCAGCTCTGGGAAAGGCCACAAAAATATTATTGTATCCATGAGAAAAGTTTAAAATAGCTAGATGAAACATAACTTTGTTAAAACACAGACAATTGAGGCAGACATGGTAACTGAAAGGTTTTAACATTTTTAAATGTTTTCTTCAATTATGTGTGGCTATGAACAACAATAGGAAAGAAAAATTTAGGCCATTTGAAGAAAAATTATTTCAAAAATAAAATGTAATTGGTGTATGAAAACCATATGGGAAGAGTCTAGTAGACTTAAAACAACAAAACAGTTACTAACTGTAGAAAACAAATCCTTAATTACAGATGGACGAAGTGGACTAACAATCCTTTTTTTACTTATGACTTTATAACACTTGTACTTGTCTCTGAAAAGGACATCTTAGCATTTTTTGGTAAGTAAAGTGTCTCAGTTGTTCCTTCTGTTTTAACCTAGGGCTAGCTACTGAAAAATGTAATTAGCTGTTCAGAAAGAGAAATCAGCAGTTCTTTTCTAAGTTTTTATATTAATGCTTATCTGGATAAGGCCTATGTTACGAACATGGAGTAGAGACTGGAGGAAAAAAGTCAACCTTTTTAAAAACTGAGCTTGGCTGATGGCCACAGTAAACACGTGCAGCAAACATATAAGGATGACCTGAAAGCAAAGACGTGAGGATTAAAAAAGGGAGATTTTTTTTCAAGGTTTATACGACAAAAGATTTGTACCTTTAGGTCTATAATCTACAGTACAGACTAGATGTCTTTTCCTTCTGGGAACTTTACAGGTCTTGGGTGTTCATAATTGTCCAGAATTATCCTTCAAGTAGGTCAGCGACTGCTGGTATTGTGGTCCATGGTGGCACTTTTTTGGCCTGTTCTTTCAAAAAATGCTCTTCTGTTTGTATCTGACTTGAAGACTGATAAAGGGAATTCTCAACAAGTGTAAGGGGGAGCCAAATAAATGATATTCATATTGTGCTATCCATTTTCACTCTTGGGCTATGCTTCCTATGCAGCTCCTTATGGCCCAAGCCTCGTTCTTTTGTCATGGCAGAGTGGATGAAATGTACAATAGGGAGTCTGAGTGCAATTGCAGGCAGCCAGAACAAGATGTGCTACCTGGGAAAGCATCCTGGATCCTTTAGTTTAAACAGGGAAATAAAGTGTGATGTTTGCTCAGAACGAAAAAGTACGGGATCTCCTTTGGGCCTCTTTTAGATCATGTTAAATGTCTTGATTAAGAGGAGTGGTGAAGACATGGTTTGGCTGATATTTATACTATTTGTTTGCAAGCTCCATCTCTGCCATTTCCAGACTCATCTACAGCTGCAAATGGACTCAATGATCCGGTTCAGGGTGCTTCTGAATTTGAAAAAACAGAGTTAAAGAGTTGTTTTCCCCTGTGATTTCTTCATGCGCTTCTTTCCAGAATAAAATTTAATTCTCTTTCCAATGAAATCCTGACACTGTAATTTAAAATCTTGAGTTAAATTTAAAGTTAACTATGTACAACCTGGTTTTGCACATCAGCCTTAGTCTACTTGTATTTGTCATGTCCAAGAATCTGAGAATAACTACTGGAACAGAATGTTCATATTTTAAAACAATAAACCTGTTCACTCTAAAGTCTTAAATAATTTTAGCTTGGATTTATACCTTGTTTAAAGAGTCTGAAGAGAAACCGTGAATTCCTACTCCCACAGAAAGAGGTAGAATAGGTCTACATTTTTTTATAGCACTCAGATTTATGTCAGAAAACACAGGAAGGATCTGTGACTCTAAATCAAAAAGATTAGGACTTATATATGAATGGACTTTGATTTAGATATGGGTTGCAAGGTCAGGTGGGATAACACTTTGTACTAATGTATTTTATCTTTTGTTGAACACTAAGGAGTTATGAAGCAAAATTTATAGAAAGTATTGCTGGTATGTCTCGGTAGTGCAGTATATTTCTTCCTAAATTCCCAGGTCAAAACATTTTTTCTAATGTCATACAGAAAAAAAGCAATGACATTTAATATTTGTGGCTCTTACAGCATAATTAACAGATTTTTCATTTACAATTGTTTGATTTAGAGTTCTCTGGAAATTGTCTGGCATTAATTTACTTCCATGGCCAGATAAAAGATGTGAGAGTAGTCCAAAGGGGAGATGTCACTTTTCAAATCATTATAATCATTCAGCTGAAATGTTCTTCCAAGATTCCATGTTTCAAAGTATTGCAAATAAACATTTTGTGACAGTATTCATTATGTATCAGTAAAACAAAATAAAGGTATAACTTCCATACTTTTTAACATTACTTTCTGAGATAAAATTAATTGATGACAGGCTGTTACTAGAAGACAATGTAAATGAGGTCTCTTAGCGCTTGAAGCCTTTTCTGTGGTCTTAGTGCTTTTGGTGCAGGAGCCACCATTTGCTCTCAGCAGTAGTCACTAACCTCTGACCTTTCTGTTCTGATGAATTCATCAAAGTTGTGATAAGAAAGCCTGCTCTTTTTGATGTAACCCTTTTGGATTGTACTTTGTTATTTGCTTCTTTTTGATATGAAGAAATCACATCATTAATTTATAAGGCATTTAACCTGGCAGCATTAAATTATTTTGTTTTCTGTAGACCAAATCTATCCAAGTTGTAGAAAGTTTACTGAAATATCTGTGACCAGCTAATTGGGAAAAAAACAACTCAAACCAAGCCAAGAAACCCTACTAAAATATATTATCATCCTTGAAGTAATTTGATGTCTTAACATTTATCCCAAATAGGAATGAGCCCTCATAGAAAGTTTTGGGTACCTGTGGTTTGTTGGCCTAATTGTGAATGCAACTGAACATCAGTTGAAAGGCAGCAAAAGCTGTTACTGAAGGCCTGGGGGAGTTCAGCATTTCTGAGGAGGTACAATTCAAAATCAGATCCAAAATGAACTTCAGCACCCACCTTTTGAGTTTTGTCCCATGTGATGCCTTGGTTAGAGCTCAAAGAGAGCCTGCATGCAATTGGCTACTATTAATTTTATAGCCAAGTTTGAATGTTGCTGCTGTAGAATTCAGTTTAGGCTAAATAAATCTGGAAAAAAAGGATTGAAAGCCTTAAAAAGAATGAAGGCGAAGAAATGTGCTTTGATGAATTTGAACCTAAACTGATTTCTCATTTATATACATAATTTCTGAATTAACCAGTGCCATCTTTGCCGTGAAGTGAAGCCAAAAGAAAATAATTTTAGGGCATTGCTTTCATTTAGGAACATTGTTACTTCAGTAAAAAGGAAGTTCTAGTGGCTATAATGAGTGTTCTACAAAGGAGGCAAAAATCACTATATAAGTTCCCTTGTACTGTAGTTTAAGATAAGTACGTTTGCAGCATATTTCCCATACTTGTCATATCTCAGACAAATTATTTTGATGTTAGAAAAGTTCCCTTTATGTATAAGATAAATCTCACAATGAAAAATGCCAATTTACTGCTAATAATTTAAAATTTTCCAGAGAAGCCAGGGCTAAAGCTGGCTGCAATCAGTACTATAGTTATTTCACACTTCTGATCAGGGTTAGGTACCCAAATCAGAAAATACTGCTCTGAATCTGAGGCTTGCCTCCAGTCATTATCAGGTTTCTTTCAAAACTAAAACGTACTAGGATTAATTGTGATATTTTTCTTCTCAGAGCACCATTACTTAGGCTGTGGAGGTAATGGCAATGAGCAGTTCTAACGGAAATGGTTGATTAAAAAGGCATTTGACTAAGTTGTTTTTGTCAAACAGCTTACTCTGCCAGCCACGGAGCAGATGTGAAGGCATGCTTAATAAGGCAGCTGAAGCTCCCCTCCAGTGCCTGGGCTTGCTTAGGCTGCATCCTCCATATGACTACAATGAGAGATAAAAGAAGAGGCAAATTAGGTCTAGGAAGTGTATCTTAGCCATTTATTCTAGGATGTGGCAAATGAGATTTCGAAAGCCCCAGAATTCCCTGTTGACTATATGGAGAACAGTTGGGGTTAATTACTTCCTCCTCTGGAATCACAAGCATTTAAGGGCTGTCATAAATTTTCAAAGTACGTGTACATCCATTAAAAACAGTTAAATGAAATATCTGAACATCATCTAAATACAAATCTTTCTCAGAAATGATTTGTGTTCCAATCCGTAATGTCAAACATGTTTTTTTAAAGGTTAAGATCCCTCTACCAAAATAATTGGTACTAAAAGAACACTTAAGATCAAAAGAAATCTTACAAATCAAGCTATTCATGTATTCACTAAATAAGAAACACACATACAAAAAATTATTTAAATAAAATTATACTTTCAGTATTTTGCTATTTTACTTTATGCTCTTCTACAGTATTTGACTTCTGAATTGGCTTTGAACTGAGGACTATGAACTATGCCAAGCTGTGATTTGGCTTTGATGTAGAAATAAATGTACAATAGGCCTGTATAATCTCAATAGTGAAACTCACAAAGAAAATTTGGTGTTAGTGCTAAAACCAAAATCACTGTCAATATTGAAGGTCAAGGAATTCTCAACTGTTCAACTGTTTTTATGATATACTATTACTTTGATCCTTTTTTCTTATAAACCCTCTCCTTCCTGATATTGTGCTACCACTTACTACTTCAACAGTCATTATTCTTTTTGGATATATCCCAACAATATGTCGCAAGTTGAATATATTTTGATGAGAGAATATGCAGTTTTTCATTTGGGGTGCATCAGCTCATCAGCTCTCTTTGGAGCACAGTCCCTTGTTCTAAGTGGACTGGAGTAAGGCACTGCATATGGAGGAAGATCCATATTACCAGCTTGTAAGCAATCATAACATCTGTCCTTAGTGCCAAGAGTTTGGACACTTCTCAGAGAAACTGATCTGGCTGTCAGTTCTGTAATGAGCTGGCAGACAGGCTATGCATGTGATCCATGATCTTCTCAGATACCCCACTATAGGCTCATTCCCCATTTTTTTATGGTGTGTCTTCTTAATTGATTCACGTGGAAGTGCAATCCCTCTCTGATTTCCTCATGGTGGTATAAGCTTTCCCTCAGCTTTTCCCCCTTGAGACCTCAAGCCCCTGTTCACAGAAGAAAAAAACGGGACAATGAATGGCAGTTAGATACAAGGTAAGTTCCAAAGCCTCCATTAGCCCGTATATTACGTGCTGGAAGTTATAACCTGAGTTGAAAGTTCTGTTTGTGTTGTTGAGGAACTTCCTAATGACTGCCAAAGTACAAATTCATCCCCTGACTCTGTAGTGCAATATATCTACTCATTCCTTCCATGTCCTTTGGAGATACAAAGTCATAAAGAATTCCAGAAATCAAATATCTAAGGTAGTAAAGGCTGTTCTTTGTGCTCCTACAGTTTGTAGGAGTTTACAGTGAAAGAAAGACAGGGCCTGTTAGAGACAGGGCCATATATGCCAGGACCAAGTGGAAAGGCTCCTCACTGCCTGGACACAGGGGATAGGTTCAGGGGCCTCCAGTGCAAGCTCCTCCCAGGTGGTATGGATGCAATGGCAAGAAATGGTTACAGTTGTTTTGAGAACCACAAACCAGCCTTGTGGCTTCCCAGGGGCCCTGCAATTCCCGGTGTTGGTACAGCAAGTCCTCTTGCTGCAACAGCAGCTATTCTGCAGAGCTTCCCAAGAAAGAACCTGCGGTTTTTCTGTGGCTGCAGGTTTTGCTGCTGGGCACAACTGTAATGCACAAACTTGTTAGAACAAAATCTGGTTTGGATTGTAGCTGGCATGTCTGTTTGAGAAGATTTCTCCTTCAGCAGATGGCAATAATTTTTTACCAAACCTTGCAGAATTAGACATTTACTGAAAGACATATGCTCACTGCATGGTAACCATGTGCATCTCTTGCTTGACTAGCACTGCCAAAACCTTACACTATCCCAGTATGCATTTGCCTCAGCTTTGGGTCCAGAATGCAACACAGAGTGGGGCTTGCACAGATTTCACCTGGTAAACTTGACATTGCACAGATTTAAAAGCCTGGATGCTCAAGTGTAGGCAGCAAATACTGTAAAACCCTTTTCTCTGATCTGCTCAGTAATGAGAGCCAAAATTGCTGGTTCTTCATCTGGGAGATGCCACTGAGTTTAAGAAACTGCACAAAGTACTATGAATCTCTTTCTGGAATTTCAAACCTTATGCTTTGTATTGTAGGATTGTTGAATCCTTTCCAAGTCCTGATGTTGAGTGCAATACTGATGGCAGGCGTGCACAAGAAAACAATGCTAAATGCTTTCTGCCTACCACATATGCAATCTTACACACCAGAAACCCAGCCTTAGAAATCAAGACATAGCCAAAAAGAAAAGACAAGAAAAAAATTCCATGAGCTTTAAGAAGCTAACAATTGCAAAATTTAAATCCTGATGTAGAGAACTTCTTATGTCAGAGAAAAAAGGTACTAAATAAGAGTCTGATTTGAATTCTGTAACAACACCTATAGCAAAATATAAGAATAAACAAACCTCAGGACTTTAATTTTTTTCTGTCTTTTACTTCTCTAAATTATTTAGCATGCTACAATAAAGGATTAAAATTTTAAAAAAATTGAGAAGAAAGTTGCCAGATGAAGAAAACAACAAGAAACATCACTTCAGCAGATGGCTGCTATTTAGTTAAAACTTTCCTTCCCTTATACCTAGAAATGAATGTTTGTTTTGCAGAAAACCTATAGAGTATTCAAGGTCAAGTTAAATGATAACAATTGTGTTCTGTACGCTTTGTACTCCTTTCGTAGAAAAAAATGTTAGTACTATTTGTCAGCAATATGATGATGGATGAGGCTGAATCCTAAAGTGTAAAAATCATAAGCTGGAGATGAAAAGCATCATATAAAACCAAGGACCATGTAAATACTTACATGCTAATGGCATAGCTGTTTGTACAGAATTTTGGCAGCTGCTTATTAAAGAAATGAACAGGAGTGTCATTCCTTTCTGCTTTAGGATCCATGTTGTGCCTGAATTAAGAGTGTCTGGGGAAAGAAGAGCATTCCAGGGAGGAGCCAGCTATGGGGATGAAAGAAATATGTGCTGGGAAGATCCACATGAGAGCAGCATCAGCAGGGCTTGAGGGAGGGATTAATTGACACTTGGTGGAATTAAAGCCTTTTCCACATATTTTTGTTTTGGACATCCCCCTATTCTGCCAAATGTGTACATGCTTATGCCTGTCTCTGCCTTTTCCCTGAAAAGACCAGATGATGTGAGTGAGATTGCAAAAGAAAATGCAACATTAAATGGAACCACTAAGTAATGCAGCTGTGGAACTCTGTACACAAATGTTCTTGCAGAGTTTTAGTGCAAGAGTCACATCTCTGTATTTTCATAAAAGTGTCATACTTTGAGATAAATAAATTGATTGAGCTAAGCCACAAATGTGTGCAGGGGAATGACCAAACCCTCCAGAAAGAGATTCTACTAAAAATGAATGGGTGAATGAATGAATGAATGAATCAAGCAGTGCTTCATAAGCTAATCACCCTGCTTTTGAGAAAACATACCTACAAGTATGAAACTGTATTGAAAAAGGGGTGGTGGTGGGAGGAATAGGCTCCTTATTCTTTGAAAGGAGATTCAATGACTGAGTCTGGTGCATCTGCCTCAGGGTGGGAATTCCTCACATGGAGAACCAGAACCAAGAACACCCAGATCCAGATGGAAATTTGGGACAGAAAGCAAAGGTAACCTAGCCAGTCACAACTGCCTTGGAGGGACATTTTCTTGCTCAAAGAGTGTGGGCTTAAGACTGAATGCTTAATGAACAGGAAAAAATAATAATCATTCAGATATGTCTTACCTTACTTTTTAATAAAAGCAAATTTCTACTTTATTTGAAAGGATTTTCGTTATTTGAAGAAATAAGTAAATAAATCTCAGGCAAAATATGTTTGGGGAAACAAAGTATAACAATTCCACATGTTTTTAAGATATTACTAAAAGATGCCAAATCTGCTTGAATCCAGTGTAAGATTTTTGTGTGTATTGTGCATTGCTCAACACTTCAGATAATTCAGAGTGTTCAGGAATTCTAATGACAAATAGACTTGATTAAATGAGAAAAGGATGTAAATGTCATTGGCAACTACTTACAATATTCCCTTAAAAAAATCATATCAATACACAAAAAGTAAAATCCTTTTGTTTGATTTTATTTTGTTTTGTTTTGCTTAAAAACAATATCTCATATAGTTTTGAGTGAGCAGATGTCTTGAGAAAGGCTCACAACATCAATTTATGTCACTATTTAATTTTCCTTACAATTATAAAAATTCTAGACATTTAGCATATTTGAAAACCAAGCAATATTTGGTGCCTAATTTTAGAAAATTATGTTTTGTGATTTTACTTGTTGTTTCATTACATGGTAAGTTAAAGAAATAAAAAGACCACATTATAAATATAATAATTGAAATACAAGTCATACCAGTCATGAATGGTATACCATTCAATATACAGCATATAGCTCTTCATTTTTATAAGTATTTCTCTTACACTCAGTTGACCTTTCTGTTGGATTTCAGTACTTTGCAACTTAACATCTAACCTATTCTGTGATAACACAGCAATGACTGGAAAGAGTTGAGATTTTCTTGTTTATTATAAGCAAAGAGCAAAAAAAGTAAAAGGCCTGCATAAGCATTTATAAATCGATACATTTAACTAGGACACATTTTTTTTAGGTCTACCACTTCACTCAATCAAATATATTTCTTCATTAAATTCTGCATAGTCTTATTGCAAAGTCTAGAGAGAAATGTGCTCAGAAGAAAATCATTCCTGCATAGGAACAACTAAGCTACTTGGGGAAAACAAAGAGAGAAAAAGGAAAGATATTTCACATCTTTGCAAACATCCTAGCACAGTGGTACGTGAGTTTTAGCTGCTGCCCTTGGCACAGCAATGCTAAAAAGTGATGACTGATGAAGACTGTTGTATGGTGAAATGCCTGACTGAAGAGGCACGTCTTGCAATGCCCTCATGTCTCACACAGCAGCTCACTAAAGCAATTGGACTCAGCCTGTTCTGTGGTTAGTTGACATTCTGAACCTGTGACCCTTCAGTGCATGCTCTGTCCTAATTAAAAAAAGATTTTCAAACAGTTTCTACCATTGCATCCAAAGACTATATTGGCCACACAGTCAGTAGAAATGCTTCTCTCCGCCATCTCCAATCTTACTCCTCACAGGAAAAAGAAGAGTTTTTCTACAGTTTTAAAAGCAAATTTTCTGGGAGCATGGTATTTACAAAGCACCTTACTTTTAGAGATGGCAGTAAGTGCCATTCATTATCAATCTGTTAAATGTCATAGTTAAATGTGTCTTCAGGGGCAGAAGTGAAACGTGTAACAATTACAGGATTGGTCACCCTTTAAGGATGCACTGTAATCTAAGTTGACTGTTTAATTTGACATGTGGGTCATATAAAGTTGGGGGTTTTTTTAATCCTGGGTTTACAGTCTTTGTATTCCTAGATAGGCACTAAAACCATGGTGGTGCAGATGAGGAATCTTTACTGATACAGTCCTAATGATGATTTCCAGTGGGGAATATGTGTACTTCCCATGTTGGTGGATCAGTGTGGAAAAAGATTTGTCTGTTTACAGACATTTATTCACCTTGTCCTCTAGCCATGATTCTGGGAGGACTTAATATGTTTTTATAACCATAAAAGCTCAATCCAACAGTTCTTATCCTGACAGCTTCTGTTGTATAACCAAAAGTATCTATGTCCAGTCAATATGTGCAATAGAACTTCTAGAAACAAGAGTTGAGGTAGAATGTCTCAGTTATATTGTTTCCTTTCACTATATTATAAAATGGGGCTTGCATCTTTTCACAATTCCTGTGCCAGTGAACCCCACTGGGTAATGGGGGTTAAAACCAACTTTTAGAGCATTACTATTTTGAACATTCAAAGGATGACTGATAGTTTCCTTAATATTCTTAAGTGATTATGCACATTGACAGAGAGGTTACTCATCTGAACTGTAAGGAGGTGAGACCAGCAATATATCTGTCAGGGGAGTTCTGTGCTAAAAAGCACTAGAAGCAGCATTTGTCTGTGTCTGAAAATGAGAGATAAGGGGCACATGAAGGCAATAAGAAAGTCTCCTAACACTGCACAAAAGACAGCAGAACGTAACAGGCAAACAACACGTGGAAAGACAGAGAGGATACATAGCTGAGAAGAGGAAGAAGGCTTTTATTCCTATCGCTTGCCTACCTCTGTCTGAAAACTCTGCAACCCTTGGGAAAGATTCCTGATGACTTTTGGTTGCTCTTTTTTATGAGTTTTTTAAACAATTGGGATCTCTTGCTTTTACAGTGAGATGAATGCTATGCCAGGCCACAGAGTCTCCATGTACCTTGAAGCAAGAGATTGAATCATCTGGCTGGTGCATGCAGTTTATTCCTTGGGACAGTCAGGAGCTATAGGACACTCTATCTGCTGGACAAAGGTTTATGGTGTACTTCCGGGCTTACCACTCTTCTTTTTGACTCCACAGTATAGCAGAGGGAATATTAATATCTGAGCTGTGTTTTTGACCATTTGATTTTTGGAAAAAAGGTAAACACTTCTGACTGTTTAAAACCAGAGAGAAAGGGCGATGTTCAATAACTTATTGAAGTGTGGCTTCAGACTAGGAGAGCTTTTCTCTGACACACAGCACAGGTGGCTTCAGGAGGCACTCCCTTATCGTTTAAGGCAAGCAGCTGTGAATTTAGAAAGCCTGTGCCAATGGACTAAAAATATACACGTTTAAATGATTTCAAATGAGAACTGTAATACAATATTTGTAAGGAAATAACTCTAAAGACACCAAAAGACCTAATTGTCAATAATTCCCAGGATCTGGAAATTAAACCAGACTTTCTGTGATGCAAAAGCATACTGAGCCATTTGGCTTTCTTTGTCTTCATAAAGCCCTTGAACCCCAAGCCCCATAGGTATAATAACTTTGATTTCACTGAACCTATGCTGCCTAACTGTGATGTGCATTAGGAGTTCCTAAGACAATACTTAGAAGAAAGTTATAGACTGTTGGTTAGAAAAAAATTCTTTTTTGAATGGTCAGTCTTGGAACTGCCCACTGCAATTCTATCTTTGCTAGAACTGTCTATCGTTTTATTCAAAGATCACTCTTTATTAAATACTATTTGTCATTTTTCCACCTGAGACTTCAACTTTGTTCTTCCATCTTTGAATTCTATGGGATTTTGCTTTAAAGAAAGTGTCTTGTCTGTAGTTAGTCCAATGATAAGGCAGGAGGCAGTAAATGTACAAGTGAAAAAAAATATCTTGGAAGTAAAAAAAAAAAAAATAATGCAAAGTAGGGATCTGCTGGAGAGCTGTAATATGACCAGGAAAAGCACTGCTGGAAAAAATTCAGGGAAGGAGAAATAGGGACTGGTGCCAGGTACTCAAAGTGCGCTTGGGATAGATGTGCAGCCAGTGAAGTGTCAGTGCCATTGGTGTGGAAAGCAGCCACTTAAAGCTGTGATGTGGCAGGGGATCAGAGACTACTGCTGCTGCAGCTCCATGCAGGGAAGAAGCTACATCACATAACATTTGGACTCTGTCACACAGGCGTGATGACTTGCCTGGGTTGTCAATCAACCTCGCAAAAAAATGTTCTGCTGCTAGATGGCTGTACTCTACTCTCTTTAAAACCTGGAGATATTTTTGAGAGATAACTCTGCCTTTTTTCTCACCACCCTGCCACCCCTCTTGTCTCCCCCACCACCAAAAAAAAAAAAACCAAATGGAAAACAGGAATGAGATGTCCATTTTAGTTTTCACAAAAATATTAATTTTGTTTTGATTGGATCGTCAAAGAGCAGACATTGTTTACGCCTATTTTAAAATGTGCATAGTTTTGTGTGGATTAGTGGAGCCCAGATGATGAAAATGTCTATTTGCATAGGCTTCCAAATGGCAGGATGTTTGTCCAGATTTGTTTATGGTAATCATTTCCGCTGACCTGTGGATTTCTATGCTTGAGCTTTTATTTAAAAACCAAAGGCAGAAGCTGACTTTGTTGTCTTGGACAGCTGACTGAAACCATGAATTTCGTTTTCATAGTCAAATGTCTCCAATGCCTCTCTCATCCTCATTTGGCACTGAATTTCTTTCTTCTGTCATTAAATGCCATGAAGAAGGCCAGCAGGAGTGGAGAAATTACTATACCCATAATTTTATTGCTTTGTTTATGAAATTATTCAAGACTGATTCAGATTGTTAAGGTTTTAAGGGCTTGAACATACAATACCATCATTGCTTATTTTCCACTGAGGTCTATGGGAGCTTACAGAAGGTGCCAGATTTCAGTTTTCACCCTGAGCAAGGATGACAATACAATTTTGAACCTACTCATCAGTGTATGACAAGAGAAAAGAAGTATCTCAAATATATTCATTATATTATATTATTCATACCTCATATTGTACAGAAATACACATTTCAGTGTATGCATGAGTGAGCACAAAATTTGGAGGTAAATTGAGATATTGGGAAGCAATGTGAGGTTTGTACATCTCTGGGAATAATCAAGAAACCAACTGAAATGCAAAAATCTGTTAAAATTGACAGGATTTTGAAAAGACCAAAAGGTTTTTGAAAGCCTGGCTGAAAAAGTGACTGATTAGAAGAATTCAACTTATTTAGTTTATCCAGGGCAAGGTTGAAAAGTTCAGCAGGAATCTCTTGCAAAATATAATACATGACTCATAAATCTGGGAAAAAAAGGAAAATAGCATTAAATTAACTCTCACTTACAGAAAAAAGGTTATCAGCACTTTTAAAATTTAGCACTCGCTGTTTAACTGGTGTTGGTTAAAAGTTGATACTTGATACTATTTAGACATTATATATATATATAAAAATATATAAATATATAAATATATAAATATATAAATATACAAATATAAAAATATATAAATATATAAATATAAAGTATTTTTTTTGTAAAGAAGTATACATAAATGTGTTGATACATATCTGTATACCTAAACATTTAATCTTTAAATGTTAATGCTGCAAACTTGTGGTATTTAGGTGACATTGTCTCTGGAAAAAATATAGGTCTACATTGTCCTTAGCACTCAATATAAGTAGTAGAGGTAAACACATAGGTGAGATACTGTTATGCTTAGGACATATAACAGGCAAAATTGAGTATATGAACTAGTAGAATATGGGACTGCAGATGCTGTCTACTTAGAAAGATAGCTGAAAAGTTACCACTATCTAAGCAGTTTATTTTAGATATATTTTGCACTATAAGATCAAAATCTGTCTGCAGAAGACAGTGTTTGATCATTGTATATTGTTTTTTTCATCTTAATTATTGGTAGCCAACTTCCTTTACTCCATATTTATCAAGTTTCAAACCAATGAGAAAGTGATCACCCAGTGCAAATGGCAAAACTCTATTTTCCAATTCAATAAAACTGGAGAGAACTTACAGAAGGAAAATATTGATTTCTGAAATGTTTTCCTATATTTTCAGTGCCAGATTATTGCAAAGGGGCTCCATACACTTCTCTTTGTATTTTGACATTTGAGTTCAGAGCTGGTTACATATTTAAACATCAAGAGCCAATAAAAACAACTGAATCTGGGATGCATTAAGACTATAAAGGCACATGTACTAGAAAAGCTGCAGCCATTGTGCAGAGCCATGATCTACTGTAACCTCAGGTTTGGTTGTAAAATATTGTATTTATCATGAAGGGTATTATTTTAGTCACTATAATCCTGATAATTTATCGAATTAATTCAAAAGGTATTAATTACTTATCCTAGAGAGAAGAGAATTTGTAATGTTTTTTCATTAGGTCTGAACCAGCTGAGTTAATATTGCAATATTGATGTAGCTTCTGTCAGATTGCAGATTGCTTTACACTTCAGAATATTTATGTTTCCTATTCAATTTTTCCATA
Source organism: Aleadryas rufinucha (assembly GCA_013397815.1). Classification (NCBI taxonomy): domain Eukaryota; kingdom Metazoa; phylum Chordata; class Aves; order Passeriformes; genus Aleadryas; species Aleadryas rufinucha. Next base: position 1,017,444 of record VZTH01005365.1, read on the forward strand.
TAATTTCAGAAAATTTTTTAAAATTCCTTTAATTCCTATCATTACCAGATGGGTATCCATCAAAGAGGAATTTCATTAACATGTTATCTTCTTTTACTACAATACTGGACATGGTTTAATATTTTTTTTGAAATATTTCCTTTGCTTATTGTAATATGTAGGTATGCATCTGTGTCATGGGTGCATGTCATGAAACTCTTTAAAAACACATTTCTGATCGTGTTAGTAAACCTGCCATGTAGTTCAGCCTGAACATCATCAAAAAACTCAGACAAACAAAACTAACAAACAAAACAGACAACCCCCAAACAAAAACCCCAAGACCACAACCCCCAAACAAACAAAGAAAAACCACCACAACACCTCCCCCAAATAAAAAAAAACAAAAACAAACCAACACTGTAGTTCAGTCTTGTCCTTAACAGAAATTCTGCCTATGCAGCATTAATGATGCAACCCAAAACCTGTAGAAAACTGCTGTTTCCTCAGCAGCAAACTGTCTCTGAGCCCTGAGACTGAGGGATATGTCATGAAGAGGACAGCAAATGCAAGAGCAGCTTCACAGGGATTAAATCATAGTATCTGGAATAAAAAAAAACACACTACAAGCAAAGGTGATAGTGCACCATGTAACTCTCATCACTGTTCTTCCAGAGTGCCTTCAGAAATCTATGCAATCAACACACCAAGCCTTTTGGTCAATTACATCTGGAAGGTATTCCTGTCTTGTCCTTGACAATGTTAGAATCTGGATAAACTCTAGGGAGATGTCTTAGACCCTTGTCAAATTTCTGGCCATCTAAACAATGCTCTTGCAGGCTTGGTTATGCTGGTCTGGGTATATGGTACACATTGGACAATTACCTGCATAAAGACATTTTAAGCAGGTAATTAAAATATGTTGAGGAGCTGGGAACCAGGATAGGGAAAGGAAGAAGGGTGCAATCAGGGAATGTTGCATAGCATCAAGTTATTTACAAAGAGGAGTATGTGCTATAACAAAGGACATGTACTCTCAGAGTCTATAATCCAAAACCAAACTAACATTGTACTGGAAACTATAGTTTTGTCTATGCACTAGTAAGGTGTTAAGAAAACTGGACAACTTCCTCAACAGCTGCATTGAAAAAGCTGAACTTCAGGCATCTTTGGGCACCTGGTATCATGAATGAAATTAAATGGAAGGTCTCTGCTAGAGCTTATGCTATCAAGGGGCTGTAGCATCACAAAGCTGGAGAACTCCATCCATTTAAGAAACAGGAAGCAATAGATTAATGATGACCAGAGTGTGTGTGCTCCAAGAAGAAACTCTGGCTGAAACACTCTTCGTCTGTGTCTTTAGCGATTTTCCTTGACAGAATCCTTACAGAGATTTGTGAAAAGAACATGCCTTCCCAACACTTAATCCTCCCAGAAAAAGAAAAAAAACCCGCTATTAAATCAACACCCTCTTGAATCTCTCCTTGTGTGCAGCAGAATTTCATAATTTTGGAGCACTAGAAACAGCTTCCCTTAATCTGACACTGTGTATATTAAAGTCAGTGATGAATTAATGTCAGACAAATCTTCAAAAGCAAAAGAATACTTTTGTTTTTAACTAGAACTTGTCTTTTTTAGATATTAAAATTTAGATCCTTCAGCTTTCTCTAATTTACCACTGTATTTTTGGAAGTGTATTTCTAAACATTTGCCTGTACATATATGGTCATGTCACTACCCTTCCTGGATTTGACATCTGTTTATATCACAGATTGTATGTTGCAGTCTTGTTACACTGGATGCAAAAGATATTTAACAAATTAATCTATTTCAACTGTTCTGATGCCAGTTTTTCTTCATACAAGTACCCTGAAGTACTTTAAACAATACATGGTTTTAGTCCTTTTTGTCTAAGTCCAGCTGAATAATCCATAAGAGAAAAGACAAGTTAGTTTTACATTGTCTCAAGGATGTTTGAATAAATAAGTCTATTGTGATTTGCATTTAATATCAGGAATACAAAAAATATTAGATACATTTTTTCATTTGTGAATAGCATACCAGAAAATTTTTCTACAGTGAGGCAAAGATTCAGAAAGATGTTTGGGCATATAATTCCTATTTCACAACCACAGGATTACACCTATCAAGCACTTCAAGAATTCTAGCTACTGTTCACTCTTAGTTACCCAGGACCCTGGTACCTGTGTGGCATTTCAGCTTTTCCTTTTTCTAGTCTCCCATTTTCCTTTACAACAGCTCTCAACTGAAACTTCAGTCTTGGTTTGTTTCCCCAGCTTGAGAAGTGCTCCTTTTCCCTGTAACTTCTAGTTTGGGTCATAGTCTTGACTCAGAGAGAAAGAAAATATTAAATTATAAGTAATAATAACCAACACACATTACTGGGAATGTGCAAGGAAATTAAAACCTTTCAACATTATTTCATTTCAAGAAAAGCAGATTTTTATGGTCCACTGTTGATTGTGTGCAAAATCACAAAGACACTCTGGCTTTTCTCTCTGGGTAATTGAATAGCTCCCTGTACAAAAATTTGTGATGTACTATCAATGTTTAAAGAAAACTTTAGAAATACATATATGTGTATATATATACACACATGTAAGTGCCTTTTAGAAATACCTTTAAATAAAATATTGCATAATTACTAGATGCAACAACTGCAACAGGCATTTCTAAGTATAATTCTCACTCAAAAGCTATTCACTCAAGTCCAGTTGAATTTTGCACCATACGATTTAGACCAAAATCAAGTTTGGTTCTAAGTTTTACAGGAAAACATAAACAAAACGTAGTTTAGCATGCCTAAGTCTACTACATAATGAACCATTTAATTAATTAAATAGCTAATGGAAAAACCATTTTGCATACATCTGTGGGATATCTGTTGAAACACCATTTCTTCTGTAGCATTTTTGGTTACAGCTTTATTTGGGTCTATATGAAATTTCATCTCTCAATCCAATTAGCTCCACATGCCTGTGATCTCTCCTGCTTTTTTGTTTACTGTTGTGCAGTTTGTCTAAGGAGCGAGTTACCTGAGAGTGCAAGCTCAGTGATGATCTCATGTCAAAGATCAGGACTTTTAAAGTGGTATGGAGTACCTGTGATGGGAATTGCTGTGTGAATCACTATACTGGAACAACAGAAGAATATTGCACTAGAAACCAAAGCTTTCCACATGTGAACAATGTTCAAAGGGCCAAGCATAAAAACTGTTTTGTGACCAGCTCCTCTGTGTCTGCTCACGCACAAGGGGTTTGGCTGTCCCAGCTGTTAGCACTAGTGTTAACTACTTTAACTGTAGTTATTTTCTAAACTCAAGTCGTACCTAGAAAAAGATTATTTACAACCATAGTTGTATACAGAGATATACAATTGATCCTGAATTAATAAACTCTTTGTAGAAAGGTTGGCTGCTGGATCCAGTCCATATAACTCTGCCTTGTAACTGTTGCCAATTATCAAGCAAGTAGTGGGGGAGGAAATCTTGCCGGGCAAAGCTCTTCTGTGAGTTGTGACTTGTTTCTGGTCATTCATTCTGCAACGCTATGTGATATTCCACACTTGCTAGAACTCTACCATTTCCATGACCTTCACAACCCTGCAGACTTAATGAGCTCTGTGCTTCTCTGAGAACAGCCCAAAGAAACAAAACCCACAAATAAATCCACAAACCTGATTCTTGATTTTTAAAGTAGGAAAGAAACCCCCCAACCAACACCCACCAAAATCTCCAAACCATCAAAAAGGTATAGGGAGCTCAAGCAACATAGAAAAGTAGGTGTATTTTATATTTATCATACACATAGCATAACATGAATAATATATGCCCTTTTTATGAATGTAGCAAACTAAGCTACAGTTTTTGCAAGTCTTACTACTGACAATCCTTCTATAGAGGCATGGCAAGAATTACAGACTTGTGGTTTGAGGGGATCTCTAGAGGTCATCTTGTTCACCCACCCTGCTGAAGCAGGGCCATCTAAAGCCAATTGCCCTGGCTCATGTCTAGGACATGGACATGGAGTGTGTCCATATTCAACTGAAGTTCATTTTTATCATGTTCCTTAGTGGGAGAGGTCCTTGCCAATGGCAGAGGGGGTTGAGACTAGATGATCTTTAAGGTCCCTTCCAACCTTTAACATTCTATGATTTATTCCATGATTGTGGCACTGCAGTTGTGTAATACTTAGTAAATACTTGGGAACACCATATTAACTTCATGTTATCATTCATCCAAACCTAGGATTAGTATGATCCAAAACAGATGAATGGGAAAACCGCTACTGTTTTAAATAGCTCAATTGTACATTTTCCAGGCATAAGACAAACTAGCTGTAAATCATAGTTGGTCAGTTTAACGTGGCCTGCATGGTCCCATCAGAGTAAAACCAAACTCTGGAATCATTAGAACATAACAATATTTTCCATGGGTGTGGTGTTAACCCAGCCACAGGAATGGAGAAGCACACTCTATATGCAACTTTAAGTATCATTGCAGACGATTCCCATGTTTATTAGAATGTGAAATAGATGATTAGTTAAAAAGGTGATGACTTCTTAGTATTGAAAAGGACTTAATAAAATAGATTACTGCCTCATCATTAAGCATTGTATTCTAACATGTACTCTGCAGCTATTTTGGAAAGAAGGTGGCTGTATTCATGCAGTTGATACCAGAAAATTAATGAAATTCATTCTACTCTCACTGCTGTTTGTTTAACATTATTATAGTTATTCCACATTACCAAGAGATAAAGACCTTTTCCACACAAAAGCCACTTACCTTTATTTACTAAAAATTCATATATTTTCCTTAAGACCTAAAAGAGGTATTTATTAATCTATTAATGGATTTTATTTAATACCCACCAGTGAAACTCTTCTAGTTTTTTATACATCTTTCTGAGATTAGGAATCAAAGCAAAGTTAGAATGCTGATAATATCAATTTATAGAAAGGCATTGTATTTTCAGTACTATCCTCCACCACATCCTTAACATGTACCAGTATTTTTATTGGCTTTCGAAAGGCTTAGACTAGGCCTCCAGTGATTTTATAGGAGTATCAAAATTCTGTTTTTATAATTGCTTCACCTTTTTTTTTTCCTGTATTTCAAAAAGTTTACTGATCTATGTGTAGGAAATAGCACATAAATCCCCAAACCACTGGGAGAAGTAGAGAAAACTAATGGAAGAGTTGCCTGTTTTAGCTATTAACTAATTTTGTAGTTTGGTGGGGTTTTTTTTAAAAGCAAAGTAAAAATTGTGCAGATTAATTAATAAGAAGGCAGACTTTCCGGTGTGAATGCCCTTAAAGCTGTTTTTTCTGCATCTGCTTTTTTCCAAGATAAGTTTATGACCTGAATGCACGTTACACAACTGCATCACATGGCAAAGCTTTCTTTTGCCTTTTTTCCCCCCTCCTTTGTTCAGCTGTACTGTCCATTCCTTCAAAACACTTTCCATCCAGTAAGAGCTTAGCCATTGTCATCAACATTAGCCAAGGAAAAGGCAAAAATGAGAAAAAAAAGATTTCTTGGTCTCAGTAGTGTTGTAGTAACTCCTATAATTGTTCTAAGATGTGGCTTTTCCTCATAAAACTGCAGATTGTAAAGAAAGGTGGTATATCACATAGCCAAAAAAATAACCCAACATAAATATATGTACACTATCAATCAAATTTGCTTTTATGCTCACGCTAGGAGTAGTAATGTAAAAAACACTGCTGGAAAACACAATTCTCTTGGAGGTTCCCTATTAAGTCCTATAGCTACCACTGAAAGCTTTGTGTCAGGATGTGTTTTTGTCAGGAAACTGACATCAGTAGCAGATTTTCCCAGACTTTCTGAGAGATAATATTCTTTGCTTTTCTCCATAGTTAACCAGAAAAAGGTGCCTAACTCCACTGTTACTGGTCATAAATTATATTTAGGAACACATCTTTTGTTCTTAGGGTCTTCTTTTACAACTCTTGAGAAAACTGTAGGTCCATTAAATTCAATAGGAGTTTGCCACTGGCTTTTATTGACCCACGATTCCACCCCCTGCATCAGCCTGTCAGGAAGGTCCTTTCAAATTTCTCTGTTTTTGTAAAGGGGTTAAAAGGGAAGACTGAGATGTTTGCACACGGTCAGAGTACCGTCAAGGGGTTCTAACTTATGTAGTGATTAGACCCTTAATAAACAGAAGATAAAGGAGGTAAAAATTTGTGTCTGGATCCTCAGCTGTGACAATTCCTTGTAGGTGTGTATATTTAACCTCATGAAGACCCCCTCACACCAGCTGGGGATCCAGACAAAATATATTTTGATAGCATCATTTTCTCAAGATTTACTTCTTTTTTAAAGCAGATGAATGAATGGTAAGATGTGAATATTATTATTTATTTTAATTTTGAAAAATTAACCCCAAACTCTTTAAATGTAGTAGTTTAAGTCAGGGGGTAGATTCACAGATAAAACTGGTTTAGTCAGCTTTGTAAAACCTACAGCAAAATGAAGAAGAGGGTTTTTTTAGGTTAAAGGTCTGAGGATGTTTTCTTTGCGATACATAAATATGAGTTTTAAAATAATTTAATTCTATGCATGGCTTTATTTGGTTTGTTTTGGTTTTATTCCTAGTGGTAGAACAGTGTAATAATGCAGTTAATGATCTTTGATATGGGTAAATGTCACCCCATTCTTGCATACAATTATATTTATCCATCAAGCAGAGAAAAAGTCTTCCGCTTCCTTTTGGTAAGCACACTGAAGAAGTTAAACAAATTAATCCCATGTAGAGAAGAATAAATTTGTGTAATTTCCATAATACAAAAAAATTCATAAGTACAGCATAAAAGGTATCAGTTATTATTTTACATGTAATATCTAAACAAAGCTTGCATGAGGACCAGTCCTTGGGCAAGTATGTATTTTCGGTTGTTATTTTTTAAAAAAGTTGATTTTATAAAGACAAAGTAGAAAGTGTTGTATGTCTGCTAGTTAATGAGAACTTTTTTCAGGATACAAAGTTTAACATTTAAAGAGCATAACTAAACTCTAAAGAATTTACTGTATTAAGCTGTTTTTTTAACAGGATTTTGCTTAAATCACACAGTTTTATCACTGCATTTATATAGAAATGTTGATGACATTTTTGCCATAGAAGAAAATTAATTTCAGTATTACATGAGGAGAGAATAATCTATGATATTCCATATTTATAAATAAATTAAAACCACAAATTAAAAAAAAAAATCCTATAACATTGAAAACAGCTGTTAAATTGATGTGGATGGATGTTAAAGGAAATCTAGGGCTCAATCAGCTCCAGAGTAATTTCTTATGCCCTCAGGAATGCAAAATGCATGCAAGTGCAAAAAGAAGATTAATTTTAACATATGAATTTTAAAGGAAAAGTAAATAAACATAGTTCATTTAACCAAATTACAGGCATGTTTCTGATGGATTTAGCATACTATTTCTTTCTTTCTTTCTTTCTTTCTAGAAGTGAAAATTTTGATATGAAGGGGTAATAAACATTAGGAAAAATATCAGATATAGTTTATACTCTGTAATGGGATAAATGATCCTCTTTTCAAGAAAGAAGAGTTACAATTATTCACAGTCTTTAAGAATTTTTAATGTAGTCCTTCAGTGTTCCAGAAGGGGGGCACTACAAATAATCTTTTATTATGTCTGTTCTGTCTTAAATAAACTTAAACTTTGACTAGTGCAGCTACTTCCTGTTACAGTTTGCACCTGTTATTCAAGTACCTGCATCCTTCTGGAGAGACACAGCATTTACTGGCAACACTTGCATTACCCATTTGTACAGATATTAAGTGTGGGTTTGTAGATAGAAATTTTCAGGAAATTTTACTTCAGACTAGTTCCAGTTCAGTCTAGTGGAAAACATGTCCATCAATGGTGGGAGCTCATTTAATGCTCTCTTGGAGTGCATTTCTCAGTTCAATTTCAGGTGAAAGGAATCCAGTTTGCATATTCTGAGACTGCTCAGCTCATCAACCAAGGACTTGACAGAGATTTTCTTTAAATGTGTAGCTGTGATCATTATCATGGAATCAGAGAATGGCCTGGGTCGGAAGGCATCTTAAAGACTATCAAGTTCCAACCTCCCTACCATAGGCAGGGATGCCGCTCACTAGTCTGGGTTACTCAGAGCCCCATTTAATCTGGCCTTGAAGAGTTTCAGGGATGGGGCATTCACAACCTCTCTGGACAATCTGTTCCAATGCCTCACTGCCCTCACAGTTAAGACTGTTTTCCTAATGTCTAATGTAAAACTACTTTCAGTTTGAAGCCATTCCCTCTTGTCCCTTCATTATAGACCCTTGTAAAACATCTCTCTCCAGCTTTCCTGTCATCTGACACACATTAAAACTGTGGTAGGGAAACTTCTAGAAATGGAACACATAGGGATGACTCCATGTCAGTGTTTGAGTCTGTGTCATAGCTTTTTCTAAGTTACTAATAAAGGTGTGCCCCTCTATGCCCTGACCCTGCAGAAATATCTAGAGATAATTGCTTTGCTTAGAATCACTAAGGAGAAAAGAATGACCTATTTACTTGTTTATTTATTTATCACAAAGGAAAAGATATTTCAGTTATTTTTTTATTGCTAATTTGTCTTTTTTTCTCAGAAAGATCAGGCTTCAGTACAGCCATTTTCAAATGTGCAAAAGTAACGTTTTTCTTATCATAGCACTTTCTATGTGTGCTAAGCCTGACCCTTTGGAAAGCCCCATTCTCCACTTTCTCATAATGAGTTTTTTCTCCTTGCCCTCCTTAAAGATTGGCTGGTCAATTCACAGCCTGATGCATATGCCGGAGTGAGTCTTCAGTTCCTAGCATCTGTGCTCAGAGAACAGAAGGCAACATGGGAAATCTTAGAGGGTCACAGCTCAGAATGAGTCACTCATTTGGGATTTATTTTATTGTCTTCAAAGATTTCTTTAAAAAGTCTTGAGTAGATTTTCCTTTCTATTAGTCCAAAGAAGCATAGATGTCACTGAGACCACACTTTATGAATAAATATTCTGTGCATTTTTTTCCACACACTGAATGTAGTTTTGTCTGTACAGGACATTTTCCTGTTAGCAAACCAAGTTTTATGGGACAACAACTTGGTTTTGGAAACACTGATTGCTGACTGCTATAAGGCTGTCTAAAGAAGGAAAGTGAATGATGAACTCTTAATGATGGTATTTTTACACATCCCCAGGAACATATGGTCCCGTGTTTTTCATTACATTATTTCCCACTGAGATCTATTCACACCTTAATTTCCAGCCACATTCCAACAGATTTTCCCCCAAATGAACAGTTATTTACTCTGGTGAAATGTGGTGTTAATTCTTTTAAGTGATATTTTCAAGTTATCACTTTGTACATGAGTCATCAATTAACACATAATCATAGTTATTAAGGGTTTATTCAAGGGTTTTGTTCATTCTTTCTTTTAAGCCTTTTCATTAATGATATGACATCTCAGTGATATATTTATATAGAGGCAGGTTAGGTGACAGACTTCTCCTTAAAATTCCTCAGGAAAAAAAAGTGCAGACTTTTATAATCACAGGCAACATCTACAATTAACCATGTCTGAGTTCTCATCTGAGGTTGCCAAATGTGAGTCCCTACATAAGGTCTTAGTTTGTCTGTGATACATCTTGCATCCACACTAGTTTTCTCACACCATTCCTTTAACATCATTACCTCACTTTACTCACATGCATCCCATGCACCTGTGATATTCCAGTATGTTTTCCATAAGGACACCTACCCACACCTGCCTCTCAATGTCCATGCTGAATTTACTGGAAAATTATGTTGTTGTTGGAAAAGAGAATAAAAGCCATCACCAGGAGCAGAAGTCACCGACATATTAGCAGTGTCAGTGATATGTCCTTAACCACCAGAAACTGTGAGACTGGACAGATTTCTAGCCAGTGAGAATTATTACTCAAGGGTGGACTACTGTTGTCCTTGGCTGTGAACATGGATTCCCATACCACTCATCTTTATCCTTCACAGCCCTCACTGAGATTTGGCAGGAGGCTTGGCATACACTGAATAGGGCTGATATTTTCAGTTATCCTTTTTCAGAAACATCCTAGTGCTAATCCTAACTCTGCCCTCTGCCCGATAAGGAATGACCACCACTGACTCCAGCTCTCTTCCTAACTACAGTGAGACAGTGTGAAACTGGTGCAGCTGCACAGCAGTTAAGGACCATTGCCAGGCCAGCCAGTTGAGGGAATATTTTCAGCCAACTTACTGTCTGATTCCCAGGGAAGGTGGAAATTAACTCCCTGCAGTGAGGATGAATAACTATTCAAACATATTGTGACACTCAGAAAATGGCACAGTGTGCCCTATAGGTCAGTAGCTGTTGAAAACTTCTAAGCAATCAGCAAATTGACAAACCTGTCATTAAGTGACATTTCAGTAGATCTCGTCACTCTAGCAGAGTCCAGGTTCCTCTGCTGTTGCAAATCTTATTTGATGGTCAGGTCAATTTTTTCTTAGCTCTTTTCTTATAAATTTAGTGCTCCAAGTAGTGTTCAGGGCCTCCTTACTGTAGGAGTAACAGTGTCTCCCACCGATTCTGAAAAATATATTTGTAGTTTAAGGTGTACTTCAAAATATTTTAAGGAATCTCTGTCTAGAGGACCTTCAGACAAAACCATTTCAAGTCCTAATCTAATTCAGAAGTTTAACTCAAATATGTCTACCTGACCTTTCTCTCCAAAGTAAGACATTATAATTTTTTTCCAAAAAATACGCCTTATCCTAAACTTAGGCTGATATTGACTGTGCTCAGGAATTTATGTTTTCTCACTGAAAGAATGGGTCCTGTTGCAATCAGAGTTAGGATTACATTTGGGTTAAATATAGGTAATATAAAAACTTGAAGAAACCAGTTAATTCTTTTCTGCCTGCAAGAGTTTGGATAGCGATGTCTTCAGTACTTTTTTTTAATGAGTATATAGTTCTTATTATAAGTACTCTCATGTTGGGGCTTGCAAATCTAAAACTTGAATCTGTTTTTTCTTTGAGACTGAGCAGCCTTCAGAGGGAAGACTGAAGAGAAGTCTGGAGTCAATTGTGGTCAACAGCTTATGCTCCCTTCACTGGATGGGTGGTTCCCTTGGCTAGAATTATTTTTGAGGTTAAGGTTATTTGGGGGAATGTAATAACTGAAGAACCCATTTCAACATCTGGTGCCTTGCCCTCAGAATAAGGAAAAACAGTTGTTTTAGGACAATACATTGTGCTATGTTTTTCTTATAATTTGTTCCATGACCTTGGTTAAGTTCAGCACTTATATTGGGGCTAGTGTTTGGGAATGTACAGATTGAAGAAGGCTACATGTGTCAAGATTTAAGAGGAGTGATGTTAGGGACAACTGCTGCTTTTTGTCTGTCCTATTTGCTGGAGAGCTGCAATCCTTGACCATTGTTAGGTTTAAAGTTAGGGCTGGACTCATGGTTTGAGAGTTGGAAAGCGCAGAGCTCCTTTGAATTCTTGAAGCTGCACACTCTTCCGCATTATGCAAAGGACTTCTAATGCCTGTGTGTTGAGTCTTTTTAAAGAATTTTTTTTCGATCTTGTTTTCTTGTTGGCTTTCATTCCTGGGCAACAACGGTTAAGTTAGATTCAGGAAAGGGTAGCTTAAGGTGAATATTCATTGTCTGGCTTGGATTTGTCTCAGGTTGAGGCTAGAGTGTTTTGAGAATTTAAATGTTGCATATCTTGTTTGGTTTCTGAAGGATTTGGGAAATCAGGGATCAGAAAGTGACTTGTTTGTTTGGGATCTGAATGTTTTGTTCACTTGTTTTCAGTGAATGACAGCCAGGGTAAAAGTAGGTTTAGACTGGTAACCTAAGGACTGAAGTTGCTGCTCAGATGGTGTGGTCCGATGTCGCTCGCAAGCAGAGACCGAGGAAGGAACGACATGGACGGTTATAGTGATGTGAAACCGACAGTTTATTCACTTACAAATTCACTCATATACCTTAGCATGCTGGACTGGCATAAGGTCATTGGTTCACTGACCAGCCACCCCTCAGAGGGATTGGCTGAACCCAATAACACTTACTTCAGATATTCTCTCTTTGGTATCAATAACAGTTCCATAGTTTACAAAATCTCTTAGCTGTTTTCCCACAGCATCGGTGAGAAAGCAGAGCTTTCTCACAGACACTGACAGAAAGCTGAGAAATCTCCCTGCACCATGCTTCCAGCATTCACAATCCTAATAGCTGAAAGTAATAGGCATGGGCTAGAATTATTAGGGTTAGGGTAGACAGCATAAGTTACAAAGAGCCATTCTGTTTATGCTATAACATAGGACCTTCAGAGATTGGTGTCTATTATTACCGAGAGATTATTTTCCTTCTTGTAGTCAGATATGGTTTAGTTTAGAGTTAGGCATAAAAGCTGAATAGAGCTCTGGTGACTCTCCTGTCTCATGGCACATGGAAGTCCATGTGTTTTTTCCTCTCTCTCACCTGTAGACGTTAATTCCCTAAGTTATTAAAAGGTAGTTGTTTGGTACTGGTACTTTTATATTTGGATGATGTAAATAAAGACATGTTTTGCCAGTTTCCTTTGTATCCTGCACGTATGCTAATTCACTTTTGTGATCCTTTTGGGAGGTTAGCTAACCATGTCACTTTGAAGAGAGTTCAGTTCAAAAGATACATATCTCTGCAATTTGATATTGATCTGTACAATTTGTTAAAGATAAGATGGGTAAGTTGTGCAAGATTTGTCTCCTTCTGTTCTACACACCCCTCAGATTTCCTCATGAATTCTTCCGTTCTTGAAACACAAATTCTCGTTGTTCTAGAAAAAACAGTGCTTTCCTCATCGCACTGCAGGGCTCACTTTATTTCCTTCTTTCCGTCCTGTGCAGTTTTTGTTCCCTCTGATGTCCATGCATAGGGATAGATACCCAGAGACATGTCTAGCACTGAAGAGTTCATTAAAAAAATTCCTTCCAAGATATATCATATATCATAGAATCATAAAATCTTAAGGGGTTGGAATGGACCTTAAAGATCATCTAGTCCCAACCTGCCCTCCCATTGGCAGAGATACCTTCCACTAGACCAGGTTGCTCAAGGCTTTGTCCAGGTTGCTCAAGGCTTTTTCCAGCCTGGCTTTAAACACTGCCAGGGCTGAGATGTCCCCAGTTTCTCTGGGCAACCTGTTCCAGTGCCTCATCACCCTCACAGTAAAGAATTTCTTCCTAATATGTAACCTAAATTTCCCCTCTTTCAATTTATACCCATTACTCCTTGTCTTATCACTACAGTTCCTGACAAAGACTTCGTCTTCCCTGCAGGCCCCCTTCAGATACTGGAAGGTTGCTATGAGGTCTCCACACAACCTTCTCTTCTACAGGTGAACAGCCCCAGCTTTCTCAGCCTGTCTTCGATATATCTGTGTGTTACAAGACTTCCTATTCTGTACAACCCTTGTTGACTGTCTGGAGTGTTGGTTCCTTTCATGCAGTGCCCCAGCATCCAAGGCTATGTTTATGAGTAAATATCTTGATTTCTGGCTCCCAGTTCAAGTTGCACAGCACCAGTCACAGTCATAGAGTTAAGTCTTCCGACTCCTGTTGCCCCACAGGGTAAGGCAGCAGTCCCTGCTCCACATTAACTTCTGAGTTGTACTTGTTATTTGCAATAACAGGGGATATAGTACAGGAAAATTCCATACCTGATAAGTATTACATAAAATGGACAATTTCATACATGCACTCTACTCATGCCTTATCCTTTCTTAGCTTATTAGCACAGCCACGGCCCAGATGTCCTTTTTCCACAAGAAAAAACCTAGTTTTGTTTTCCCATTGCTCGCCGGAAATCTGTCAGTGGAAATAGACATCATGTACAAAGTTGTGATAATTGCTTTAAGAAAGAGCTAAAATAAAACCGAGAACTTATAAATGGAATTTAGAAAGGGAAAAAATACTTTCAACAGAAATAGATAGAGACGCTAAGACTGTCAGCAATTTCAGCTCCCAGGGCAAACTAGTCCATGATCCATGAACTGTACTCAAGATGAATCAAAGTGACCCATGCAGGCAAAGGAGGGCTTTGCTGCATTATATTGCACATTAGCATGGTCTCCAAATTAGTAATAAAGTGTTTTCTTGGAATGGTTTCAAGCATTAAAAACAAAGCAAATCTTGGATCCAAAAGTCCATCCGTGATAAGAGTGATCAGACTACTAAAGGCAATTTATTTCTCTGCATTCTGATAAAACTCATGGTGAGGAGTTGTTTTGATTTGAAAATAGCAACTGTTTATCTACAGAACTGCAAATGCAGACTTTCAAAATGTCAGGAGCCAAATGTATTCTTTGGAGAGATTAGTGTGGTATATATGGTGTAACAGGGAAGTTTATTTCACCACTGCATTTCTTTGATCTTGCGAGTGCTTTCACAACCCCTTTTCTGCTTTTGTTTCTTTCAGTCATGAGGCCATAAACCCAGATTTATGATGGTATTAGTGTTTTGCCACAGAATGAATGGTATGTCCCAGATTCAGCCTTGTGGGATAAACATGAGCAACTAAGAAAAAAATTGTCTGAAATAGATGTAATCTTTTTTAAAAGAAAAATATATAAAATAATATTTAAATAGGAAAAATTCAAATCAAGCCAGGTGGCATGTTTGAAAACACTATTTATATTGAACATTCTAAATTTTGTTTTGATAAGGATAATTTTGCAAGATTGTTAATTTTTCATTGTTATTTCTGAAAGATTTTATTGAGAATATAGAAAACTTGAGACTGTACTGAGAAATTTATACAAGAGGACAGCAATGAAGCCTCACTTATATTAACTATACTGTTATTCATGTACTTTTGTGTTCAGTGATCATGTTGTTTGTCGATACCTAAATCTGAATCCTCAAGAAAGAAAATAAATTTTGGAATTATAATGGAATATTTGAAAATTTGTGTTCCCATGAACAATATGTAACAACATTTTCAAATTCAGATTCTGTGAAATGGAAAAATTCCAGAAAGCTTTTCATTTAATTTAGGATAGAAAACCAAATCTCTGGAATAAGGTATAGGAATTATGCTGGATTACAGTATAGGAAGCCCTGCCTTCTTTGAGTGACAACACATATATAAAAATTGATTAATAAGTCCATCTGAATAAACACTTGAGTGTCTTTCAAAGGTGAGGAAGACTGCTAATAATTCTTGTAGTGAATTTGAGGTTACATTTATATTTACACTTACATTTATAAATATAGATATTTATGTGTCAAATGTTATTTCATAATGTCCTTTTTGATTCATGGGATGTCTGAAAAATATGTGGCTTCCACTCTGATTCAAAACAGTACTTGTTTTTGAAATTTTTTTTTACTTCATTGCAAGAGAAAAATTCCAAATTCAACCAATGCTGTAATAATGTTTTGCCCTTCTCTTAGATATGCTTTACTTTTGGCTCATCTGCATCCCTTCCACTATTAATGGAACCAACGACAATGTGAATTATTGATGTTTCATGTTCTTTGTCTTGAATTCTTGGCAGTTATGAATTTCACATATGAAAAGACTGATGATGGCTGTGAAATCAGGAACAAGATTATTTTTCCCCCCCAGACTCATTTGCCAGAGAGAACACTCAAAAATCTCTGCTCTGCTGAATGAGGATGGTACTAAATCAGGAAATGAACAAGAATGTAAGAAATTATTTTCAAGAGAAAATAAATGGATTTCATATACTTTTTGGACTTTGACAAAGTAAAAATGAGTGTAACCCCTTTTCTGAGTACTGATAAATCCACTACTAACAGTCTGCCAGATCAATCTCTTGGACTCTTACTTTCCTACAGTTAGACTGGAAGTCTAACCAGGGGTTATCACCCAATGTCTACCATGAAGATGGCTCATAAAAGCAGCTACTCAGAATTCATAATTCCCATCCAGTAGGAAATTCCACAATTAACCAGAAGGGCTGATAAAAAAAAAACCAACCAACCAAAACTAAACACCTAAATATTTATTTTACGTAGCATTAAACTTATATATGAGGAATATACTGCTTCAGAAGGGTGGTAGAACAATATTTTTACCAAGATGTATTTTCTGTTTTTCATAAATGAGATGCTATTTTCCTAGCATTATATTTTTAATAGGCAAGTATTTTCCTGTGGAAAAATATTTAATCAGCTCCACTGATGAGAAGCAGTTTCTGAGAAATATAAATCTCATAACATTTTCTGATTGATAATAACATTTTAAATGGCAGCTGAAATCAAATTAAAGGTAATTCCAAAATCACAGTACAATAGCCTGCAGGTGGGGGTGAGTGCTGAATAAACAAGTGTGTATCTTCCATCATATCATCATATCATATCATATCATATCATATCATATCATATCATATCATATCATATCATATCATATCATATCATATCATCTGTTATATATAATATCATTGATAAACTTTTTAAGACACACTTTGATAGGTGAGATGTATATTATACCGGCCAATTGTAACTAAGTTTTAAAACCCAAATAAAAGTCTTAGCAAATAAAGAGACTAACAAATAACAGTAATATTACTGTTGTAAAGGAAAACTATAACAGGTGTGTATCAACTAAGATAATCTGTTTTAGCCAAAAAGCATCTAAGCCAGAAGAATCTCATCAATGGTAAGAAAAGTGGAAATCTAAAGACCACAATTTGTAATGGTTAGAAATACCAGAAATGCTACCCTCAATTCTGAATTTAGTGTAGCTTAACCTTAAATTAACTTGAAGTTCACTCTCAAAAAAAAAAAAAAACGCCAACATGAACATGCATACCAACAATCCACTCAATCCTAAAATAATTTGCAGAGGTAATCGCACAGAGAAACAAGAGCTTTACACAGATCATTTTAACTAATAATCCAGAAGATGCTTGTAGAGTACAAAACTTACAAATTAAAGTAGGCCTCACAGATATTACTTATGTTGCAGGTTTTAAGTCAGACTAACATTTCAACCAACTGAAATATTTGCCTATATATATGGTCCTGTGACAATGTCAGTAGGAAATGACTACAAATAAATGAAGGAGCAGCAACAGTTCTGCACGAATGCAAAGCAGAATGGTTTGTTCTTTACAAAAAAGCAGTGCTTGCAAGGACATTGAAATTCTGCGTAAGTAGCTAAACTGAAAAAAGATTGGATTTCAACATCTGAAGACAATCTGATTTCATCCAGATGGATCTATTTTTTAAAATATCAGGCAATGTGAAGTATATATGGTCAATTGCACAGAAGGAAAGTATCCTCAGATGATAGATCAGAAAATGAAAAACAATAAAGAAACTTCAGCTAACGTTTCAAACTAGGAAATTTCTTATGCTACCCCTTTATTAGAACTCACTTCTGTAACTAAACTTTAAAAAATGATATTTCTTATTTAATTTTTTTGTAGACCCAAACACTCACATACACTTATGCGTACTTAGAACTTCAGGAAATTCTCAGCCAATAGAATGTATTTAACAAATGATTTAACTTAAACGAAGCATCAGAAATGCCCCAAGTTCACAAAAGCCTATTCCATTGAAATGTTCAATTTAGAGCCAGCAATGCTTGACTAGAGCCTAGGTATTTCCTCTTTCATTAACATTTTCCTTTCTGTGGCATTCAGTGTAGAATTTCTAACTACTGTTCCTCATATTTTCTTGGCCTGCTTCTTGTATTTAATTTTCATTTGCTGTTAAATCATTCAGCTTTTTACTACTGCTGTATAAATATGTGTTCAACCTTTCTGCTTGCAGTTGGTGGAAACATATATTACTGAAATGCTATCCTCCCAAACACATCATGTTTTCCCCATATGTGCCCTTGCATCCTGCTAGTTTTAGACCTCTGTAAGGCTGAAATTTTGTTCAAAGTTTGGGTTAGGATCTGGGTTTATTTTTAGGTAAAATAATAATTCAGGCAAACTCTGTGGTTGTTTTCGAAACATCTGTTAGTGTCTTCTGTGGATCTTTCTGTCAGACACAGTGCTGTCTCTGCCTGAAGAGCATCAGAAGTACATTCCCAAAAGACTAGTATGTGTTAGTGGTGTATGAATAACTTGGAGGCTTTCTGTGACAGCAAGGGATTATGCTAACTTGTCTCATGGCTAATTCTTGCTTGCCAGTAGAGCACTAGTGTTTGCCCATATGGGAATAATTTTTCCCCGAAGCCTGTCAGCTACCAGTGCTCAAACTGAGCCTAAAATATTGGTGGGAAAGACACATGACCTTCTGCGAAGTGAGAATTTGTTTCATATCTCAGACACTTAAAGGACTTGTGTATATACAATAACTTCTTCAAACATGTTATTTCTGGAGAAACAGAGTACCCTCTCCTTGTAAAACTTGGCAGTTTTGCTTTTAGTAGACAAAATTAATGGAGAGTTAACAAGAAAAGGCTTAGTTTTCTGTTACAGAACTGGGGAAAGTGTTACAGAAGAAAACAGGATCAGGATCGTTAACACGATGGGTTAGAATATACTTGCAACACCACCCGTCTCTCACTTAGGGTTTTTCCTAGGTATGGCTTAGTCAGCATAGAGCAGGAATAACTCTGTTTAAGAGATATATTCATCTGCATCAAATGCCCTAACCCTGAAAATCTGTCTCTTTCTTATGTATAATAGTTATCTCATTACTCTTGAACATACATGAAGTTTCAGTGTACCCTGGGAGCTATGTTTCCCCTTACATTATGATTTAGGGAAATTAATCATAAGGTAGCTTTGATTATTAATTCATATTTTGAGAAGGAACATAAAACTTCTTTTTAGCTTGATTAGTTGACTTCCTATGATATGCAGGAAGCTGTTTTGAACATTAATTTCTCATCTGTTTTACATTCTTGCTTAGGAATTCAATTGAATTAGGGTGTTAGCTGACTCCTCCCTTCCCAAACAATGTGATGTCCACTGTGGAAACTTTTCCACTTGGCTCTGCAAGACCTTGAAAAATGTGCAGAAGGAAAAATATTAATTGTTCAACTACTCAGTTACGCCACAGATTGTGACATATCTTTGTTTTCTCATAGCAATCCTTTAAAACAGACAAATAATACAGATCAACTATCTAGTACATGAATTACTTTGTCCAGATTACTCCCTCTCCTCTGCCTTTTTATTGACTGTGTTAATCCCAAAACTGCATTCTGTTAATTCTTTAAAGGGATAGGCAAAGCATGCAAAATTTTTACCTTGGCATTAGCATGAGTGGGTACTTCTAAAAGCAAGAAAGATTAAGTAATACTCATAACCTTGTATGAAAAGCACAACATTTCACTTACTTACAACTTCAAAGAGCAAAAATCAAAAATCCAACAAAAAGTAGACAGGAAGGAAAGAGTTATGTACCTAGGACATTATGAATGTGTTTTAAAATATTTGGCATTGGAGTTTTCTTATTCTGTGTCCCTGCTTATAGAATAACCTTCAAAGAGCTACTAATTCTTCATTAAGTTATGAAAAGTACTTCCATATATAGGTGTCTCTTGCCATGTCCTTTGAAAAGGGGGCTTGGTCACCTGATAAATAGAAAAAAAAGGAGATTGAAAAGAGCTGCTGGTTATTTATACTTCATGAACACCTGAAAGATGTAATACTGGATTTGCATAATGCTTTGTGTAAAAGGCAAGTTCATGTGTTCATGGCAAGTACTATGAGAAGACACCCTGGAACAGAATCATATGGAGAGGTGGTTTATATAGGACCACTGTTTTCTTGCTGTGCTTGTTTAAATGAATATTTCTTAATGAATATTTATATAAAGATGAGACAGTTATTTATGTATATTTTCTCCACTTGTGTCAGAAATCTGTGATCTCTGATTTTCTAAGAAGTCCCTAATGGCTGCCCCAGTCAGCACCTATTTGTTTCCTGCTGCATTGGTTGTAACCACAGGTTTGTACTTGAAAATGGGTAAAATTATTTACAAACCTGTGGGACAAGAGCTCAAGGTAAGCCCTGTGTTTTTGCCTGATGGAGTTCATTCAGTCTGACAGCTCATTAGCAAAAACTAGTCATTGAACTAGAGCTACCATCTGGAACTTCTACTGGGAATGGCAGGCAAAGACTTTGGGAAAAAGAAGTATAAAAGGATGTTTTAGTACCAGAGGAATATGTCTTCTGAGTAGTTTGTTGCCTGTAAATGGAAAGAGGAGAGTACGTAATAGCTCCGTTAGATAAAACAATAGATGGCGTCCACTAGCTCTGACTAGACAGTCCCATTAATCTTGGCTAGTGGAAATCTGTGAGAGATTATTTGTAGGCAGCAAGTTTTATGAAAAGTTATAGACTGTAACTACAAGGCATTAGATCTGATCACATAATTTCTTAACTTAAAAAGAGCTACACACCAATTTTTTTTCATTTTATGTAGCTAATCCTTCCAAAACTTGGCAAGGTTTAACAGAAAGACGAGAAAGTCAAAAACATGGCCTATTGCACTAAACTCAGGATACCTAGGAATCACAAACACTTCACTAAAAAAATTTCAGGATAAAGTGGAATGCTGAAAGTTATCCAAATTTCTGTAACAATATTGCCAGATGTGCACCAAAGCATTATAGTTCATTTAAGACAAAATTTAATATAGGGTGAGTCCTGTGATGTAGAAAACATTTTTGTATTTTTAAATTCAGCTTTAATGTCTTGGGTTACATTGATTCAATTTTTTCTATCACACGGAGTTATTCAATTTGCCCACTTCAGATCATTAGCAAGTGGTCCCCAGAAGATCACAGTATAGTTATAGAGGTACTAAATGTGAACTGTGTGCCCTCGGTTGCCTTGATTTAGAAGCATACCATACTGCTCTCACTCTTCAGGTGAACAGCAGTGCCATCCTTTACAACAGGGCAGTCCCAATAGTCACACATTCTGCTCCTTCAGATTTTTCCCTGCCATCCCCAGGCAGTTTCTGACCCCAGGTCAACTCACTGACCCTGACCCCCACCTGTAGGCTGATGTCCTGACCAAGCCTTGGCTTGTCCTCATCCCCAGGGAACTTCCCGATGGCTGGGGCTGCCCCTGTGGCCCTGGCTGCCTTGCCCCGGGCTCGGGCTTTAGGACAGAGCCCTCTGGTGTCCCAGGGGAAGTCCTGCCAGCATCCTCCCCACAGGGAGCCCAAGGCCTCTGGATGAGAAAAACAGACATATAACAAATGTTAAATTCCATTTGAATATTTTCTGCACATTCAGTGGAGATCCTTGCAGATGTTCCTTGTGTCCTGGTTTAGAAGTTTGCCATCTAGAGTAATAAAAATCCAAATATATTTTAACCAAAATTAATTTCATAGGAAATAGGAGGAATAAAATGAAACCTAAAATACAGAGTTGTCCATGAATCTTATCTAATTTGTTCAAAAATAAGTGTTTTACTATAAACTGCACTAAAAATATCTACATCTAATCAAAACCAAAAAAGCTTTAACTTCCTTACTTAAAAGAGGCTGACTGTCTTGATGAAAGTTAATGAATACCACAGAATCCCAGAATATCCTAAGCTGGAAGTGGCCCACAAGGACCATCAAGACCAGTTCCTGGCCCTATACAGGACCATCCCCAAGAGTCACACCACATGCTCAAGAGCATTGTCCAAATGCTTCTTGAACTCTGTCAGGCTGGTGCTGTGACCACTTCCCTGGGGAGCCTGTTCAGTGCTCAACCACCCTCTGGGTGAAGAACCTTTTCCCATTATCCAACCTAAACCTCCCCTGACACAGCTTCAGGCCATTCCCTCAGGTCCTGTCACTGTCATCACAGACAAGAGATCAGTGTCTGCCCCTCCTCTTCCCCTCACAAGGAAGTTGTAACTGCAGTGAGGTCTCCCCTCAGTCTCCTCCAGGCTGAACAGGCCAAGTGCCCTCAGCTGCTCCTCACACGGCTTCCCCTCAAGGCCCTTCACCATCGTTTTTGCCCTCCTTTGGACACTCTCTAATAGTTTAATGTTTTTCTCACATTGTGGCACCCAAAACTGCCCCTAGCACTCGAGGTGAGGCTGCCCCAGTGCAGAGCAGAGCGGAACAATCCCCTCCCTTGCCCAACTGGCGATGCTGTGCCTGATGCCCCTCTAGACACACTTGGCCCTCCTGGCTGCCAGGGCACTGCTGACTCATGGTCAACTTGCCATCAACCAGGACCCCCAGGTTCCTTTCCCTGGCACTGGTTTCCAGCATCTCATTCCCCAGTCTGTTCATACATTCAGGATTGGCCTGTTCCAGGTGCAGACTCCAGCACTATCCCTTGTTGGACTTCATGTGGTTGGTGATTGCCCAGCCCTCTGATTGTGGAGGTCTCTCTGCAGGGGCCTCCCTGCCCTGGAGGGAGTCAAAACTCCTCCCAGTTTTGTATCATCTGCGAACTTTCTTAGTATCCCTTCCAGTCCTGCCTCCAAGTCCTTTTTTTAAGATGTTGAAGAGCACAGGGCTCTTCCAGGAGCCCTGTTGTACCCTTCTAGTGACAGGTCACCAGTCCAATGTCACCTCATTCACCAGAACCCTTTGTGCCCAACCCATGAGCCAGTTGCTTACCCATCCCATGATGTGTTTATCCAGCTGTGTGCTGGACATTTTGTCCAGAGGATCCTGTGAGAGACAGTATTGAAAACTTTACTGAAATCCAAAAAGATTACAACAACTGGCTTCCTTTCATCAGCTAGGTGGGTTACTTTGTCATAAAAGGAATTGTACATTCCATTTAGTGCTTCTACCCTCTTCCAGTAAGGAAAAATATTTTATCTGCCTTGTTTATTCTGCATTGTTTATTCAGGAGCTTGAGTTGATCCATATGTCAACTGCTATTGCTTTTCCTGGGTTCAGCCCATTTGTGACTTGGATCTCTCCAGCTCCTGTGATACAGTTTCCAAATACATTTCCAACACAGCATTACAGTAGCAGCCACCTCATTTACAAGTTGAAGAATTTTTTGAATGTGCATGGCCATACTGTGCCATATAGTATCAAGGCCAGGTAATGGGCTATGGCACTGTTTGCTGTGGAGGGTTATTTCAGCTCAGGCTGAAACCAGAACTCTTTCACTCAGTATAGTGCCTAGGGCAGGATCTTATATTCAAGTGGTAGAACAAGAGGACTGGTTTTAACTATTTTTATGCTTACAGAAAAGAAGTGACTAAATATGTATTTTCAGTGTCAGAAGAGTAAAGAAATAGGCTAAAAATATTATGCAGTACTTCTAAAACCTATATTCACTTGCAGTATGCTAAAACCTATATTCATAAATGATTGCTTGAAACCTGTTCCCAGCAAATTGACATGAAACACAGCTAGCGTTTGTTTCTATCTACTGTCAAAGTCATTATTAGTACAGAGTCAATATTATGTACACTAGAAACATATAGCATAAACTAGAGAAATAATTTGGTACCATCTCTCCATCTTATGTATTTAGTTGTTGTGGAGTAGTGCTAGATACAAACTGTATTCCCCAAACTTATTTTTGGGAGGTTTTGTTTGTTTGTTTTAATAAGGAAGAGTAATAGAAATCTTTAGATAATCCCAAAATTTCTAAATTATGATCAGTGTTCAGTATTTTCTTTCATCTTTCATTTTTAAAATGTGATTTCCATTCAGGCCACTCTCCTTTCAGGGTCTCCTGCAACATTCTTTATAGTTCCTGTTATGGGGAGAGGCAAAACCAAAAAATACCAGGCTCGATCCATTACTTTAAAGGGAGAGACTGATCCCATAAATCCTTACTCATAAAAATACGAATAATTACTTCAATTTTGCCCCTTTATATCACTAAAGATGGCATAAGGGTAAAGGGCTGAAATATTATAAAAAGATCTAGAAATACATCTGAGACTTAAATATCCTTAGAGAATAATTTGCCCTTAATTATTATCTATCAAAGCCTCTGACCAGTAGATGAACAGAAACACACGCAGAAAGAATGGCTGCTGTGATAGCATTCCATCCCAAGCAGAAAGTTCACATTTCAAGAGTACCTTTGCAGATGAAGAGCTGGACAGAAATAAAAAATTATGTTTGCAACAACTGTTGAGGTCTTAAATCTTGTTTTTCTTCTTAGAACAAAACCTTTCAAATATTTTCAGGAAAGGAAATTGTGGTGAAACATCTGTTTTCTGATCAGAAAAGTCAGCTTTTGAGTTCATGTCTTTTGCCACTGGAAACAATCCAAGAATCTATCCCAGACACTTGAAATTTCCACTGCAAATGTTGTCAAAATCAAAATTTCTCTAAAAGACATCCTGCTGGCTTTGATGTAGCTGCTTTGACCAAAACTAAAGAAACAGGTTGTCAGACCTGTGGACTAGTTGAAAACAGACTAGGTGGAAAAGATGGGAGGGGACAGGAACTTAGATTTTAGCAGTGTGGCTTAACTATTCCCTACAAGAAAATGTGTAAGTGGGGAGCCAGGGCCATAGACAACAGAGACCATCCCAGGTCAAATTCCATAATCACTGCACATTACTTCCTGTGGCATGCAACTCTTCATGCTGCTTTTAATGAATAATAATTCCCTTTTAAGCTTTATAAAATACACACACTGACACTTTGTAATTCATGTTTGTTGTTGTAGTTGGGTCATACAAACAACAGAGAATTTAATAAATTTAAAGCAGAATGTGTCAAGCACCAAGGCAACTAGATAGAGCTGAGTATGCTCTTTTTATTTCTTTAGAATTAATGCACTATGAAATTTTACTGAAAAAAAAGTAAAACTAGATTTTATAGAGGGCTCAGTGGGGAACACATTCTTGGATTTTACTGAAGCCTTACGTTGTGCTCAGCTTCTCAGACAGTATGTTTCAGTTACCACCATATTATTCCAAATAACTACTATGAACAGATTCTGGTGAAGACTTATATAACATTTATAGTTCTCAGCAAACCAGTATTCCCAAGAGAATTTCTCAGTTTTCCACATTTAAAATTCCTTTGTACTTCAATAAATGTTGAGTCAGCTCTACTTAGGCTAAGCAAGAGATTTTATGAGAGAGCATATGCATTGAGCTAACAAAATCTCAGCACTTGATTAGAGGCAGAGATCAATATTTTAATTGAATTTATTCTGATAAATGTTAATGCTATATATTGTAGCCTTTACTAGTTCCTCATATAAGCATATTCTCCCTCATTCTAAAGTACTGTAAGTGATATCATCTCACTTGAATCAGGAATACCTGAGTTTTTTGCAATACCAAGCACTATGCTTTTGGTACATGCCATTCTAAGTATTGCTAATTTTGTATAACACTTTTCAGAGGACTTTGTTTCTCAGTGTCCCTGCTGATGTGTGCAATAAGGCTGAACAGGTTGGGAAGACATGGTGTTTCAGCTGGCCTTGGGAAATGAGATACAGCTGTTCCCAAGCTTTATGAGTTTCTGAGTTATGCAAGCAATTTGTCATGACACACATAACTTCATAGTTTGCTTTTTGTATGACCCTGCTGAAACTGAAATAAAATTGTTAGGGTCCTGGATGATTTTGGCTGCTGTTGGCAGGCAGAAGGGAGTAACTCTTGAGATAAAGTGGCAACTATCATCAGGAGCATATCATAATCCAATGCCAGTGTGAGGGTTTGAAAAGCAAACCAGTGAGAGACTCCAAGTCAGAAATACAATTTAATAGGAAANGCAAAAGACAGAAGCTAATCCATAGGTAAAGGCCTGCTCAAAAGTAGGTGCAGAGCCCAGTCTTCCCCCTAGCACTCTCCTCCTGTTTTGTCCGAGAGTTTTTCCTATGATCTGTGAGGAGGCAAAGCAGAGAGGACATGAGGATGGTGTTAAATCCTAATATGATGGATATGTTTCTTGTGTCTTGTATTATGTATGTTTCCTGAAGAAACAATTCTGTGAGTCCTTACACAAGCTGAAGTTTTACAATAAATTCAAATATGCATAAATAGAGATCTGTGACACTAGACTGCTCTGTGTGTCTCTGTCCTCTTAGCAGGTGCTAGGAGGAACTGTGCTTGTGGTGGCCTGTAGGGTACCGTGACATTTTCTTTATGCTTTATAAATGTACTGCTGTGCTGGCATTGTATTAATGCTCTTCAAACCTCCATGGAGCCTCCTTCTCCTGCAGTCTGACGTTCCAGCAGGCATTCTGCTGGAACAATGTCTATGGCATTAGAAAGGGTAAAAAGTAGACTCAGACTTGCTCTTTCTGTAGAAAGAAGGAGATGTAGTTTTGCCTAATGGAGTTTATCACAGGCAGTGCTGTCTAACAAGAGAAACATATCTAACTTTTCCCCTTCTATTACATTTTCAAAATGCACAGCTTTTTGCAGTGAAGTCATTTAAATACTAGTTAAAGGAATTCCCCTTAGCTCAGCTTGACATAAGAGATGCTTGTTACTCTTCTTTCACATTGTTTTCCATTTCCCAACTGTTCTTCTATGTGAAACACCAAGAGGATCTTCTGGTTGTTAGGTTGCAGGGGATGAGGAGGAGGAAAATGAGGCAGAGGCAAGGGAGGAGAGAAGTCACTTGACTTTGTGGGACAGGGGTGATTTTGATCCAGCAGCTGGTGGAAACTCTTAGCTTCTGAGCCAGCCTCTTGCTGCTGAGACAATCTCACGTGCTTTTTCTTTACTGTACACACGGTTTGCCAAGGACATGTGGCTTTACTTCCAAGACACATTTTCGTTCTTTCAGCTTATGTTAAATGTTACCAACGAAAAGAGAAGCAAATAGAAGATTTGTATTAACTCTTTAAGGAGAAAATTATATTTACAAAAAGCCTAAATAGATTTTATATTTTTCTTCATGTAAGAAAACATTCATTAGTTTATTTTTAACACATTTCTAAAGCAACAAAACAGTAGCTTGTCTTTGGAAAGACCTGATGTAATAAGGTCTTATTACTGACAATTAAGGAAAACTTTCATAAATTAAATTCTTTGACTAATACTGAGATTAAATGGAAGGAAGAAGCTGTGCTCCTGACAGCTTTGTCTGCTCAGCAGGTTTCTGTATTGTGGTTCAATATTGAGTTTGTGGGGACTTTATCACCCAGATAGGGGGACAATTGAAAGAAAATATAAATATTTGCAGATAAGCACATTTTTGCAATGTAATGTGAGAGTCAGCCTCAATTCTTTCTCATAAGAAAATACCACATAAAAGTTAAGGTCACAGATGAAACCACAGGTCTTCATTTGTGGTATGTTCTAGGCAGATATGAGTTGGTTCAGGAGAACAGAAGCCAGGCATCATGTAAGAACACCAGTTCAGCCCAAGCCCAAGGTAATACATGCTGCTTGACAGAAATGGTCTGACTGGAGTTTCAGAGTTACCAGTCTACTGTGGGCTCCACATGCAAATGACTTGCCATATGTCAGAGTGACCTTGTAGAACAGCAGATGGGTGTACTCTTACTGCAGGACACTGGATCGAGCTAACTGAGATTCTGAACTTGTAACCCATATTCTGCCATCAGTTGGACACTTAGAAGTTCCTTTCAGATCTAAAAGACTGCTGAGCTGTGTTTCTGCATGATGTGTGGATGTTTGGATAAAATACTGGACTTCAGTGGACTGTCAAAAGAGAGGTCCCTCTCCTCCTTATCTACCTTTTAAAATATTCTCCTAGACTCTGCTGAGTTCCTATTAAAGTTTCGGCCTAAAATTTTTTCTCTTTCAAATTCACTAAATTTCACTTTTGGCAAATGGCTGTTTGGGAACCTCAGTTGTGCTTTCCTTCTCCCAAAAATCTTACTATTATTCTCCATGTGCCTTAATACTCTGTCTTTCTGTCAGGTTGCAGAAGACAGAAAAGTCTCTGCAGGTATGTAGGACTTCATGCATATGTCTGAGGATAGCTGGGGTTCCTACATACCGCTATCTTAAAAATAAATACCAGACACTCCTACAGGGTTTTCCTGACAATATATTGCTTCAGCTGCCCCTAAACTATCTTATTTAACACACAGTTTACCAACACATAAAAAATATTGTTTGGAAATTATATGTAGTCTTGTCTTTGCCCTAATTTTAAATCCCCTTTAGTCATGCTATATCACTAGCACAAACATGTTCCTCATCCTGTGCTATCATTTTCAGTACAAAACCTCTTTCATAATTATTGCTTTGGGCTTTTTTTGATTTCCGTAGTTCTAATTAAGTTGTTTTGTCTTTTCTTACCAACTGATAAAAGCCATTAAATATGCCATTTCTACTTGAAAACGGAAGTTGGTCTCTTTGTGACACTGTCCTCTTTACTGCTTAAACAACGAGGCTAAGGAATAGTTTAAGCCTCAGGCAACATGGTTATTATCTACATAGTGCTTCAGTTTGAAAAGTCTCATTCTCCACTGTTCACTGTTTGTTTCCATGCCAGCTTGTGTACATTACTGACAAGAACCTGCATCTTTCTATGAAGAGCATATTTTATTTACCCACGCTGCAGTTTCCTCCATTTATCATTGTCCTTTATGCAATAACATTTGGTTTTAACTGGAATATTTAAAATCCCATTCAAATTACCTTTTCCTCTCTCATCAGCTTGAAAACAGAAATATGCCACAGCCCAATAAATTGTTCCATGCAGCTGGGCTCAGAGCTGCTTAAAAAACACCATGTGTTTGTCGGTATCTTCATGTGCATGAGTTGAACCCTCACAATACAATCTATGGCTGGTGCCAGTGTCTCAGGCAGGAAACAAGACACTTTCAAAAAACAATAAAAGAGTCTCTTTAATATCAAATTAGAAATACTTCTACTGATATGGTAGGGCAGGACTCTGGATAACACAGGACGTGGACCCAACCTCCCCCTCCAAGCTGACTGTAGCTGCCACTGTCATGAGCCACGCAGAAGCAAGGGACAAGCCTGGTCTCTCAGGCTTAACTCGCTGTACCTTGGCGGCAGGACCCTGGCATGGCAGGTCTCTCTCTCACAACCAGTTCCCTGCTCTGGGAGTTGGCACAATCTGAGGCTGCTCCCAACAGGCAGTTTGGATATTGTCACAGTGTTTTGGAATCTAAGTGTTTGACCATGTAAATATGGCCAACTCATGCCCTATAGCGAAAGAGTGGACTCTGGAACTACTTAGGCTGTATGGTTAATTTCTTCTTCTTTTTGTTGTATTTTTTTCCTAATCTGCTTTTCAGCTCTCAGGTGAAGAAGGAAATGCAAATCAGCTTTCTGCTAATTTTCAGTCCTGTTCCTTTGTCACCAGGCTATTTGTCTTCTGCTTAGATAAAATGATACATGTGGCTTCCATACATGTTGCATACATTTACTGTTTTATGTAAAATTTGTAGATTATTTGCTTTCTATGCCTTTGAGTATCCATGCAAATCTGCTGGGTTATTAGAAAGTAATGGATTTTGCAGCTGGAATATTTATTTACAGCATAACAAACACTGAAGTATAGCTGGGACATCAGTACTTGGAACAAATAACCCATTAATTAAGAAAGCAACCTGGGCTTCTCTATTTGCATGGTACTCTTGTCCCCAAGGCTCCTTTATTTCCATTTGCAAGTCCCAGTTGCTGACATTTTAGCCTAAAAACTGTAGCTATAATTAAGGAGAAAAGTAGATGGACTATAAAAAAAACACTTAATCTAACATAATTCTTCTTTTTAATAACTGTACTTAAGAAGTTGATGGTTGAATGGCATTTCTATTGCACATGCAGTCAGAGTAAATGATAGCTTAAAATGTAGACATCTATGGAGTGCATTAGTAGTAGATGCTCATGACTGGAAAAGATATTTTTCATGTTAGATGATAATCCATAGAAAAAAAGGGGCAACAGTATGGAATTCATACATGATAGCTGCTTCCCAGGCAGAGAAATTATCATATTTCTACCCCTGGAGCCAGAACACAAGAAACCTGAACACAAAATGAGAGAGCAGGAGGAAGTGTGATTTTGCCTCAGGCTTCTGTTTGGACAGGACCTGTTCATGTTCACCTATTGCCTTGCTTACTTCTATTCCCTTTGTCTACCTCTGCTCATTTTTTGTAGAACTAGTAGACCTTTGGGTCAGAAATTTTCATTAACAGTGAGACAAAGGGAGTTTCTGTGTGGTGGGAACCTTAGAAAAAATGGTCATTTACACATTGTTTGGTGCTGAAGACCATCTCTATGAACTAAGAGAACATAGATGTTGATTCATGTATATGAATGAATGAATGAATGCATGCATGAATGAATGAATGAATGAATGCATGAATGAATGAATGCATGAATGAAGACAGAAATAAAAATAAACAGAAAAAGACTAGAATTTACAAAAATATTGTAAATTCTACATTTACAATATTTTGTAAATGTAGAAATTAACAATTCTATTTACTGACATGAA
This sequence comes from Aleadryas rufinucha, assembly GCA_013397815.1. Taxonomy (NCBI): domain Eukaryota; kingdom Metazoa; phylum Chordata; class Aves; order Passeriformes; genus Aleadryas; species Aleadryas rufinucha. Next base: position 1,047,806 of record VZTH01005365.1, read on the forward strand.
GTATGCATTCTTTCATCAATGCAGTTTCCTTATAGCTATTCTTCCTCTGTACTATGATCTTATAAGACTATCAACAAAACTTTTAATGCATCAAAATACACAATATTTTTATCTTTAAACTCAGCCTAGATTTCTTCTGTTCCATACAGTCATTTTTTAAAACTCAAAACTTTACTCAATGCAAAAATAATCCCATTTAAGAGGAGCTATAAAAAATGTACCTGCACTTTATAGAAATATGGATTCTTTTAAGTTACCTAGTGTGATGACTTTAGAGATGAACTGTAACAGCATTCTTTCAAGGCTTCTAAAACTAAAGTGAAATCTGACAAAGACTTGCTGGGAGACAGAGTTAGACAGCCAAATCTGTAGCCTGTCCTTCGCAGAAATTGTGACTCTGTGGCTGATAACTCCTTCCTTCCTTCTTCCTTCCTCCCTCTTTCTCTCTCTTTACCCCTTCCCTTCCCTTCCCTTCCCTTCCCTTCCCTTCCCCATAATTATTCCAAATGTCTCTTTGCAGGAAAGGAAACATAATTCACTGAATGGAAAGAATTGTATCCTATAGAAGCTAAAAAGTAACTTGGAACTCTTTACCTTCCATTACTTTGTCAGCCATCATAACTCTTCCACTACTGTAATTGAAGCTCTCTTTTGCCAGGAGAGTGTATGAAATACAGCCTGCAGCTCAAGGGGGAAAGTACTGCTCTTCAGTTTATTATGAGAATGCCAGTGGTCAGTCAAGCCTGCCTCAATAATTTGTCCCTGAAGAGAAGAAATGCATCTTCTCTCTCCAGTTTTATCTTCCCATCCACAAAATACATTCATTGAATTGTCATTTTTACTCTTATTTAGACAAGGAAGCTCAAATATAGCACATACTCTTTGTTGCTTTAAAAAAAATAGGGTAAGGATCCAGAAATATGAAAAATAGAGAGTTTTTTCTGGTTCTTATGTTTTTATATTTAAAATGCTGCTTTATTCTTTGTAGATAATTTGTATGAAATAATTTATATTTTGAGATGCATATCATACAGTCTTCTGAGAGATCTTTGTACCATACTTCTCCATGAGCACATCTGTCTCAGTAGCACAGTGTAAAAGCATTGCTGTTTGTGAAATCTGCACCAGAGAATCAAACCTGGAAAGAAGAAAAAAGGAGGAGGGGTTTTCTAAAGTTTTTTCCTACTGTAGTGGCTTCATACAATACAATGGGTCACATAAAAAATCCCCTTCATTTATAAAAGGATACAACATTAGATACATAACAGAATGTGTTCCTTTGTTTGGTCCAAAAAATGACATGGCATGAAATAGACATACATTGGGAGATAGAGTTTGAGTCTATTGAGAAAATGCATGAATTTAAAAAACCACAGAAATTAGACCCTTAAATTGGGTGACCCATGTAAAAGAATGCAGGATAGAGAATCAAGCTTTTCAGGAACTATTCACGTGGCTATGCAAAAAGACGGCCCATCAAAAAATGTCAGTAGGGTGATGTTTTCTATAATAGCCAGTGAAAAACAACCACATATGCAGGTACAGAAGAAAGAATCATATTAGTTGTGGTGGATTACCTCAATAAAATGTATGGCATGCTTTTCTTTGAAGTAGCATAATAATTCATTCTTGTTCATAAGTGTTTCTTGTTCCTATTAGTCATGTGTTGCTGCTTCTTTTTCTTTGCTTGTTATAGAAACAAAACAAAGAAATTAAAACCAGGACATATTGTCTCCCCTTTTTACATTTACTGTTGCTTATAACTTGTACCATGATGGGGAACAGGACAAGAGAAGCAAACACTAATAATCACTTCACCATGATTCAGACAAAGCCTTCATTACCTTGTTGGTTGCTTTGGCTTGTCTTCTCTATTTGCTTGCTAAATCTGTGAACAGGCACTCAGGAAAAACAGTATTCTTCTCAGAGAAGATTTCAACCAAAAAAAAAAAAGGTCTCTTGGCTTTTGTTTAATGATATTTGAAAAAAAATTTCCCACCCCAAAGACATGTCCAGGGAGTTTAAAGAGTTCCTCTTAAAATACAGGAAGTTAATACTGGCAAGTGTGACCAATTTAGAGCTGAGCAGGAGGGTGGAGACAAGGTTTGCAGGACTGGTAGTGAACACACCTGGTTTTGTGCCAGTGGCTGGGGAAGATATTAACTGGAGAGCTCCTATGCTTTTATCTAAGTACAGAAAAACAACCTAAGACCTTCTGGCATGGTGTTCCTCACACAGGACCTAACCTTTGAGAGTGCTTTACTACTTGGTTCACTATCAACAACTTCCCTCTGGATCATACCAGTCTGACTGTAGTAGTTTTATTTTCAGCACATGAAAGGCCTTGTAGAATAATTTTAAAAAAGTATTTAAATTGGATTTTTTTCTCATAAAGTAAATTTACCTCATAGGCTTCATAGAAAATAACTGTAACAAGTGCTTGGCCTCAACAAGGAAAAGAAAAAATGAATTGGATCTAGTTTCATTATGTTCACTTCTTCTGGAAACTTCACCTAGTAATAAATTGTACGTTTTTTTAAAAAAAATCTTTCCAGGTTCTATTATTCTGATCTGGTCCCAGCTGAAGCCCTATTACTTTCCTGTCGAAGGAGGCTCCAGGTTAAAGCATGCTCTTCTGGAGTACAGCAGTGTCTCCTCTGTGTGTAGTACCACAAAGTATTCTCCCCCTATTCTGAGTTCCAAGTCAGGTTTACCCTCAAACCAAAGCTCCATGTGTGTTCAAACACCTTGCCCTTTGTTGTGACGATTTAAAGAAATTAGCTCTAGAAAAAAATTGAGTCCAGTGGAATTTTGGTGTTATGGACTAGTACAGTTTGCCAGTGGTTCAAAATCATGATCAGTTATTGATCTGCCAGTCAGCACTGAATGTATTAGTGAATCATGGGTGAGACATTTTTATGGAAAAACACCTGGTTAAGGTCATCAGCAAAGGATTCCAGAACCAGTGGCACATCAAAAAGGGGGAAAAATATTGTATTAACAGCAATGTCAGATTCCTTCTTCTCAATGTTACTTTTAACAAGATCAACTGTCAATACATAGATAGCATTACATCATAAAACCCCTCGAAATTTATGGCTACATTACAAGCAGCCAGGATTCATTGCCAAATATAGTATATTAACTTTTTAACTGCAAATCAACTTTATAGTTTGCATGTGTTAAAGCCATTTCTTTTATACTGCAAGTTACACTTGAAACATCCCTCTTTGGCAGCAACAAGGGATGATTTTCAACCAAGAGAAACTGGGCCCAGCGAACAAGTTCTGAAGTACATTTTATATTTCACAAAGGCTCAGCTGAAGAGAGAGTGGTGAAAGTGTCTAAAGGCAGGACACTCATGACTTTGTATGCTTTGTAGTTAATATGCTTGCTTTCCAATAATCCAATAGTTTCAATGCAGAAATTGTTTCAGTCTGAAAGCAATAAGCTTTATAAGCTTAAAAATGAAGATGAAAGGAAGGTTTACATCTCCTCTGGACCCCACAGACTGAATATTATTTGTTTACTTGTGTGCAAAGATATCTTTTTATTGAATGGAAAAATATATGTAAAAATTCTAGGGATATTCAGAACCTGAAGGCTAAAGAATGAGCTTTTGTACAATATTTGTAAGTAAGAGTTGCTGCTTAATTCAATTAGATATTTTTCAGTTCATTAGAAATCTGCTATACAGATTTCCAATTTTAAGGATGTGTGTTTAAAATATAAGTTTCAATATCTCAGTTTCCTAGGGGAAAATTTAAACAAATCATTGTAATTTACAAAACAATACACAAAGTGGCAATGAATTAACTTTTAAATTTAACTTTCCCTAGGATGTAAACTTAACAGTTTTGGACAGAGAAATGAAAAAGAAAAGCTGTGTACAAATTCTTTGAGGAAGAAAATTTATCAGAACCTAATTTGTCTTTGGAGAAGATGGCTTAGCAGACACATGAAAGACACACTTCAGAGACATCTGTCTCATTATTCTTTATTATGAGTGTGAAAAACAAAAAAAGACCACCAAGAACTGTCTGTGTCTTCCTTCATGAAAATATAACTAGTGATGTAAAGATTAGAGAAAATAAGAGAGTGAGTAATTACTGGAAAGAAATATTTTCAAAGTCTTCTATTATGTATGAATGAGTCTTCAAGATGGCTTTTCTCTGTGGTTCTGCTTTTGGCAGTAATACATCTATGCTTGATAATGTGTGAATTAATATGTTTAATTCCTGTTGAAAAACTGTAGAAAGTTTAATTAAAAGATTCTATAATATCACAAGAGAGCAGTGTTCTGGCAGAAATCCAGAAAAAAATTAATTAAATGAATACGATTTTGTACATGGGGACTAATTCAGGAAGACGTAACCTAGGGTCCTTAAAACAGTATTATTGTATTTTTAGGCATCATTGATAGTAAGATAATTACAGATACTTAAGGGCTGTTTCTGGATTATTTAATAGTCTAAGAGTGAACTGTTTGTGATTTTGAACTGTGACTCCTTCCCCTGTATTTATAGATTTTTCAAACACCTTGAAGTTCTTGAACAAAATTTGCATATTTTTTTCTGTAAAACTCATTGTGTGGTTGTCAAGCTCAAGACAGGTTAAGACCGGCTTTGAGAGCTTTGATAGGTATTTGATGGGTGTCTGAGGTTCTGCAGTTCTTAAGAAATGGAGGAACATGTAAATTCAGAAATACTTGTATGAGCCAGAATACAAGAGAGAATTGAAATTTAAACTATGGACACCAGTATTTCCAACTTCACATCTGAACAGGCAGCTGACTGGGAGCCAAAATCAGAGAAGATTCAAATAAAGTTCTTCTGGAGCAAGGTTTATCTTCTGTTGCGTCACAGTCTTGGGATGTTGATCTTAGTATTTTGATTTGGGATTCAATTCAGTATGTTTTCATCATGACAGAAACCCCTCTTATAAGTATCTATCTAGCAGAATGTGGGGTATTAACTATTGTGACTGAAAGAATCTTACTCCCTTGCTTCTGTGCAAGTTAAGACACTGTGAAACTGCCTATTAAAACATGAGTCATCTCATCATAAATAACTAGTTAGTCAGGCTTGGTTTATCCTAGGTAAATTCATATTCATCTTCCAAATCATGCTTTGGAAAAAGTGTGTTTGAAAATGTCATTCCAGAGGACTTTGTCTGCAGTCTTCCTGGGGTTAGGCTGAGCATCGTGATTTTCACCCTTGCTCTTCTTGAAGATGGATATATTTGCCTTCTTTATGGTTGACAGGAAACTTCTGTGATTGCTATCACTTTTCAAAAATTCCTTACAGTGACTTTCTGATGATATCTGCAGGAAACCACAGGGATGTGTCTTCTCTAATCCTGCAGACTTGTTCATGTCCAGATGGCTTAAGCGTTCCCTAACTGTTACTTCGTGAATGACACTGTATTCCCACAGACTCTGCAGTGCTACCACATCTCATCGTTTCCAGTGATGTCAGAGACATCTGACAGTGCATGGACTCTAAGTTCCTCCTACTTATTTTTTGTGTGTGTCAAAAATAAGAGACAATTCTTAAAGATCTATTAAAATTAAAAATGGTTTATTGAAAAGAAATAGGGTCGGAGCAAGCTCCAAAAAGAAAAACGTGGAAAATGGTGAAAACAGGGAAAACAAGAATTCTGGGAACCCCAAAAGAAAAATCAGGAATCCTGTGGTTGAGAGGAAAAATAAAAAGAAATAAAAGAAAGCACCCGGGAACGCAAGGGATAAAGAGCCAATAGTAAAGCCTATATGGCGTGCGATACCCTGCTGGGGTCCCTCAGCGCTGCCAAGAGGTAAGCAAGAGGGCCTGCGAACAGCGCTGGGCTCTGCCAAGGGCTATTCCGGTGGCAAAAAAGCGCTGTCGTAGCTCTGCAGCCCCTTTTTGTAGGGTACGGTTCCCGCCCAGTACTGCCCTGGAACGCTCAGGAACGCCCAAAGTCTGTCTCCCAAAGTCTTAGTTCATTGGCGGTTCTTGAGACTGGCATTCATCCTCTCCTCCAATGGTTGGCTGTCGTCTAGGGGCTCCTCTAGAGGGTGATGTCATCTTCAATTCAGGCGGGGAAAAGTTGGAAAGTCCCTTAATTGAAATTCATGGTTTCCATGGCTGCAGCCTACAGGTCTCTTCTTCGGGGCTAAATATAGTAACTGATCCGTTAGAAACGGGGCTTAACTGTGCCTAGAACAAACCAAGCTTAAAGTTAGAACCTTCAAATCCAAGTGTTTAAAACCTCTTAAATGACATCACAACTCATATCTTCCATTAACAATCAAACACCCAACTATCTCAATTACTGTGACACTTTTAACTTCATTAACAAACCCCTGATTAACTTATTAACTAAGTACCTTTTAAACTACATAACAATCAAACCCCAACCATCCCCTTATTGTGAAACCACTCTTAACTTCATTAACAAAACCCTAATTAACTTTATTAACTAAGTAAAAGCCAACTAACGAAATTTCATTTATAACAGTGTACATATATTTGGGTACAAACACTTGAGAGAGGCTCTAGCTGTAGCACCACCTGAAGTGGAGTGAAAGAGATGGCCTTGTCCTTTGAGTGTTTCTTCTCCATGTTCCCTCCACCCATTTTCCTTTGGGCACCATCCTTGATGCACCTAGTTAAGAATCATAGAATAGTTTGGGTTGGAAGGGAGCCTAAAGGTCATTTAGATCCAATCCTCCTGCCATGGGCAGGGATTTCACTCACTAGACCAGTGCCCCATCCAACCAGGCTTTCAACACTTACAGGGATAGGGCATCCAGAACCTCTCTGGGCAACCTGTTTCAGTGCCTCATTACCCTCTGAGTAAAAAATTTCTTCTTAACATCTGATCTAAATCTGTTCTCTTGCAGTTTAAAACCATTGCCCCTTGTCCTGTCACTCTCTGCCCATTTAAAAAGTCTCTCTTCCTCCTTGTTATAAACTCCCTTAGGTAGTGGAAGGCCACAGTGAGGTCTCCCTGAAGTCTTCTCTTCTCAGTGCTCAACAGCTCCGGCTCTCTCAGCCTGTCTAACTGCACGATGGTTGGCAGATCAAAGTCTTGTTTTTCCTCACAGACCATCTACTCCTATCATTGTTGCAAGAGGAAAGAGTTTCACTCTAGCATGATTGTAACTGTAGGTCCTCTGCTAGCTTTCCTAAAGCAGGTAAACTTCACCCTTTCCTCTTTTGCACACAACAGACATGGACATCTTGCAAATCTCTTTGATTATGTTATGTTTGATTATGTTATGTTTGATTATGTTTGGGGCTTTTTCTCCAAAATCTGTGTGAAGAAAAAATACAAATATTTTCTAATTGGAATTTGTTTAGAGTTCCCTACGGCACCTTAAGAAACTAGAGATCCAAAATTCTGTCATATCCGTAATTACTGCCTGAAATACTGAAAAAAAATTGATTTCAGGATTCATGTATTTTGCAAACAAAGTAAAACTAGAAGAAGGAGCCAAACAAGAAAACAGCTGGCAGATGCTAGGCTTGTGGTGTACAACACACAAATATTTTCCTTCTGAGGGCACATCTATTATTTACAAAAGAAAGTTTAGAAAATAAGTGGTGGCAAGCTTCTGGGTTGCTAAGAATTCCTAGAGACTGAGCTAAAGATTTTAGTTTAGTTCACATAGCAACTATTTGGAGGGGACCTCACTTTTCTTGCAGTCATTCTAATTAGGAATTCACTTCGCTAAAGGTAAAAAGTCCAGTGTAAGAAATATGAAATATATTCCTACTAGGAATGACCTTAAAATTTTGTGTTGCTATAAAGCTTTCTTTAATAGGAATATTTTCATGTTTAGCCCCAGCTTTCTACAAGCTTACTGCGTCAAAGCCTCTCTAGGATTCACAGAAGACCAAATGCCAACCGTGCTGACAAAGAATCTTCCCCGTGCTTCTCTGTCCAATTGGTAGCAATTATCTGTGGCTCTGTCACTCTACAGTAATTTCTGGAAGAGTAAAAAGAGTGGCACAGAAGCACCAAATGCTCATCTAATTTTGGTCTTTTCCCTCTTTTTAGCATATTTGTAAAAGAAAAAAAAAAAGAAGGAATAGCTCATAATCATTCAGGATCATTGCAATAAATAACAGGTAAGAAGGCTGGATACTGAGGTGCAAAACCTAGAATGTGTAGCAGTCTGTTCTGGGACTTTTGATCTGTTGAACCTGCTTCTATGTAGAGCCTTTTGGACAGTTAACAAATCTGTGTGAATTCAGGAAAACAAATCTGTGTGGATTCAGGAACATGAGAGCACAGCCAAAAATAGAGACGGAACAGCTATATGGCAATTGGAGGAAAGGTCTTTGGAAGCTGTTTGGGAAATGCATTTCCATGCATGCAGCTGAACATTGATAAACATACATATCCCATTTATGTCCCTGCAAATACTTCGTGGGGGAGAAGGCCAGTGATAAAATCCTGGAACAAACAATATTGTGTTTTGGCTGTGGAGGAATTGTTACAGGCATGGAAAAGAGTCTGCTCTGACACCACTGATGTGAAAATGAATCCAGGAACATGTTAGCTGGAGGATTTTCCACAAGTCTGAAACATCCCACAGCTGCAGTGTTTGTTTAAATAGACACTTGTTTTCTGAGTGAAATTACTTAGTTAAAAAGGCTGTGAAAACAACAAAGGCAAGTAATTTGTAGGGATTTGTAGCCAGGGTTCTTTACATAGCTGAGCATCCACAAATGTGACAGCAATCAAGTGCACAAGATTTTCTTTTCCTGTGTTAATTGTTGTGATGAAATTGCTTCTAAAGTTTGGAGAAGTTAGTAGAAAGCATCTGGGAGTAACAAAAATGGTCACAGACTCCTGGCAACTAATAAAACAGAGCTGAAATGTAAACAGCATGGTGTAGGTAGAAGAATTTCTTGCTAATCTTTCTGTTATTCTTTAGCAAAATAGCCTTTTTTCCAGGGTAACCATCTGAGGTAATGAGTTTAGAAGTGTGTTTCCAAGTCCTAATGCATCAGACTGGAGGCACATGGTCTTCTAGCATAACAAGGAGGCAACTGACACACTGGTGATGGCCATGCTGGATGGCTGAAACATTGGTGCACAAGCTCACCATGAAGCAGGTAGGTGAAAGAATGATGAGGGTCCTGAAATCTACTTTATTCTCAGATAACCAGCTTTTTTTTTGCCTGAATGCTAGTATCAATCTGATGGCTCACACAAGTAGGAAGAAGGACCAAAGAATGTGTCAGTGAAATAACCAAAAGGGTCATAGGGAATTACAAAAACATTGGTTTTGAAGTAATAATCTTTATTTTTTGCTATCCCCAGTGTTTCTCCATGTTTTCACCTTTTTGTTTTCTTCTTCGGTAGTCGTAGTGCTAGTCCTACTGTAAACACATTTTATTGCATAAAGGTGTATAATGTGCTCCATGATGACAGAAACTGTGGTAGAAATAAACCCAGCTCCTCAAATATCCAGTGCTTTCCAACAGGAATTTCCTGCTCTCCCATACCTGTGTGGTACCAGAGCACATCATATGTCCTCTCTCAGATGGCAAGGACTGCAAATGAGCACTGATCTGCCCAACTTCCTCTCCTCAGTCTCCTGCAGCCTGAGAGACTGAGGCCACATCGGTGGCCTCTTATTCTCTGCCATGTTTTTAGGAGCTTGGGCAATCTAACTCTTAACATAGATAAAGACCACTTATTTTTGGGTTATCTTTGCCAATTAATTTCTTTAATTCTTTCAATTGTTTTTGTTCTTTAAAAACTTTGTTTCATAAATCCACCTATGTCTATTACTACAATTTTTTATATGATCACAATTTATTTCCTCATAAATTTCTGTATCTCAGGAATATTTTCTTTTTTTTTTTCTTGCTTCTTTACTGGCATTTTCTGAGAATGATTTTCTATTTGTCTCCCTTACCTTTTTTTTTTTCCCCCAAAGTCTTTCTGACTGTTTCCTAACATTATTTCTACATTGTCATCTATGCCTGATGTGTCACCTTCTCTATTTTCCTTTCCACTGGTCATAATGTTATTGCCACGGCTTATCAGCAATGATTTAGTATGATAATTATCTGTAATTGTGGAAATGCTGTATATCATCTGCTTTATGAAATGCTCTAGGGCCTCAGGTTTAGTACCAGTCCCTATGATGCTGTAGTAGAAATTCACAAAATCATTTGAAATATATTTATGATTAATTTTTTTCCACTTTTAATAATAATGGTTATATTTGGGAGGCTTGTAATTTGAGCTAAATAATTTTCCTTAACCAAGTTTCATGTCTTTAGCTAAGATGAGAGACATAAAAAGGCACTTGGGATCCTCTGTCTGTAAATACTCAGTGATGTGAAGCCAGTTCATTTTTGCATCATTAAGCAAGAAAGATGAGGTGTTGATTTCCCAGGTCAGCTGCACTGCCCTTGTACCTTTATTCCAATATTGTAAAAAATCTTCAGCCAGCTGTAAAGGAGGGAAGAGACTGAGGTGCTTCCAAGTGTAAAGGAATCCCAGGCTAGAGGAAAGTCATCTTTATGGCAGTAATCCTTCACTACTATTGCAGAAGGTATTTTGGGCAAGGCAAAAGAGCACACTGCATTCCTCCAGCCTTCAGCAAAAGAGAAATGCTTGTGTGATATTCCCAACAGAACATTTTTCAACCACCTTTACAATCAAAAGTGAATGAAGCTGGTGCTGAATCTTCTCTCTCACATTGCTTTTTCCCTTGTGAATATCAAGGGAAGAACCTGATCATTATGCTTGTTTTTGAAGAGGCCAAGTTCAGCACTAGTCACTAGCATTAAAAATATATAAATATTACTAATAAAGGTGTGTAATGGACTGAACATTATTCTAGTTAATTGTCTTTGAAATATTTAATTATTTTCTCGATATTTTCATCTGACAAATTTTATGCTTATCTTGTTTGATTTTTGCATCAGAATTTCCTCCTGTATTATTCTGGAAATGAAAAAGACATAGATATTAAGCTCCATGAAAAATAAGAAATTCATCTAAGTAAATGTGACCTTACAGAACTATGGAAAATCCTGATTCTAGGGAGTCTGCTTCAGTAAAATATATTATGACATTTTACCTTGCATATGCTAACTCTTTTTCTCAAAACACAGCACTGTAACAGCTACCGAGAAGAAATTAACTTACCCTAGCTGAAACCAGGACAATAGTGTTCAAGCCTGGGACAGCGTCAGAACCTACATGTTTCTCTGCGTCTGGCCTCTGAATTAGTGTAAGCATAGGCTTTGTTATCTTGTAGAATAAAGATCAAAACCTACTACCATTTCATGTTAGAGACTGCAATATAGACTATAAATGTTCAAATATATATATATTTTTATATAAAATGAGTGTTTTGCAAATGTTTTCAATTTTACTGGTGTCCGTTGTAAAACCTTCCCTCCCATAGTGCATGATCAATATTACAGATCAGTCATAAAGGGTGGGGATTTTGCAAAAATCAGGTACAGACATAGTTCTCTTCCAGATCTGAATGCCTGAAACTGTTTATTGGTAGTTACATTTATTTTTAGTGGTTTTAAATGGATAAGCAGCCAATTCAATGCTCACAGGAGTCAAAAAAAGTCACTCTGAAGCAGTACAGAAGCACTGAAAAGAGAAGATCTTTACACAGTTCTTATTTCTTTGAAATGTTACACTAATGTCTTACCAAAAATCGGCAGTAAGGTAAAAAGAGAATATTAATAGATTAAATCTATCACAGAGTGTTGCATATAGGTAAAACCTTTTAAAAGGAAGGCCTTGTTGCCTTTGTAAAACCATGGCTCAGGCCTGTTACTTTGGCTAAGTAGAAAAGGACTGTGGGAAAGAGACACAGCTGAATTAGGGGTAGAAAAAGATGCTGTGTGACTGTCGCGTGTTCACATCGTGGTGTATGGTGGTTGGTTGAATTATGTTTGTTGTGCCTTAAAACTATGTAAACTGATAACCAGCTAACTGCTTAAAAAGGCCAGGTTTTTGCAATAAAGCGGCTCTCCTTTGCTCCTGCCTGGGGACTCTCTGTTGTTCTTTATCGCTACAATGGAGGAAAAACAAAACCCCTGAACAAAAGTGTGGATTCAGGCAAATCCAGTTTTAAATTTTTCAACTCTGCCTTCAGATTCTTTTCAGAAACATTTTCTCTCAAGACTGCAAATAATTTTGCAATTATATTGTCTTTCTTGTGAATTGATGAGATCACCTTAAATGAACTCAGCTCAACACCAGCATGATGGTGTTGGGTCCAGTTAGGAATTCTTACAGGGAGGGAGGGAGGCTCTACCCACCTCTTCACCCTTAAGAATTCTGCTTGGTGTCTCAAGGGCTACCAGCAAGTTGATCCTTCCTTAGTGCAAGCTCGATGAAATAGATATATTTTTCGAGCATGCACACACATGCACCTGTTCCGGGTTAAGTAAAGGTGGCCTGTCCACCAGAGTCACAAATCGGTAAATTTAAGACGCGGTTATGAAACACTCCAAGTGGCGTGCGGCAAACGAAATTCCCCGACCAGTTTGGAGTCTCAATCCTCATCAGACATTGGGGCATACCCCACACTACCAGTGACATGGCCTGTATGGCATGAATGCACCATGTGCCCTGTCGCACAGTTGCTTGAGTGACATATGTCCCCCTCACAACACAGAGGTCAAACAAGCTGGCCCTGGTAGGCAAGTGGCATACCACACTCCAATGTGGAGGGTCCCAGAAGTCATGGCAGCACTACCCTCCAAGCAACTGCCAGACCCTACCCAACTTTACCACCACGTGGGCAAAGGGCTTGGCAACTCATATCTCATGCACCACTGGCAAGAGTGTCATGAGTCGCATGAGTTTTGTTCACCAGCTTGGATACTACTGAGTGGGTGGTGAGTCCACAAGGCAGGGCAGTGCCGCGGCGCGGGGCGGTGGTGAGATGCCGCAGCCTTCCAGAAGGGTCCCCAGCCAGGGGAAGCCTCTTCGGCGCAGAGGGGCCAGCTGAGGGTGCAGCCACACACGCACGCCCAATGGCGTGGGGCACACGCACACACTCATGCTAAAGGAGTAAAGCGACAGCAGGCAATGAAGGAGGCGGGAGGGTTCTTCGTGTGCAGATCCACTGCAGCCTTTATACCAGCCTGCTGCTCGTTACAAAGGCGCAGTGAATGGAGGCAGTGACAAAGATGAACCGCAGACCCCCACAGGGTTCTGGCTTAAATATGGGGGTAGAGAGGGCCGAGGGTATGGGGCAGTACATAGGTGGGGCTAGAGAGGGAGGGACTAAGGGGTAGGAGCCAATAGGGGTATAATTCAAAAAGAAATTTCCAGATGTTAACTGGGGAAAACCATACATTAATTGAGGCAAAGCCTCCTGGGAGCCTTCAGGGGACTCACCCTAACCTAGAGGGCTGTTTCTATCTTAGGGCCATCCCATCAGCGAGCCTTCCTTGCTGAGGGCTTTGCCAGCCCATTCTCAGTATCCCTATGGGATACAACAGGGCAGGAACATCTAGTACCCCCACTACTGAGGCAGAGGTTGGCTGGGTTACCCTATGCAGGGTAACCACATAGGGTTACCCTACAGCAGGACCATAAGCAGGTGAGACTTCTGCAGCTGAGCCCAGTTAGCAACACACCTCCCATCTTAAGATAGTAATACTCTCAGTAGGGCTGCTCTGTTATGAGTCTGGCCAAAACAACCAGTGGCTTAAAAGGAAAGCTTTGCTAGGAAAAAAACCCTTGGAGCTGATTCCATGAGCTCTGCTAGTAAATTTGGGGTTTTTTAAGAAACTCTTTCTAGTTAAAATTCTCTTAAAAATAAGGGATAGAATCTGCAGCAACAAAGTCATCACATCTTTTCCTACAAACAAAAAATGCTAGTGTATTAGGCCTTATAGAAAGTGAATATGGTCATCCAAATGCACACCCAGTAATTTTTAGATTTTTTATTCCATTGCTACTAATAGTTGTGTTCCTACCAAGGCCATCTAGGAAGACAAATGATTGTATCAAGTAGGGTTTCTGCAGAAAAGGGACACTGAGATGAAGAATTTCTGTTAATAAAATTTATGGAGAGATAGGTTTTGCAGGTGTTCCATGTTATACATTTGGATTTCCAAATCTTCACCTAATATTTTTTCTTTCCATAGTGGTTATGGTAGATTAATCTTTATCCAAATATCCTTAAAAAGAACATTATGATTCACCTTGCCAAAACTGCATATGAATTTTGAAACAGAGAAAATATTCATGTTTGCTGTAAGAATTGGCACCCATTCTGTATCACTTCAAGAATGATTCCTGGACTACTAGGCTGAGAAAAGGATGAAGCTTAGTTTTAAAGGAAAATCCATTTATAAAACGTGATATTTATTTATTTTTTAATGCTTATTAAGCAGAAGTGGCTCCCTCCTTGTATATTGAAATCAATTTTTTCGTTCATACTTGTCTACTAGTGCCAAAAAAACCCCACCAAAACTATTTTGGCACTCTTAATCCTTGCTCTCTTAATCCTCTAGCTTGTGGAGGAGAGCATAAGCCAAATTCTGGCATGATATGCATGATACAAGCAGCTCCCTGAAATCCAGTGTATTTGTCTGAGTGTAACATGATGGGCTGTACATGCAAAGGCTACAGAAGATCAGGCTGATTGCAAGGAAAAAAAATGTCAAGAAAAGGTTTCTATTAATTTTATAGCAAGTCCTTCTGGCTTTTGAGGTATTAAACAATCATGCCCCTTCAGCAGTGTTTAGCTGTGTACTGGTTTGCATTTAGACCACTCAGAGTGTGGTCAGCTGGGTGCCCTGGAAGCAAGGGCTCCCAACCATGGGAGTGATGGTGAGTTCAGCCAGAAGGAAGAGTGAAGACCTTGCCTTCTGTCGGTAGGGTGTGCACCATCCAGAACTGGCACAAGAGACTGTGGGTTTGTCTCATCATAAAAGGGAATGGGCTTGATGAGAGCCATGGACTGTCTGAGAGATGTATCTTTATGGTAGATCTTCTGTATATTACTTCACTTCAGCAGTGGGATTACTATGATTAAATACAGCCTTTCTAATGTGTTTTACATAGCAAAGGCACACTAAGGTATTGCAAATAACACTAAGAAGCTGTGCAGCAGATACTTGCTACATATTATTACTATTATTACTATTATTATTATTATTATATACTAATTTTATAATATCCCCTAGAAAGTGACAAAATAGAACTGGAAAATTGGTGTTTTGTTTCTTTCTTTTTTCCCTCCCCCCATTTTTTTTTAATGTCATGAAATAAATCAGTCAAATCAAATAATCAAAAACTCAATAGCAAAAAAAATTCCTAAAAAAAGAACTCTGGGAAATTAAGTCACCTTTATGGAAGCTTCCTGTTTACTCTTCCATGTTTATTCTTCTGACTTTGACTGAAAATTCATGGTACATTTTGGATGTTTACTATACCTGACATCACTCATAGTATTACTGTTATTATGCACTTCACTCAGTTCCACTGTTCCACCAGATTCTGTTTTTTATTGTTTTCCTCTTGGTCCTTTTCACTTGTGAAAAATATATAACTTTATGTGTTCATGTATAAACACATTATATGGGCCACTATATTGTATGATTTTCTAAGTATATGCATGGTGAAGAATGATTTCTCCCTCTCAACGTGTTTATTTCTGAAAAGAACAATTTACTTAAGAAAGCAGTAATGTTTGGGGAAAGTGATACTGGCTGAAAATAATTTTATGCTAGTGAAAGCTGAATAAAGCTGAGTCTCTAATTAAGTTTAGGTACTACTTCAATTTAGGGCTAAGTATGAACTATCAATAAAAGAATCCTCTTAAAATTTCCTTGAAACAATATTGAATTGTGCAAATATATAAAGATCTTCATTGAGGTTGTAAAATCCTGAGATTACGACTCCCCTCTTATGCTTTTGTCACTTAGGATATCTTTAGTAAAATCAGAAACACAGCCTACTCTGAGTACTCTAAGTTCATATTCCTTCAGCCAAAATATATTGTATGAGTAATTGGCTACTTGTGTTAAATGCACCATGTCCATTTTAAATCAGACGTTTCTCAACCCCATATTAACTGTCAAAATAGTTTGGAAAGCCAGTTACCAGTAATGGTGTGTTTGGCAGCTAACAACAATTGCATAATCAGCTTCCATTTTCCATTGTCCAGTGTTCTAATAGAAAAAGCATTACATACCATAGGATTTGGGATTTTTTTCCTTATAACTATTTTCAATTGTTATTTAGTGCCCTAGAGCAAATGTAATAAATAACAATGTTCTCAGGTACTCGCTTGAATGCAGTCAGGAAAAACACACATTTATAAACTATTCCCAAGTTTGTGTCAGAATCCTAATTTTTCACAAGTCACACATGGCCGAGTTGCACTACAGACAGGGATAAATAGTTTTATGGAAAAAGAAGACTTCTCTGGCAGCTTTGTGCCTAGCCTGTGTTTCAGACAAGAGGTATGGGTTGTTTCCCAAAATTGTTACTAGCATTCATAAGCAGCCAATATAAACGTGGTAGATGGGAATATTCAAGGACTCGGAGATCTTACTGACATTCACAGTACCACCAACTGTCAGAGGAACCTACAGAGGGAGAAGGGCATGGAAGAGTTCTTTGCATGTGGTTTGCAGGCACTTTATTATGTATTCTTTGTGAAATTTCTGTTTTACTCTAGTAGTCACCCATGCATACCTTTTATATTTCTGCTTATTCTTTCACTTTCTATGACACTATTATTTTGTGTCTCATGTTTCCACTTCAAACAACTTTTTTTTGGTCACCCTTCTCTAAATTAATTCGGTCACTTTCTGCTAGTTTTCTCATTTCATATTTTCACACTGAGATCTGTCTCTCCTGAGGAAACAACAATCCAGTGTTAACCCTGAAACAACTACAAAGGTTAAATATATTTTTTAAATGTTTTACAAGCAAGTCAAACTTGTACATGCTTCAACCTCTAAGATGTGATATACAGCAGAAATGCTCGTTAGTTTCAAAGTTAATATAAAGAAATATATAATACACTCACACAAATAAATAATGATTTGTTTTAATATGGACAAGAAACTGGGAGACAATAGTGGGTTTGATAATAAGGTATACTATTCTGGAGGAAGGTTATGAATGGATTTTAATGCAACATTGTCATTTATGACCTTAGGGAAAATGAAAGTTGATTCTATGGATCTACCTGTAGATACTATCAGTAAGAACGTGACCATCATAAATGCAGGAGGAATTGAATAGTTTTGAGCATAAAAATGTGTGATCTAAGGACAACAAAAGCAAATTAATTTATATAAAAAATGAAAAATTCTGACCTCACACATTAAGAAAACATATTCAGCTTGGAAACTGAATATTTGTAGAATGGATTTTTAGATAATTTAACAAATACAGAGTAAAGACCAACTGGAGAAAAATAATTTGGGGTTTTTTAACAAAAAAGGTCAAAAGAAGATGGAGAGGAGATGTTACTTTTCATGAACATAATTAGAGCAAACACTTAGGAATGGAGAAGGTAAAGGGTTTTTGGTAGGTTTTTCGGTGTAACTAACATAGTCAGTATTCCAGAAATACTGAAATATTTTGCTTACTGCAAGCAGGAATCAAAGCCATGTGAACAATCAAAATTTACATTAAAACAGGTTCACATCACTCGCACTCCAATTTCCTGTCCAGTTTGTCTTCACTCTTTAACATTAAATATCAAAAGCCCGTTTTGCTCTTTTGCAACAGGAAGATGCCCAAAAGCCAACTTCCAAACTGGATAGCTTTTCAAGGATTATGAGTATATATATAAGTATATATATACATACACACTCATAGAAGTATGTGTGTACATATATAAGTAAAGACTTGTAAATCTATTACATGAAAAAAGCTTTCTGCACAACTACCAAGGAGCACAGAAAGGCCGTGGAAGGAACAGGAGCCCAAATATTACCTTGGTGTGGTGCTCTCAGGCTCATAACAGGAGCCATCAGGCAGAGTTACAGGAAATACCAAAATTAGAACTCAGAGGAGAGGACACCCTATCTGGAGAGACCCTCTAGAGCTTTCTCAGGAAAACCTCAGCCCCAGTGTCCAAGCAGGACATGGGTTAGCTCCCATTGGTTAGCAGCAGAGCAGCTTTTGGACAGAACAGTCACTATGGTGTGGTACACATCACCTGCTGCAGGGGAAGAGCACTCAGGGTAGCACAGGGCTGTGGGATGTTTAGGGGAGGAAAGATGTGGATTAAGGTGATCTGTACATGCAGACACATTTATTTGTCCTTTCACGGTGTAGCAAGTATGGTACACAACAATAAAATAATGAAATCTATAAGTATGAAAGCAAGCCAGACTATTTTCAAAGAAACCCCAGTTCAGACACAGATTAGTTTTTGGGAAAAAATGAGTGTAATGTGTGGGGTGAAGTGAAGATGGGTCAAAAAAGCCTGCTCACGGATGTGAGAGATGTCAACACTGGGGATGATAGGCTGGGAAAACATTAATTTGGTGAAAGTTACTAGTGAAAACAAAGTCAGTGGAATTAGGTCCAAGTCATTTTAGTAAGAAACAAACAGCTGTTCATGATAATGTTTTGCTCTGGATGCTATCTTTTTTTTTTTGGTCCCAAAAGGTATAGTAAGAAATCATTCCAGTTCTTGGAAATAATTGTCTTGAAACCAAATTCACGTCTTATACTGACATAAATGTCCAGCATGTGGGGTACAAAGTTGAAATCAATTTTCTTTAAATAACATAGTAGTTCAGTTGAAAAATGAAAAAAAGTAAAATTTTGGCTAGTGGTGCTAAGCAGTACGTGTTACAAAGTTATGTCTATTTCATGGTTTATCCACTTTCTAGATTTTCTTTAGGTGCATCTTGATTTTACTGCCTTTGGCAAAGGTTAAGATTTACAATTGATGTATATGTAAACTTGTTGAATGCATATGCTGTATATGTTGTTGATGAGAAATATCTTGTCTCATTTATGAAAAGAAAAAACCCAAACAGTTAATAGAGCTATTTTGCCTTAATGTATCAGATTTGTATGGAAGTTAGTAAGAAAATATTATAACGTATTTCTCTTATGCATAGTGCTGTTCTTTGATGGTTGACAAAAGCAAAACATGATCCTTTGAAAGTGCGACAACATGTACTGAAGGAAAATTAGGTTCATTGCATACTGTATCATGGAGCATTTAATGAAACTTTATTTCAGAAGCTTTTTAATGTTGAATGATTGTTTTAAGAAAAGAAAAAGAAATTAAAAAAACCACATGAGAAACAAAACAGTGGGCTGCTTTCACTTAAAGATTCTTTTGTAAGAAGTTTGGAATCAGTGAAATACACTGAGTTTTACAACTCTCCCTTTGCTTTCCATTTATATTGATATCCATTTTCCCTAACCATCAATGCATATTGTAATGTTTCTGTAAAATCACATCAACTAGAACCTGGTGATTATTTTGGTGGGATAGCATGAGCTATAAATGAAGGACGAGCACAAAAATTAATCTAAAATCTTTATTGTTTTCAATATTCATCTGTAGATATCATCAGTCTTTACATAAAACCTTCAACATAATTTAGCTCTTCATTGCTCTTAAACATCAGGTAAGTCTTTGTGGAAGCAGATCCATTCTGATTCTTGCTTCTCTTTATTCCAGCATTGTCCATTTTGTTAACTCTTTCATTCCCCTACCTTTCCAGTAGATCATGCAGTCTAATGATCCCACAATAGCCCTATGTACACCTTGTTGCTGTAGTCTACATTTTCATCTCTTGCAATATTTTTGAAGATATTCAGTGTAAATTTGCTGCTGCTGTTAACCTGCTCCTGAAACATGACTGTGGTATGTTTAGTCCTGGAGATTAAATAATGTTAGAACAAATAACCCTGAAACTATGAGGCTTTTCCAATTAAAGTTGTTTTGGATTATATATATAAAAAAACAACTCTAGCAACTGAGGCCATAATTTTCAGATCATAGGCTTAGAAGCGCAATGACCTCATCATGACATAAAGAATCATTTGCAATCACTGCACTCAAGAGTTTTTAGGGATCATAAATGCCATCAAAGTCAGGATTAAATTGCCAGTGCTTATGATGCTGTAGCTGTCTGTAATAAACAATATCTAAGCACAGTAATATACATTTTAGTGTACATAAAACTCTTGGCATTGTACAGGATAAGAGCAGTGAAAGAAGAAAGGGCTTAGTAGAACTGCAGCAGGCTGTCAGGGCTCCCAGAGCTTTTGGGAGACATCCAAATGTGGGCAGTATGTGGTAAAATGACAAATTCAGGGGGAGGCATTGCAGCATGCTGCTGGGTTACAGAGAGTCGGCAGGAATGAATGACTCTAGGGAAGGAGATATTGATGAAGCATCAAAGGGAGAGAGCAAGCAACTTCCAAAAGGTTACTTAATTGAGAAAATGTTTGCGTAATTTAAAAATGGAATTTTGGTATCTATCCAAACTAAATTATAGAGCGGAATTTTCTGTAGTCAGGCCATCACAGGCTCGATTCCCTTCCTATGCTATTATAGATGTCTCCATCAAAGTGTGGTGTTGAAAAGAAACTGATGGCTTCAGATGAAAATAAACAGAATTCATACTTTTAAGGCAACAATCTTTGATGATAACTGATGTAGGTAAGCATAGATTTTGAAACACAGCCTCTCAAAAGAATTTCTCAAAATTAATTTTTCAAATTTTGCAAGAAACATCTTTCAATAGGTTAAATAGAAACTAGATTTTATGTACAAGACTTTCTTGTTCTAAGAGGTGGTGACTAAAAATAGATCTCCAATTGCCTACCTTTTTCTGAGTGCATAATAGACTTTTGTCTGTGTATTTTCCCCTGTACCTCATTCCATGTAGGGAATAGCAGAAACTCTAACACTCAAAACTATTTTCATGCTTTGTTATCGGACATTTCTTTTTGTTGCTGAGAGACAGCTGGAATAATGCCTGAGCCTCTATCACTGTGGAAACTTCTTAGCTAATTTTTTTTACTTACAAAAGTCTCTTTTCTTCCCTGCAAAGTATTATGGGACAGTTTCATGTTGACTGCTCTCTATTTCTTTACCTGTCCTTCAGTTTCTTTTATACTCCGTTGCTTTTTGCAAGAGAAGTCTTTCTTCTGGTGTTCTCTCTCATCACAAGTATTCTGTCTTCCAGTTGCTTTCCTAGGCCTGATGGATGCAGCATTAAAACCTATGGATTTGGAAAATGTTAAAGGTCACTGAAGAGAACTGACTGCAGAGAGTCTGAAGAGCTCTGGAGCATTCATTGTCTGGATGAGGAAGCGAGCACTTGGATGCTTCACTCCAGTTCCCACAGCACACAGGTGCCTTCCCAGATGTCCTAAGGATGTCTGGATCCTAGGATGAGCTGTATAAAGCGAGAGTGCCAACTCATGCCTGGGACAGTGAAGTGGCATTTAGAATTAGAGCCTTTGAGTAAAGGGTATGAAAGACCAGCCAAATGGTAGAAGCTCTGAAAGTGCAACAGTCTGAAAGATTCTTGCTCCACTTGCTGCCCCACAAAGTCTTTCGATGGATATTTTGAGGCACACAACTAAAATGGCATGTATAGTGATATAATCATTGAATTGCAGCACAGTTTCTGTACTTTCCTCTTTCCTACCTTTTTTTCACCTTTTCAGCTAAACATCTCCTCCTACTGCTCCAAGCCTCAACTCAATTTTCGGGTTTCTGTGTCCCATGCAGACTAATCTATCAGACATGCATAATGTATGTGCTTGATTCCTGAATATATTCTTGTATTTGAACCTTGTGTTTTGCATGAAAATATCTGTCCTTTGCAAGAATGATTTTTTATGTATTGCACATTATGTATAGCAAGCATTGATATATGTATGGTTTCTTTTATTTTTAATTTTTTTTTTTTTCTGTGAAAGCAGCAAAAGATAACTTTAGGAGAACAGTAAATCTCTGTGGCAGTCCTGAGCCCTGAATGTATTTATTTTGCCTACAGAGAACAGCAATAGCAATATCCAAGCCACTAGAAACTGGAGCTGAATATAAATACATTAAATGGCCATGACACTTTCGTAATGTAATTTAAACTCCCTGAGGAATGCAAATATGTCCTTTTTTTTTGCAAATTTCAACAAAGGAAGGCTGTGTATATGAGAGAGTTATTTTCATTTGAGGATAAAAGAGACTCTTGTCTTGGTAAAAGGAACTTAAAAGTTATGAGATAGTATAAAAGTAAGAATAAAAATGTCATATTATTTGAATCTCCCTTAGAACATATTACTTACTTCTCCAAAATGTAATGACAATTTCTATAAAAAATAATTAGTATTCTACACTAAACTTCTCTTGAGGCTCAAGACTTCATTTTGTATTATATTATTCTACAATAAAACTCATAATTTTGGAGTTACTTGTTTTGGGCCACACCTTATGGAAAGTGCCTACTTGCCTTCTAAATTTGCAGCATATGCATCTTTGGTGAAATGCCTTTGGATCCTGGTTGAGGCGAGTCAATTGACTGAAAAAGACAAAACCAAAGTTTTCCATCCCACATTTTCAAATACTACAGCCACAAATTGATTCTTCACCCAGAAATGATTATTGAAGAGTCGACACAAGAAACGTACCAAAAAATGTAGATAAGAGACACTCATACTCCTCCCTGGAAACTCTACTCTATATTTTGCAGGCGTTTTCCTTTTTTTTTTTTTTTTTTTAAAATGGAAGCCAGTGGAAATAGGTCATGGAAATTCATTACAGTGACAGTACAGATGTTAGAACAAGTTCACAGGGTTTGAGTATTTGTACCTTTTCACAGTGATGCAAATACAGAGGATCGCTGTCTAGATATATAATCTTGCTGTTCACTTATCTGCTCAAAGCAGTTATTTCCCCCTATCTTCAAATCCAGGCAAGTTTGTGCTTCTCTTACTGTTAACTACATAATTAACAGTGATAGAGTTTGAAACAAAGAGTATTGTCCTGGGACTTTAAATTTGGTGCTGATAATTGGCCATCAAAATATAGTTAGCACAGATGGTGCAAAAATTAAGCTAATCAGGACAAATCACAAAGAAAGCTGTTCTCATGAAGTTTCTAAAAATCAAGGTAATGAAGGGAAATGCTGAAACCGCTTAACCAGTCCAATATTTCTTGAAACTGAAATTCAAGAACAATGGTAGAAATAATCCAGACTGCAAATTTGGAATCTTGAATCTGATTTTTAGTTTAATTTGTTTTATTTTCCCAGGTTTTAATCTCCTTTTGTTGTTTGCTTTCTCTTTCCCTTCAACATCAACTCTTTTTCTTCACTCATTTAAGAAGACATTTTTGTCAACATAAATTTTCTTTTAATAGAAACCATTTTCAGATAAATCTGTTAAAGTGTCAGACCATAAATCACTGGATTTATGTCTATAGGTTTGAAGAGCTCCATGTGTTGTGTTTGGGAACTCATTTGGTGTTTATTCAACTATGTAAGGAATTAAAGAACAAATGTCTGCAAATGTAAGGTAGAAGAAAAATACAAGCAGAAGGCATAGATATTTTCCTTCCTGCATAGTCTGTGCTTTTGCAACTCAGAAATAATAAAAATAACCAAATAAATTTCACTGAGTGGACAATCTAAAGGATGGGGTTTATGGACTGAGCCTGTAACCACTGAAGTTCCCTAACTATTTTGCCTCTCAGGGGAGAAGATCTACAGATTGCCTACACCAGACATTAAGAACGAGTTTTGCAATCCGCTCTATTCACTACCCTTGGGTCAGTAAGCTCTTCTGTACTAGTTTGAAAGCAAACCAGAGAGAGTTTCCAAGTCAAAACTACAATTTAATAGGAAAGTTAAAATAAATACAGTAGTACAGAAAATCCTGTTGAAGTGATAGATGTGGTTCTGTTGAAGTGGTGATCCTGTAGAAGGGTCTGGTCTTCTTCTGAAGGTCCAGTGGTGGTTATGTAGGTCTTGTTCTCTGGGAATCCAGTAGATAAGGCCAGCTGTGGTGTTTCAAACCTCAGATCATATCCAGGTAGGAATGCTTGGTTCCTCCCCCTGGGCAGAGCATCTCACAATGGTTGATGTAATTCTATGAGTCCTGCAGTGAGGCCTTGATTGTCCATTAAACAGAGACAGCTTCCAGAGGGAGTTATCAGGGATGAGTCACAGAGAGGATAAAGAACACTGCCTCACTTTCCTTAACAGACAAGTTAGATGGTAATAGAATACATTCCTTTTGGTTGCATCTTACATTGTAACCTAAGACATCTTCTGTGTGGCTTACAGCAGCAGTAGAACTTAGTAGAACTTTTTTCTACTCCAGTACTGGAATGTTACAAACTGAACCTTAATTTTTTGTACTACAGCTCTATATTAGGCTGGTGATTCATATCAAACCTAGCATCCACAACTCCTTCTGCAATGTTTTTTATGGTTTTTATTACTGCACTGATGAAAGTCTAGACTAATTGTAGCAACAGTAGTGGAGTTTCTCATATTGTACTGTGCAGCCATGTGGGCTGGTGGGCTGAAGCTTGAGCAAGAAGGGCTGTTGCTCCCCAGAGACTTGAAAATGGTCTTCCCATGGGTGCTGAGGGAAATAGTGAAAAACAGAGGTGGCAGGAGGTGGCTAAAGTGGGGGATTACACAGGCAGTAACGAGACCAAATTTCACACTGCTTGGCAATGACATATGACCTTTCCATTAAAAACACATCTGTTTGAAGTTGAGGGAGTGACATGATGACATAAATAATCAGGTTGTGAAAACAAAGGCAAATGATTTGCAGAGAGCCTGGGGTGAGGGTTTGCTGTATGATATACAGATTCAGCCTGGTCTGAAGGAAAACTGCACAAAGAATTCTGAGAATAATATTTTTGTGGAGAAGAGAAAATACTCCATACTGAACACGTCAGCTGTAGCATGGATGCTGAATGGATTGTGCCTATTCATGCCTGCTTTCTTGGGAGCTGAAATACTGCCAGAGGCTTCTGTGTAAAGAATGGCTCAGCAAGCCAGGGTAGCAGCAGAGCAGGAGTCCAGCCAACCTAGTGGAAGTTAAAGCAATGTGTTGAATCTGGCTAATTTAAATGACTGTAAAAGGCTATGGCCAGTGAGGATGATTAGAAGTAAAGATGATTTGCAGGAATACCAGAAAACTCAGATAGAGATGACTGGTGGGGACTGGTGAAGGGGACCAACCACCTGCAGCAACTTTGAGCAGAAATAGCAAATAGTTTATCAGCCATATAGTGAGGCTCTCCCCTCCCTGAAGCCTCAAATGGGGCAGGCTGCTGATGTCTTCCAAAACTTGGCCTCTTCCCTTCCTTGGGACAGCCAGTGAGTGAACTGGGAGTGGGAAAGGGAGGAGCAAACAGCTGCCTAGCCATGGAGTTTTCAGAGAGGCACTTGCCTTTAAACAACTACCAAATATCTTTGTTGATGTTAGTGGTAATTTGACACTTGTGAATTGTTACTTTATGTTTTTCATTCCTTTCTGCCCTCTATAGAACAAATGAATTCTTACTTAAGTCCATCTGTTGAACTCCCTGCCTCACTGAGCATCTAGATGATTTAATTTCCTAGGTCTTTGGCTGAAAGCTCAAGCCAATGACATTTTTAACAAGGACTTCTTGAGATATGAAGACTATCAAAAGTGAATAGGAAAGAGTATGCCATATTTATATGGTGTTTTTAAGAATGTGAAGTTTATTTCTTCTTGGTTTTGCAGTTCAAGAATACCCTATTTCATAAGGTGACTTTTATCACACTTTTATGACGTATAAAAAGATGATCCCAATTAAATCAGAAGTTCTTAACTGGTTATCTTTATCTTACCATCTGTAAGGAGACATGTTAAATTGTTAACCACTGAGTCTTTGTAACACATTATTTCCAATAACAAATTTCATGCTTTTTTTTTTGATTCAGATTCAACAAGCATTTTTTCCGCAAGCTAAACCCTGAATTGTCGTTATGGTTGCTGATACATTTGTTTGTACAGAAGGATGCTTTTGTTATGGCTGCACAGGATGTTTCTTTTCTGTTTCAAACAGCAAACTGTTGCTGCACTCTCTTTCATATGGAGCTGAATTCCAGTGCCAGTGAAATAATCAAAATGCAACTACTATCTAGGTCTGCAGCATGCAAAACACCCCTTCTCTATCCTGATTGAGTCTATTTCTACAACATCCAGTGCCTCAAAAGTGCTCTGGGGCCAGAGAAATAGCAACATAGGAGTATATGCCATCATTGCCTTGATTTCAAATTTCTAAACTCATGTGAGAGAATAGAGATTCAAATAACATTTTTTTTCATACGGAGTAGAGAAGGAATTTAAGCATGACTAAAAAAAGGCAGAGATTCGTTTATGGTTTCAAAAATCAAAAGATCAGCTAGCTTAAATACCTCAGTATGAAACCAATTATTAAAAATACATGAATTGAGAAGACTGATTGACCTTGCGTGCTTTTATAGCAGCTCACAGACACATAAAGTATTTCTTTTCACTCATGTTACAAGCATACAATTTGGTAATCATTATATGCAAGCTTCAGAGGCTGATTATCACATTTCCGTAGAAGTTAATGTCTTCTGCAGAAGGCAAACTGTTAAAGTCAATTACTCAGTGTCCTTAGAAATGGTATTTTCTTTTGAAGATCTTGGGGCAAAGTTTGATGCTCCTTACCACTAAACTAATCTGAGCTGCAAAGCAATCTTTCCACTGTTGAGCAAATGATGACAGCATAATGTTACTCTTTAGTCTATACACTATAGTATTACACTGTAGTCACAAGTCATTGAAATAGACTTGAAAGAGCATTTTATGCCAGTTCTGGAGTTGAACAGAAATTCTCAAATGCAACTTTACATCTCAGAAAACACAAATTGAGAGAAACCAAAACCTTTGCTATGCTGCATCTTTTTAGATGGCAAAACCAGCTGCAGCTGCAATACTTGTCTCCAGACAGAACAGCTGGTCAAAAGATCCATCTGAAAAAAGACATGGCACAGGACACTGAAGGGCTAGGTACAAGTTCTTTGGTCATTTAATACAGTAGAACGATATAACTGTGAAAAGAAAAACCAAAAAACCAAACAAAAAACCTTGCCCCAAAGCAGACAAAGCAGAGCCTTGTCATGAGCTGTGTATGACTTTAGGCAGGGCTCCACCCCCTGTGCAATCAGGTCATGAATGATGTGACTCCTTTCATCTTGTAAATTCAGTTCCTTTCAGACAGGAAAAGAAAAAAATAACAGACATGGAATATTTTCAAATGAATTTCAAATGAAATTCTTATTTTTCCTATACTTCTGGTGCTTCACTGAATAATCTAATCACACATTGGGACATCATGGAGATCAGAAAATGACAGAACTGTTGGCTGGAACTTCACCTCATCTGCTTACTGCCCATGACAGAGTTAGTTTTGTCTTTGATAGTCCTGTCAGGTGTTGGAAATGTTCCTAAACATTCCTGATGCTGAAGAGCCCAAAGCATGTCCAGGTTTTTTCTATGCTTTTAACTCAATTTTTCCTGTTGCTGCTGAAGACCATTACTTCTTAAACTGTTAGTAACCAAGAAACACGTTTAGAGAAACTAGGTTGTTTATTTCACATTAGTATTCATATATGACATAAAAAACCCAAACCATTAAACGTTCTCTGCCAATTAAATCCTGGTTTGGGTTATATATTAGGACTTTCCACTTCTGAAATTTAGTCCCTGTCATTCTTGCACTGGAATAAAGGCATTTCTGATTTGCAGCTGATGCACCATCACAGTTTTTCTTTTGATCCTTTTGTACAAAACATTGTCCCACTACCTTTTAAGCTTCTCTCCTGTTTATCCTTACCTGGAGGAATTTGTTCCTTATCCCCTCAATCATAATTTAAAACATTATTCATTGCATTCTCAACTGTGCAAAGATACTTTTTGTCTTTTTCCAGGGGAGCCCATCCTCCCTCAGTACCTATAGAACATCATCCTGTGAGCAGGGAAAGCAAAACCCTGCTGCTGACATTACTGACATGGCCATATTTACCCTCAGGCTTTGCTTGTCCTTGTGTGAACCCTGTTTTTTTTTTCCTGGGAGGGTTGATGAGAGTAACACTTGCCACTGCTAGAGCACTGTAGGTACTTGTGGTCTGCTTGGGTTCAATCTGGCCTGTGCCTTCATCTGTGCGTGAAGGAGAACGTGTTCCAGGGGCCCAGATGTATCCCCTCTGGCTGTCAATAACATTTTGGGCAGCTGTTACCAGAGCGGGGAGGCAGGTAGGTCTCTCCACTGCCAGCAGGGGGAGATCACCAACTACTTTTATGTTTTTGCAGTCTTCTTGAGAATGAGGGTAGTGAGTCTCCCGGTATTCCAGGTTTTTGACTTTTCTTTCTCTGCCATTGGCATTCCATCTGCCTGTGCTGCCCTAGCTGAATATGTATTTCTGGAAGAATTAGAAAGGAATAGAAGCCTTCCTCTGAAAGTACAAAGTAGTCATTTCTAGATGGTGTCACAGCAGTTTTGCCTAAATTTTGCTTATGTGGCTGACTTTTAGGCAGTGTTCTATCTCAAAATGGAGACTTAAAAGGTCTGCAGTATCTCCTTGCAAGTAATCCTGACTCCTGTTTTTGGGCAAAGCATGAATGAAGTACTTGGTTCTTACCCTGTATTCACAGACCACGTGCTACTTCCATGTTACAGAGTGTTCTGCTGGGGAAATACAAATACCTCTTGATGATCATCCGTAATCTAAAAGGTTATTAATGAAACATTGCCACTTCAAATTTAAGTGGAAGCAAAATAAAGAAGTATAAGAGCTAGCTTGTGTAGATTTTTTATTATTTTTCTCTTACTGATTTTTTTTCATGTTGAATATTGATTTACTGCAATAGTGCTACCCAGAAGATCAAGCTATTTAAATAGCACTAACAATGAAAGGGGATATTTATGTGAGTACACATGAAAATATTGCTGCATATTTGCAATAGCCCATAATTTGATCATGAGTATTTCCATAATTATGAAGTTATTCATAAGAATATGACTTTTTCACACATAATTATAAATTGCCTGAAATTTTTTCTCAGAAATAATTTTTGCCATTTCCTTTTTTCCTTACCTATTAACTCAAAAAGCAGAAGGAGTAGTATATGATTGATTAGTCATACTTCACTAGAAATCAATCACATGCAACTGAATTGATTTTATGAGTCAAGAAACCTGAAAGCTGAAATGAGTTTGCAGCAAGAATTCTTTAAAATTAAGCACTCAAAATATATGACATATGATCACCAGCAAGAAAGGATTTGCTGAAACAAAAAACCACAGCTGATTTCTTTTTGCCTGATGTGGTCATTATTAATAATAATTGTGTTTTGTCTTTTGCCATGTTGCATTTTTGCTATTGAAAAGGCATTTGAGATTAGTACTTCTAATCTCTTTAAATTTTTCTTCTTTAGAATGTTTTTCAGCATTGATATAAGAATGTTTGCAAGATAAACACCCGGTAAAAAAAACTCAAACAATTTTGTGACTATATATTTCAAATCTTAATTGAGCAAAACCAGGCAGCTGAAGGTAGAAATGAATTTTTTCTTATGGTCCTGAGAATGCTTCTTGAGAATATACAACCCTGGTAAATCTGCTTAACTGCTGTGGCAATATTTTCACACTGGAAGATCACAGTTTTGTTTATTGAAAGAATATACTTTTCAGAACAGTACAGAAAGGGTAAAAGGAAATGCAGAAAGCATTTTTTTCATTATATTCAGAGTTCTCTGTTGCCTTGGAGATCCAGGCTCATATCAAAAGTTCATGCAAAAGTAGGTGGGGGGTCACCCTTTTCAGCTGTTCGCCTTGTGTGGAAAAAAAGAGTTGCTATGCCATGCAGCAAGGCTTCTCTGGGTCATTTATATAAACCACGTGCTGGGATTTCTCAAACACTAAAGGCTGGCACGCAAAATATTAAAGCTCTAGAGGCAATCAGATAGGATTCAGGGACTCTGTTATTACAATGCCTATACAGCTAATATTTCTAAATCCATATCTTTGGAGCAAGCTTTTAGGAGAATACTTAACTGCACCTACACAAATAAGTTACTTTAAGGCTATGAGGCCCATATATTTGCTTAAATATAAGTATCTTTTTGAGTCTTTTCCTGTTACTGAATAGTGAGTTATTCAGTTCAAGAACTAAAACTCAAGGTGTTTGGACTGATGGGCTCCCCATGCCAAGCCACCCTCCGGAGACATGTCCCTGCCACCAGGTTCAACAGGGACACAAGTCACGCCACAGCCTGGCAGCCCAGGCTGGCACAACATAAAAAACAAAGATGGGTCTTGCTGTCTCTGCACCGATCAGAAAGGTCTACTCAGAGAATAGAGACAAGCACACCTACATGGGGGCTGGTTTGGAAGTTTCACTCACTTGGCACTATTATTTGAATTGTCTGGGAATATTTTGCAATAAACCATAGATGTGAGCTCCTTCTCAATATTAAAATCTGTCACAATCCTTAACTATCATATTTTGTTTCAGAATTACCTCAGTTTCTGACTCAGAGGAAACAAAAATGAACAAGCAGGTATTTAATGTCCTATATGACTGTGACATTCCAGGAAAAATGGTGGCGTAAGGCAGAGTGATCAATATTTGTCTTCAGTCAATTTCACTTCAGTTTCATCTCTTGTTGAGTATTGACAAAAAAACCAGCCAGTACAGCCAATCTCAAATGTTAGTTTAAATGAGTTACTCATATTGTTTTCATGGCAGGTCAGCTAATTGTTCAGTTTATAAGCATCATATTTCTTTGAAGCAGCAATGAATATAAATAATTTTTGAGGCAGTGCAAGGGGATGATCTCCAGTGTCAGTGTCATGTGCTTCATACAGCTTGCAGGGATCTTGCTTTGCTTTCTGCCAGTGACTAAATCCATGTGTTTCAGATGGACTGCTATTTGCAATGATTTTGACAATTGGGAATAAATACCAGGAGCAAATATTTTTTTGGCACCATACAGTTGTGATTTAAACAAAGATTGTCATGATTTTCTTACATTCTTGTGGTTTTCATCCTCTGAGTCCAACATGACCTGAGCTTCCGTGACCAAAAAAAAAAAAAAAAAAAGGATGAAAAATAAAAAAAAGGCAGGGCAGGGCAGGGAACTGAGCTTACTTTTGTAAGCCTAAAATTTAGTAATGAAATATAAGATAAAATACATTCTACCTTTTCACCAGAAGAAACAATAAATAAACATATATATTTTATAGTTCTTTAAAAGGGAGCTGAGAGTTGCTGAAATCCTGGAGGAGAGGTCATTATAATTCCTTGTGCTAGTGGGAATGCAGGAATGGTGCTGTGGCCAGCCCTGTGGCTCAGAGCAGCTGAGCAGAAAGCTGCTGAAATTGCTGATGATTGCAGGCCTCTGTCACACAAGACATGGCCCATATGGACATCTGAGCTTCTAAAGATTCAGCATTTTGAGCTAAAGTTGCGTCATGGGAGATACTGGGTCACCTACTATGGGACTGTGATAGTCTGGGTACCAATGAAACCTACGGTGGTGGAATGCTGAGGCTGACGAAGACTTGCAGGAAGATTCAAAGCAATCTTCAGTTGCAGGATAGCAGCTGAACAGGAAAGTTTGGAGCAGAAGACAGAAAACATCTGATGTGGTCCATGGGATAGCAGGGAGGAAATGCACTCCCTCAGTGTCACTGCTGGTGCCCAGTGCAGCAGACGACCAGCAGTGCATCCAACAGCTGTCATCCCCCAAAAGAGCAGGTCAGGCAGTTTGGTGATCATAAGATTTATCTCCTCTGCTGTTCCTTTCTCATCTCTTCTTAAAGGCCTTGTAAGATTCATGCTGAAAATGTAATACTGCACAAACTCAATAGTTACTTGGCTGAGGGAAGTCACAGAAAAGAAACAGGCCCCTTCCCATATTTAAGGTTCATGGCCTTAAAACTCTGCTTTATTATCTATGCGTGTAATAAAACTTATTGTTCCATACTCCATTTTTTTTTTCTGAGTAGAAACAGCTAGACCACTTCTAAATTCTGGTTATTAAATTTGACAGTATTACTACCTTCCAAAATATTCAGCGCATGACTTGTCCTTTAGAGCAAGAGGCTTGTGTGTTTTTCAAGTACTGTATGAAAAACAGAGTGAAATTTATGCTGTGCCCACCACATAGGCCCCATTGTCCTGGGCATGAAAGAAGAAAATAAGATGGAGGGATGTGGTTTATTTAGGTCACACATTTATTAACTGAACTTGGCTGGGAATTTACAGCAGTAACCTTCACATTTGGGATCATATTTCTTTACAGAGCTGTTTCTGTTTGATAAATAGCTGCCTTTCCCCCATTCCAACAGGGCCTCTAACACCTTTCCTCTCACAGGCACAATGGGGCATCCTAGCTTCTTCTGGGGATGTATCCCTCTTAACCTCCTTTCAGCTTAATTTTACAAGGAGGTTGAGCCCTTTCTGAAAGCTGAACCTATATAATACTTCACAGCTGACCTGTGAAACCCGCGTCAGCAGCTGGACAGGTGCCTCTTTGTCCCTCCTGCTTTGTCCTTAGTGTTATGAGGAACAGAAAAACCTCATAGTGTGTTATTTCAATGGCATGGGAAAATAATAATTTCTGATTTCTCCAGAAAGACAGTAAAACAATCTCTGCAATAGGTCTCAAAATCATGGTTTTTTGTTAAACCAAGGCCTGAGCAGTAAACCTGGATTTGACAGGGTTTTAGGATGGTAAAAACCACTTCAGAACCTTCTCAAAGTCCAGCAGAAACCATAGAATAATGGAATCATAGAATACACCGAGTTGAA
Source organism: Aleadryas rufinucha (assembly GCA_013397815.1). Lineage (NCBI taxonomy): Eukaryota > Metazoa > Chordata > Aves > Passeriformes > Aleadryas > Aleadryas rufinucha. The sequence goes on from VZTH01005365.1 coordinate 1,080,646, forward strand.
AGGGACCCACAGGGATCATCCAATCCAGCTCCTGGCCCTGCACAGGACAGCCCCAAGAGTCACACCATGTGCCTGAAAGCACTGTCCAAATGCTTCTTGAACTCTGCCAGGCTTGGGGCTGTGACCACTTCCCTGGGGAGCCTGTTCCAGTGCCCAGCCACCCTTTGGGTGGAGAACCCTTTTCTAATATCCAACCTAAACCTTCCCTGACACAGCTTCAGGCCATTCCCTTGGGTCCTGGCACTGGTCAGCACAGAGAAGAGATCAGTGCCTGCCCCTCTTCTTCCCCTTGTGAAAGAATCTCAGGTGCCATGAATCCAATAGCTTGAGTTGGACTTCATCCCCAGTTCAAATCAAAAAAAATGTGAGTAATTAAAGAAAGATATTTTCTCCTGTCTAGAAAATCTGCTAATGTGACACTTATATTTACGTTTCTGTGATGAAATTCTACTACTCAAAACTTGCCTCATTTTGGTGTGCTGGGAGTTTGCAAAATGTGGTGATTGACTGTGAATATATTCTTACTCATGTTCTCTACAGCAGAACATTGTGACAATTGGATTTTTTCTTTGAGAGAAGCATAGTATTTGGTCATGCTCTTTGCAATCAGATTTTAGATATGTATGTCCCAAGTAAAGAACCAAAGATTGGTCTCATAAAATTTGAATCAGCATAAATAATTTTAAACCCTTTGTGCTTATATCTATTATTTGTTTTTTACTGTAGGTTTGAAGAAGTCTGTACATATATAAGTTAAATATAGGAGAAAAAAGACCTTAGTACTATCTTTGTAAAGCTGTTCTTCCAAGATGCAATTACAATAAAACAATGACATTTACACTGGAAACGGAATGCTCATCTTTTTAAATTCTGTACAGTAATTTCCATAAGCTAGTCAGTGATGAATGGCTCTCCTCTGGAATGCTGATGGGGCTGCCGCTGTCAGAAGTCTTTCCTAATAAGGTAAATCACACAGTGTTCGGTCAATCAGCTAAATCCAGGGAATGAACTCCAGCTTAAGCTCCTTTTGCCAAAAGACACTAGCAACCACAGGTTAAAGTTCATGTCTGCCAATAACATGTTGCCAATCCAACCAGAAATGGAATCAGGATGTATTTGTTAACTCTGGCAAAAACTGTACTATTATATTTAAATGACGGCTTTTCTTTAAAGCAGTCATTTTTCTGTCATCTGAGAAGGCTGATCTGAAACAGCTGGAAAATAGACTCACTGTTCTTTTCAGAGGTTTTTTTTATTTGATTTTATTTTGTTTCTTAGGCATAGGACTAAGCAGCCTGATTTTAGCTTGTTATAAACAAGAAGGAAATGGCATGACTTCTGCATAATGGTCTGTCCTTGTAAGTCTGTCCCATTGATTCTCTGGTATTTCTTGCTGTTATTCCAAAGCACTGTGCCAAACAGTTTTATTGTATGCTCTTTTCAAAATTTTATTGGTAATTTATACTTAAGTAAGAGCAGGTGACAAATTTTATTCTCAATAAGAATATACCCATGTACAAGGTAATCTACATTATGTAGAAATGAATGTTCTAAACTTGGGTCATGCATAGTGTATACATGGCTCAATAGAGATAGAGATGTGATAGGGAATGGATATAGGGCTCCTAGGCCAGCAGTGTTCTGGGTCCTTAAGAAAAATGACAGAGACACAAGATACAGAATAGAGTGTGACCTTAATGAACTCAGACATTGATACTTGAATTAAATCTCTTAAGACTATTATTAATATCCTAGCAATTAACACCATATTTAGCATAATTGCTGTAAAATGAATGCAAGTACATTGATTTCCACACCAGAATCACTATGCTTGTGATGAATAAACCAAAATAATTCCTTTGCATGCTTGATGGAAAAGAAATCTTCTAATATATTAGTGCTACTTGTCACCCAATCCTAATGAATGGGGGAGTTTTACTTTGAGGCTCCAAACAATTTGATAAAAAGAAACTTTAATGAAATCTGTGAATTCCAAAACACATGAGAAATGGAATAGTCTGAAGAGACAGCAGTTCAAATGATGAATTCTTAAACAGGACAAAGTAATACCTATACATATATAGTGCTGAGATTGGGCCCCTTATGTGTCATATTGTGGCTGTCTTTGGAAGTCTCAAGAATTATGGGTGATTTTATTAATTTAAGCCCAAAATAGCTGCCTGAGTTTGCAGTTTTATAAGTCATACCAGATAAAATGAAAAATATTTTTGGTCCCTCCATTACAATTTTCACTGTATAAGATACTGACTGTCTTCTTGAAATTGGTATATTCAACAAAAACTTTCTGCAGGAATATGAATAACTTCACAAGAAGTCAGAAGACAGGGGAACATGGAAACGAAACATTTGTAGTAACTCTTTCTGTGACACAGCACTAAGATGTCTATGGAATCTAAAACAGGACAAAGATTGAAATAACTTGATCTTTTTGATCATCAGCCTGTAGGACCAATCCTATCGTGTGGTTCAGCCGCAGTTGCAAAGCTGTGCAGTAGCAGGGATGACACAGCAGGGAAAGGAGCCAGCCCTCAGTACTTCATCAGCTGTGTGTCCAAAACACCAGTTTTCTCTCTGCTTTTGTGGGATGCACCCATGAGAAAGGCCTTGCTGTACTGGGTGGGTCTGTGCATGTGGTTCATGTTGCGAACTTATGTCCAAGTAGTTAAACAGGAACAAATCTGCAACTTTCCTTTGAAACAGAATTTCAATTTTATGTGTCATCTGCACTGCTTGCTTTGCTTAACTGTGAAAAAGATCTTACAGCTTCCTCTCCTAGAACAGATGTCAAGAGTAGACAACTTGGTCAAAGCTAGAGATATACACTGGGGCTGGAATGAGAGGGTGGGTGCTTCTCCTTGATAACAGGAATCTGAGCTTCACGTCTTTTCAAATGCAAATAAGTGTCTCTCAGCTTTCTGAACAGTGATCTAAACAGAGAAAAAAGGAAAAAACATGATTAAGTAGCAGAAAAACTGAGCATGGTACAACTTATGATTTCCTTTGAAATTTTATGGTACATTTGCCATCTGTGTAAATACAGATTCCGTTCATACTGTTCATTTGTTAATCCTGCATCAAGCAGACATGCCAAAACTATAGCAAATTTAATATTTGTGACATTTTAAGGCTGTGGTGCAGGAGGCAAAATATTCAATACAAGGAGGAAGTGAGTGTGGATCTTTAAAAAAATCCATAGGAATTTGGCAAATATATGACAATATCTTTTCCTTATTATCAGACACTAACAATGTGCCTTTAATCAACTTTTCCATAAATTCTTCATCTGTATTACTTTTATGTGTCATTGGTCTGAGTACATTTTTTTGTTTTGACAATTTCTAAATACAGAGTTGGATATCTTCTTTTCCACAATACCCTTTGTTTACATAGCTTGTGGTTGCCTGTCATAGCTGGGAACTCAGTTCAGCCTGGGAGGAGCCTTCCAGTCCATATAAATTGGGCTACCATTGGGCTCCACTGGCCATTGATGATGGACAACCAGGAAGACTTTTTTTAGTATAAAGTATTATTTAGACATTCATGATGATAACATGCAGTCACCTGCAGATCAGTGCACAATATAGGTTTGACTATGATTAGGCAATCATGAGGAAACCGTGTTGCATCATTTTCACGTGCCCTTTTCATGTTTAAATGAGGGGTAAGATTCAAATTCAGTGTAGAAAACCCAAAATTTGGTAAAGTCCCACATGGCTCCTGTATCACAGGCCTATCTGATGGAGTGATACTTTTTTTTTCTTCTTTTTGACAAAGAAGGCAGTTCAACTGGTGTACTGCATTTCAGGTTTTCTTGGGACTTCTACTGACACAACTGTGCCTCCTGCCGAAGACTTGTCTCTGAGTGTCCACAACAGAGCAGGGGCAGTGGACACAGCCCACAGCTACTGCTCTGCTTATGCAGCTGGGCTTAGGAAGACCATAACATACACCCTGTTTGATCTAAGGGGGATAATTCTCTCTTCGCCAGGTGTAGGGACCAGAGGGGCTGCATATTACACACCTCAGGCACAACTCCTGGGTGCAGGGGAAAAGTCAGGTGAGACAAAAGGCTGTGGATGGGCTGGATGGTGGCTGCCACTGCTGCTGAAACCGGTGCATGAGGGCAGAGGGGAGAAACTATGTTCAACCATCTGTCAATCAGTACCTCCAGGTCCCTTTTTGCCTGGCTGCTTTTCAGCCACTCTTTCTCCAACCTGTTGCACTGCATGGGGTTGTTGCGGCAAGATGTCATAAAAATTGAGTGTCTTTTGAAAAATTTTCTAAAAACCTTTTCTTAAAAAACCGATTTTGTTGTTATTGTGTCTTTTTTTTTTTTTTTTTTTAAAGAAATGAGAACTCTTCCCTGGCATGCTTCAAGCTGTTCAATCGTCTTTACAGACCGGAGTCCATCTGACACTGTGTTACATAAACTGCAGACCACGGAGGGAAGAGGCACAAAAAGGGAATACAAATTTCTCTGCAATATTTTGCAGCACTTGTTTGCAGTTGTCAGAGCTTTACCTTCTTCTTATTCTTACTTCCCTGGAAAAATCCTTTCAAGAGTTGAGGTATTTGTCAAAAAACAAGAAAGGCAATATATTACCCAGACACTTTGGTATATCACAGCCAGTCAGTTCAGATTGTGTGTAAATGTAGTAGTTATACAGTGAAGTAATAACCTTTTCAAATGACTGATCATAACACAAATTTTTGGAACAGCCCTGTTTGAAGGGAAGTAAATCAAACTGCAAAACAAGGCAATCTGCATGACAAATAGTGTCCAGTCGATCACAGTTCTTTCCTCATGAAAATACTTCTATTAATGCAAATGGAAGTATAATTTAACATTGAAAACTTCCAGAAGGGTAAAAAGTAAATAAAGAACAAACTGTACCAGGAAAATATGACTGGCTGATTCGACAACATTACAGAAATACTCAGATTAAGAGAACATTCCATTCAAAGAACCATTACTAAGAAGTGATCTGATTCATACTTTGTTTTTGTTTTGTTTTTATTTCATAACAATTAGGTGAAAAGGGATCACTGGAAAATTCAGCTCATCATCTTGTTTGCAAAGAGATTTTACATTTCTTTCAAAAGCTTACAAGTAAAATCCCTTGTATTTTCTTCTTTTTTTGTTGTTGCATCTCCTGTGTTTGGCTGATGTGTATTCAGAATTAAATTCAGTCTTGAGCTCAAGAACCCCAGGAGGGTTATTCCACGGTCCCCCTTGAGAATTCATCTCAATGGTTTGTTATTTTCTCTCAAAAATATCGACATCAATTTTTTGACTTTGACTTTCACTAGTGTCATTATTAGATTTTTCTAAAGTATTTAATACTGGAATAATTTTTTAGAGAATCTGGATTAGAGTTCTTGATAAACTCTGATATTTTGATGTTTGTTAGGAAAGACTTCTTTCTGCCTTCTGAGCAATTTTTTCTTTCCAAACAATTCTCTCCAGTCTTGTGCAATATCTCCTTTTATTTTCACATGATGTTCTGAATCTTAAACTCAGGTTATGTTTCATCAGGTCCCACAAGCCATTTTCAAATTGCAAGTTCAAAGCAATACCTGTACTCTTTGCTCTCAGTGGCTAAGAATTTATGAAAAGGGTGAGTTGCTATATCCAAATTGGTAAGCAGTCTCCTGGAGAGACTAAATCCATCTTGTACTTTATTCAGCTGGGAAACTGAGAGTCGGACATCTTGTAGTTCAAACTTGCCTGCTGTAATGATTGGCTTTTTAAAACCAGCTGCCTTGTTTCTGTCTTTTGGAGTGGTTTCAGTTTCCAAACATGATTTTAAGTAAGCCCTGATGTCAAGACTGGATCTTAGCACTCCCACATGGCAGAGAAGTGCACCAGCTGAAGTATACCAGCTGTCAGCACCTCGTTACTCCTTTTCTATGGCAAAAAATAATCTTGGAATACAGATGTTTCATCACATGCAATTAAATTATTTCACCTGAGCGGGTTATCCTCTTGCCAGAATGTGGTGTTGGAGCATCCCAGCTGTGAGTGAAAATGCAGTAGTTTAAATGACAGTGGAGATGAGATAGACTCATAAATTTCATCTCACACCTAAGATAAGCAAAGAAGGCAGCCATGAAATGACCTTGCAGTCAAATAGGACAAGGTAACCTCTCAAACCATTGGAACTGGAGCAGATTTGATCACATATCTATGCACCAGGTTTCAGTCCTACTAGAGAAAATAAAATTTTATGGAAGTTGAAAGGTTCTATAGGACAGTGAATTTGCTTTCACATAGTCTTACCATACAATTTTTTCTCTACTTAATGACATTATTCTCAAAGTTCTATTCATGCAAAATGACTGGCAAATATCAGAAGTAAAAAAAAAATTAAAGCCTTGTTTTAAAGCTTTTGTATTTGATTTCTTACTTTCTAAAGAAGGCATAGCCTTGGAAATAGCTTGGCCCATGTTGTGGAACTGTCAACTACAAGCACCTGGTTCAAATTTAGATTGAATAAGAGTTAATCAGTAATTGAATAATTCTTTGTAGCGGCAAATAATTTTGCAAATTCATTGCTTATTGACAGAATTAGCAGGTGCTATACTGAACAATGAGCGACTTAGTCTCTCTCACCATCCCACCCCCAGGTACAGTCTGAACCCAAATATTGGCTCCAAATACTGCCACTCTTTCAGGAGGGGGGAAAAAAAGTAATTTTGGATTGAATCATTATTGTCAAAGCCAATCCCATGAACAGTCCAATATTCTTACTAAAAGAGATGTTCTAGCTCATGTCAGAGTTTCCGTGTGCTCACACATTGTGACAGATGGTGTAAAGGTTTCATTTGTGCTCGGTTTGCTGTATGCACACCATGTGTTCTGGTGTACTAAAGACATGTTGAGCAAGGCCTTATCCCATCTGCCCTGTTCTAGGTCAGGTAGAAACATGTGGCAGGAGGGGAGAAACACCTACTCCTTCCTAGGGATCAGCCCAGCGTTCGCATGCAGAGAGAAGCCACACGCTCAACAAAGAGGGAGGTGGCAATGTTCATCAGGGCTGGGAGGCTCCTGGGTCACAGGCAGGATGCAGACCAACAACCAGGCTTTGGAGATGCTTGGAAAAAATCACCCTGTGGCTCAGGTGAACGCTGACATTCAACATGAACACTGACACAGGTCAGGAAGATGCTGAAAGTCTGGGGTGAAGGGCCGGTCCTAAATGGTGGAGTACATCCCACAGAGGGGAGACTGGTTTTCTAACCTTATTGCTTGCCCAGACAAGATGAGGTTTCTCTGTTTCAGGTTCTGAGTTGGAAGGTTGTAGGGCTTTAATATCATTTGGGTGCATTGGTCATTATAAAAATGAAGTGTGCAGGGTCTGCCTCAAAGCTGTCTCAGACATGTATATAGTCTGTACTTCATGTAGCCCACAGACAGTTAAAAGAATTTTTAAGAAATAATTTCCTCAGATAATCCTCACTGACTATAACCTGAAATAGGAGGGAGCAGCATCAAATAAAGTTTTGAGATTAAGAGATTAAGTTCCCATTGTACTTCAACATGCCTAACTAGTTCAATTAAGCTATATTTTGCCTTTGTTTTTTTTCCTCCCACAGATAAACACGGAGTAAGAGGTCTGAATAAATAACTTGTGTTACACATATGGTAGGATTAAGTGATGGCAATGGTCCTCTTTCAGCTACTGAGTCTTCTATCGTGGAGTTTTGCAGCTATCCAAGGTGGGAATTTGTCTGAAACCTCCATTTCAAACAAGAAGAACATAAAAAAAGGAAGTGGCCTGGAAATATTTTGTTGTTCTTTGCTTTTTCCATAATTCCTTTCCTATTTCTGTCTAATAACAGAAGGTATTAAGGAGTTGTGTGGCTTGATCTAACACTGAAGTTACATTTTATTGAACAGGGCTAGAGAAAGAGACCTGCAAATTTCCTGTACAACCTAAATTATTTTCTGATTCTATAACTCATATTGTCCTCTCACCTATTGAATTTACTATTTCTTACCTACATTTCATAGAATGAAAAAAAACAACAAAAGAAAAGCCACAGTTGACCCAAACCAAGAAAATATTTCTTAAAATCCATAGAGTGCTTTGTCACTTCAAATAATTATGATAATGCTTTTTCATTATTAGAATTCCAGTTCATATCTGTTGCCGAAAGGAATCAAAGATGAAGGAAATCTTAAAAGTCTTTGGGTTGATAATATATTTGTTTTGATGCTGTGTTACTTTACTGGTGTAGATTCACCACAAAATGAAGTGCACATTCTCATATTGTCACTGCTCAGAATCTGGCCACACATCTGTGCTTTTGTATGTTAACTACAGGAGAAGCCCATGAGATTACCTGATCTATGCTGTTTCAACCAATCAGTTTGAAGGTTTTATGTTATTCTGCAGCAAATGTTATTTCCAGCATTTGGGAATTAAGATGCATAATACGTGTTATATCTTATATACCAAAGAAGTTTCTCCTGTTGATTAATTTTTGATACTAGGTTGCCAAATCTCTCATTTGATTGACAAATCTCTAGATTTTAATACTTACCAGTAGAAAATATTCTATATAAAATGCTGAAGAAAAAGCTTTTTTTTAGTATGTTCCAGTTTTTCACTTTATGTAAAAAAAAATTATAACATGCAAATGATAATAATCCAATTAATACTTGCAATTACACTATTTGCTTCACCTGTGACTCATGCCAGACTGTTTTTTCACTTTCTTTGTTTGCATCCACTCCATCTTTGCCATAAAAAAAATTGTAAAACTTCTTGTTGGGTTTTTAGTTGGTTTTTTTTTGTTTGTTTGTTTTAACTCCTTCACTTAAGTTGTAAAAGTTTTATTTTCCAGAGATTATCTCTAAACTCTCTTTAAATCTTTCCTCTGCATCTGTATTCATTCTCCTCATTTTATATTATAACAAAAGGTGCAGTAGGGTTACAAGCAGCAGCAGCAGAAGTATTATCCCTGTTGAGGGTGATATCCCTAAGGTTTCCATTCCCAACTAAATTTTGGGCTTTCTCTACCATTTAAAAAAGGCTCTTTGAGCATCAAATACACTCTTCCAGAACATGATCAAGAGAAAACAGTCATTGTTTTCTTTGAAAAACAGATCCAAGTTACTTTTAAAAAGCTGGCTTTAAAAGGAAACTTTACAGCTGCTGTAATCCATTTTTTTCCACATCCTACCTACAAAGTATTTTGCTAGCTACACTTCAAATGAAACCTGTCTGAAAGATTATGGCAAGGTAAAATGTTTGAGATTAAATGGATAACACTGAAGTAAATGTTAAAGACCAAGTTAGGAATGATTGAAAAGCACCACTTCCATAAAGGTCATGGTTCCAGTAATGAGATTTACAAAACTGCTGAGATTAATAAAATTTACCAGACCTCCAGCTAGACTCCCGCTTTCCAAACTACCTACAAAATGCCCACGCTTTACTGGAGAGCAGCACCTTGGAATAATTCCACCTGTGTCTCTGGGTAGCAGCTTGGACTTCATAAATTGCCCTTGTTTCAGCTGTTTTAGCACTCCTGCTGAAGACCTTAGCTGATTCAGAGGAACATGCAGATTTGCTAACCTAAGCACATGACGTTACAGCACTGAAATGATCACAAATTTGTCCTCCTACAAGAAATTATCTCTCCAGTTCATGGCAGGGCTGACCTGGACACCTGTTTTGTGGCCTTATATCTGAAAGAGCAGGAGAAAAAAACCATGAGTCTGGCTCTCTCAGTACTACAGCATACACTCTGACCTGGCTCAGGATGCAGGGCTCCCCATCCCATCTGATGGCCACAGACTGTGGACTCCTGTGTTGGTCCATTTCAGGGAACAATTTCTGTCTTTTAGCATATAAATAATCATAAAATCATAGAATGGCCTAGGTTGGAAGGGACGTTTAAAGGCCTTCTAGCCTAACCCCCCTGCAATGGGCGGGGAAGTTTTCAACTAGATCAGGATGCTCAGAGCCCTGTCCAAATTGACCTTGAATTTTTCCAGGAACTGGACAGCCACCACCTCTCTGGGCAACCTGTAATATGTTGTGCTCTGCAGCTGGAACTGTAAATTTACCCTGTGGTGTGGTAAACACTTTGTCATGGTAATTTCTTTTGATATCCATAATGAATTAACTTTTTTTCCATGAACTATATGACACCCCTAAAGCCATTTTATTAGTATAGAAGTTCTCTAGGTATTTTTAATTCTTCAAATTTTTTGTGGCATTAGTAATATGTGAAATAGTAGCCTTATATGCCCTTTCTTCTTAATTCTGAGCACACAGCCAAGCAATCAAAATTCCCATCAAAAGGTCCAGATGTAATTGCATGCATTGCTCCTTGTGCTGCTCTGATCAAACATCTGATCAGTGTGCTAGCATTTAAATAATTTGATTAGTTTCTATAAGTAAGTAATTGAAATGGAAACAGCTAAAAATACCCCAACCCTCAACCAAAGACAAAAATCAACATTAACTTCATTGCCTCAACATTTTATATATATGAATATATATTAATCACTGCATATGCTCATCAACTTGTGGAATAAATAAAACTATTATTCTCATTGTCATGGTGAAAATTGTCTTTGTGAGGGCTGTTATTCAGGTAGATATAAACCATAATGAATCCTAAATGAACTTTGGAACTAATAAATTGATGAATTAACTAATTAATTAATGACTCTGAGACTACAATATTAAAGAACATCCTCTACAATTTCATTCTGCCTTTTATGACATACAGGGCTCTCGTTCCAATTAGCACACAAGTATATCTCATAATGACTTAAGGCAGAAGGAAAAGGCAGTGCAGAAAGATAACACTGATTTTACTAAACGTGAAAGACTTTGAAGTAAATGTTTAAACTGTATTAAGAGTTTTTCTTGATTTTAAAATCTAAAAAAGCAGTTGTAAATCATTAAAGGTTTTTCCTAGTAGCAGCTGATTGTGTGTTAGGTTAAGTCAAATTCTTCATATTTTCATTCCTGAAGACAAAATCACTCTTTAAAAAAATAGAATTAACTTATTCTTATTCTGCATGATATAAGTTAATTAATGCTAGGTAAAGTAAGAAAAAAACCAATTCAATGCAAGTTATTTTAAAATAAAAAAGAAGTTCATTTAAAATCTCCATTTACTCAACATTTGAGCAAATTAGTATATGTGTATGATAATGGGGTACAATGCTTTAGGAAAATCAGTGATAATGGATGCATGTAGAGAGGAAAATTAACAAAATATATCCTAAATACCTAAAGTAGCTACCTACATACATACACACATGCACACACACACACACACATACGTGGATAATTCATGATGTGTTCTGAATTAGAGATTACTATTCAGGAAAAAATCACATATTTATAATTCATATTTTTATGAATAATTCAGTAGCAGCCATGGAAAGAGTTCGAGTAGTAGGAGTTAAAGGGGAAGGCATCGAAAGACTGAAAAAAGAAACAGTTCCACTGTGTGACCGAGACCGCTGTGCAGCCCCATGTTGACTACAGGGTACTGTCATCTTCATATCTCAGCAATGGTAAGATAGAATTGAAAATGATTCAGAGGAAGGATACAAAGGTGACGAAGACGTGGAAAGCTGCCATGGAAGGAGTGATCAGGCACAGAATCACCAGCCTGTAAAAGGAGGAGATTGTCCCACTCTACTCTGCACAGGAGTGGCCTCACCTTGAGTGCTCTGGGCAATTTTAGGCACCATAAGGTAAGAAAGATATAAAGCTATTAGAGTGTGCAAAGGAAGGCGACAAAGATGGTGAAGGGCCTTGAGGGGAAGCCGTGTGAGGAGCAGCTGAGGGCACTTGGCCTGTTCAGCCTGGAGGAGACTGAGGGGAGACCTCATTGCAGTTACGACTTCCTCATGAGGGGAAGAGGAGGAGCAGGCACTGATCTCTTCTCTCTGGTGACCAGTGACAGGACCTGAGGGAATGGCCTGAAGCTGTGTCAGGGGAGGTTTAGGTTGGATAATAGGAAAAGGTTCTTCACCCAGAGGGTGGCTGAGCACTGGAACAGGCTCCCCAGGGAAGTGGTCACAGCACCAAGGCTGACAGAGTTCAAGAAGCATTTGGACAATGCTCTTGAGCATGTGGTGTGACTCTTGAGGATGGATCTGTGCAGGGCCAAGAGTCGGTCTGGATGATCCTTTTGGGTCTCTTCCAGCTTAGCTCATTCTGTGATTCTTTGATTCTGCAAAGTATTTCACACAATAGAAGATTAAATACTCTTGTATGGGAATGAAATTTCAGAAGATAGGTAGATGGATCAATTGATCAGCCTGAATGGTACAGACTATGAGGAATCAAAAAATCCCCAAATCTATACTAAAAATCTGTAGTCTTGTAGCCCAGTAAATAGTGGTTGCCATCACTTGCAACATGCCACAGATTTTTTGCAAATTGCTTAATGACATAGGTATATATTATTCTTATCTAATTTAATCCTCCTCTTCATAGAAACTAATTTTAAGCACGTTTTTCATTATTCATTTTAAGACTGTGACTACTTTTCTTATCCTGTCAAAGATGTCTCACCAACTGCAAACAGGTGATATTGCAACAAAATGACAGACTGAACTATTTTAAGTACTCATACTTTCACTATTCTCTTTAATATTTCTGCTATGTTTATCATCATCTATAATCACTCCTTCTGATTTGATACACCTTTACAAAGACCTTGAAATAGGAAATAACTTTTGGCACTTTGACAGATTTTGTAGAAGAAAGTGTTGTCGTGTCATCCTTTTTCAAGAATATGTACATATGCTAGGTAGAATAAAAATGATCCACTTTTTATTGTTTGTTTCATTTACTTGTTATTATTAAGAGAGTAAAATTTGGCAGCAGAATGAGGAGCTCTTGCTTCTTTTTGTATGGTGTAATGAGAGAAATAAAACCCTGGTGAAAGGGTAAGATGTTTTAATACTTTTGAAACTAAGAACCCTGCACTCATGCCAATATTTCCTGAGCCCAGAAGATGCATACAAGTTTGGATAAAGAAATCACTACAAAATAGCTCAAAATGGATTGAATCAGTCTCAAACTCAGCCAAAACAAACTGCCTGGGTTTAATGACTTTTACCAAATAATGGTCAAATTATTCTTGGGAGAGTCCTTCAGACAGCGATGGCAAGTGTTAGCATTAGGGTCCCACATTAGCTTAAAAAAACTTCCTATGCCATATGTCTGTGCGCGTGGAAGAAGGGGCTACAACTGGGGGAATCTGTTTGTTTTTCCATTAAAGTAGAATACTTTCTCAGAATTGTAAATTTGGAGAGCAGCAATAGAACTTGGCTTGGAAACTTCACGCTTGCTTGAATTTCTCTGGAAATGCTTATGCTACGCTTCTGAAAGAAAACCACGAACTTGGCCTACAGATAGCCTTGGGTGAAGACTGGAAGCACCAGTGAGGTTGATTTTTGGGCTGCACAGTGGAGCCACTGCCCTCTCTTTCATATTCTTGTGATGCTCTAATAAATCCATCTCTCCCAATATCTGATGCTGCTTAGAAGCTGCAGAATGATGGTATTACAGAAAGTGCTCTAGGATGCTGAATTTTTAAAAACATTTTCACTATTTAGGACACTAAAAGGGTAAAAGAAATTGAGAGCTCTTCAGAAACATTCCCTATCTCCAGAAGAGTTATTCTGGGGAAAAAATCCCCTGAAAACAGCAGTCTTTTTCCTACAAATTGACACTACATTTCAAGTTATTTTTAAGAGATACAGCAGTAATATCAATCTGTGAAGTTAGAAGCTGAAAAAATACTTTATTCTTTCTGTAAATTGTGTATTAGAATTCTAAAAGGGTCCCACATGAATCTGACACGTAGTTAAGTTTAAGGAACAATATTTCACAATTGCTTTTTATTCTGGCAGTTCTAAGATGTTTTGGAGGGTGGTTGAAGATTTCCATCACAGTAACCAGAATATGTCTGATTTGTAAGATTAAACTGTTAGTTGGTTATTTCAGAAAATTATAATGATACTTACAAAAAATGATCTCACACAGAATGATTAGTGTGGCTGTCCATTAGGCATCACTTGTTCCATAAAAGTGGCCTTAAAAATGTGCCTTTTTTGCTCATATAAACAAGATTTAAAGTCTCTTAATAGGGTAATGTTGTCATTTTAGAGAAATTCTTTATGTTGCTAAAGATTCAGTCTTCATTGGTTGTACCAATTTTAGGAGAAAAAGATTATGAGGATGTATTATAAGCTTAAATAATGACTGTAATTCAAATGCTCTGAAGACAAATGTTAATGTCACACTAGAGAAAAGTAATGTAATTGAAATATTACTTGAACATTACATATTGAAATATGTATCCAATTCTTAGTCCTCATTCTAGCTAGTCTTCCTTTTACATGAATCACAAATTACAATGCCACTCAAAGATACTTCTCAGAATGTAAAGTGACAAAAGAAGGGAAATAAAAGTGTATGTCATTAACGGATTATAACTGCTGGACACAGAATGCCTGTGCTTTCTGAAGGAACCAGACTTACACACTATCTCACCTGTTACTTATATAGATAGATGAGGCTGCCCTCCATTTCCACAACAAAATGTCCTTAAAGTTTTTCCTATGCTTAATATTAGAGTTATGGGATGCTGTGCTGATACTGCTATTCTCTATTCACAATTAAGAGGACAATATCTGTATGAGCATGTTAAGTGTCAATAACTCTTAATGCACACTGTTTATGTAGGAGAAGTTAATTTTTATAATTCTAAACCAAGTCTCATTAAAATCTCTTGCTACATTGAAATTTCAGCAATGAAAGCTGCACTCATTTTCTAGGCAAGAGAAAAGAGACAATTCCCTAGCATAAGACGACATTTTATAGCGCCATTTAAGTAAAGGTACATATGTTGCATTCTTATCCCAGTAGGATTAAGGGGAAAACTTTCAGAGTTTGTTACATGAGCTGCAAGCAAATAACTCCTAAAGGAAAGTGATACATACATGTACTTAGTCCAACATAAATTAAACACTGCAGTTACTTAACTTTCCTAGGAGTAGTCTGTAGGATAAATTGCTTGACTTTACTTCAGAGATTTATAACTGCATTACAGGTGACAGACCATGCCACACAGAACAATCCAATGGAACTATGCAAGCAGTTTTCAATATGCGTAGTATGTGTAATAGTATAAGGTTTTTGACATTAATCATTCTATGTCATTTAGAAACCAGAAAGAAATGAGAAGAAAACCCTGCATTTTTTGTACTGTTGTTTTCAGTGATAAGGACAAAGCACTTCCTTCATATAGAGAGATAATCAAAGGCAGATTTTTAGAAAATTATAATAAAAATCTGTGCAAAAATGGAAACAATGTTATGCATAAGCTATAAACTATTTCTTTAGCGGATAAAACTTCAAAATAAAAATTGGCTAGCTGCTTTCTTTCCACCCATTGATGTTTATCTGTGTACATCAGTCTTTTGGTGCACTTGGGTTTTAAGAACAACTCACTTGTACTGACAATCTTTTAAGCAATGCATTTGAAGAGGCATATAAACCCCTCCACATTAATATCACATGCTCTCTCTGTCTCATGCTTAGAACAAATACTTGTTTTCAAACAAACTTACTACCTCTGTCACTACCAGAGGTATGGCTAGAAATCTCTTGTCTCCGTGCATTCACAGGACATGAATTCACACACTTTTTTATGCTGCTGGAAAACGGTAACGTAGATGCAAGTGTAGTCAGAATAGAGGATTTTCTCTAGGTTCACTGCCAGTTTAAGTGGATTTTTATTTAAAGCTATCAAAACAACATGAAGTTTTTTAGATTTAGAGCCCTCAATACTTGCAACCTGTTATTTAGCCTCCATGGCATGTCTAGTTTGATAAATGTGGACCTAACAGCTCCAGACAATGACATCAGCACTATGCCTTTCTCTGTTGTTCCTGGCTGGGCTTCAGCAGGAAGAACAGTAGTAAGCTTTTATTCTATACACAACTTAGTGAAGATCACTGAAGTTTTAGCCTGTCAGGCCAAAACAAAGACCTTTTGCTCTGGCCAGTCACACAAACTTAGTCCAGATTTAGCTACTTAGATAACACACACAGCTATTTGAAGCATTATATTTGCATAATAATTAAAAACTTAGCTTTGTGAAAATTCAGTTGTAACCTGTTGTGCTATTCGTTAGAGACTCTACATTGCTGCCTAGGCACCCATTAAAATATTCTTCTCATCACACAATCACTGGATTTACACTTTCTTTATTTATAAGTGTTTGAAAACAATTGTCAACAGCTTCAGAAGTCCCTTCATGATTCTAATGGAATTAACTTGTTTTATTTTCTCCAGGCCAAGTGAATGTTGGCTGAACACACTCTCATATACTCTTTCAATATTATTCTGAATTGCAAGCTGCCTTCTTTTGCCTCCTGTATGCAATTTACCCAGACTAAGGAATAGGGATTTTTGATCTAGATACTGGATTTGGTCATTCTGATGCCATCACAGTGAGAGTGCAAAAACTTCCACAGCTTTCAACACCCAAGTTAGAGGCAATGCATGCTTCATAGAATATTTTAAGAGTAATTGAGTGTGAATTTTTATTCTATAGACTGGGTCCTCTGGAAAGGCCCCACTTCTCTCTAACTTAGTCTACCCTAATGACATTCCCTTCTATCATCTCCTCTTGGTCACCCTCAGGAGGGAAAAGAGTCTTTTCCATGTAAGTTTACCAGGAAGCCTATCACCCTACATGGCAGCTTCAGAAACTGTATAACTCATGCTCTGATGCCTCCCAAAGCTACTGAAGGATGGTGAAATGTGCACAGACTCTCCACAAACATATCTATGAATCAGAATTAAAAGCTGCCTGCCTCCTGATCCCAGTCACTTTACCTTTCCAGCTGCTCTCAGGGACATTGTGGCTCCCTATGCTCTGGTACTTTTAACACTCTGGAAAAACAACTAGACTAAGGCTGTGGGAGCTCCTTGAAGGGTGAAAATACCATCTTAAAAAACAGTTAAGAGGGAGCAAGAACATAGAAGAGGAAGTCAAGACCACAGCCTGGCTTGCTCATCCATGTTACAAAAAATGAGCATTAATAGAAAAATGAAATTAATAGAAAAATAGAAATAATTCATCAAAGTTGGTGCAGCATCTTTGCAAAATGGTAAAATCTCAAGCCCACTTAGATTTGTGAAGGGTTGGTGTTTATAGCAGACCCTCCATGTTGTGTGAATAATGTGAGATCTTCAGAGGCAACATAGGTTCTTACACTGAGATACAATGCAAAGCTCACAGCTCACAATCATATCACTCAAATACTGCTGTTGTAGTTATTTTCAACCTCAAAAAGGCAAATCTTCTGCCAAAAGTGATGGCAAGAACAAAAAGTACTGTTATTATAAGCACTCATGAAAGGGCACAGCATGCTGTTGCCTGCAACATCCCTTGAAGATCTCTTTTTGGACCAGTGCTTTGAAAAATATCACTTTTCCATAGTCTAAGTAAAACTGTTCACTTCGGCTTATGGAATAGTAAGGGAGGGTTGAGTTTTGCAGCCAGCATTGTAAATAGGCCATAACTAACATTAGTTAAACTCTGCCTTCAGTTCATGAGGCATGTTATTTTATTCACCACCAATTCTTGCTGTAGACTGCTGGGGCTGAAATAGAAAAGGGAGACAGTGCTCTTTTGAGTCTTAAAAAAAAAAAGATTTCATAGATGAGCTAGAATTTCAGCATACCGTTTATCCTCTGCAATCTATGTCTAGATTATTTTTAGAAGCCATCAGGGCAATTTAAATGTACGGGCCAAATGCTGATCTCAGCTGCATGAAAAAATAACTATAGAGGCATCTGCCCATATTGTAGGCCTGATGTTTTAGTACCAAATGGCCAACTGCCGAAAACATTACAGATTGCTGATTTACTGTTAGATGAACAAAATTCACATTCACAGGATATTTCTTCATGGTAATGATATTTGCACTGTCTCTTTCCTTACTGTGATTCATCTTCATAATATCTGTATGTAGTAAAAACATGAAACTGAGGTTTGCAGCATATTGATAATATTGTCCCTTATTTGGGGAATAAGGAGAGAAAGAAACTGAATAACATGGATTTGTATCATAAGGTGTCTGTGGCAGAATTGGGAAATCTGTTTACTGTATACCAATCCACAGCATTAATGACAAAACTACTCCTTTTACTCAAAATGTAGTCCAGGTCACTGGCCAATTAATGATACACAGAAGCTAAAGGAACTGTTAGCAGATTAGCTTCATGGCACAGCAAGTCAGTGTGCTTTGTTAGGGGCTAAGCCCTAACATCTCTCTCCTTTAGGATTTAGAGATTACCATTTACACCCCTTGTTTTTTAATTTAATTTTTCCATTTAAGCTCAGTTTCTTTACAGAACCTGAGCCAGTCCCCACCTAAAAACTTGGTGGTTCTGCTGACCACCACTTTCTGCCAGCTGCAGGGAGCAGCCAGTGAGATCCAGGAACTAAAGGTGCATACTGAATCCTAGGATTTGGAGAAAGCCCAGTCAGCCCCAGGATGAATGAGAACAACTGAACTTCTCCCAGAGTGTCCAGGATTCAGAAAAGCATTGCATTACCTCAGGGCTGGAGGGTAATAGGGAGGAGCATTTCATGTTGAATTTTCTGGTTTATATTATTCAGGCATGGAAAGCACACATAATCTTCAGGATCCACACCACACATTCCTGAATAATTCACACATTTCTGAATGCACACTATCTGAAGAATGCAGAGATGTTTGCGTCCTCAGAACTGATTTGGAAATCCTATAGAAAAGAAAATTTAGTTAAACATAAATCAACTCTCAGGCTGGCTAAGAAGAAAAGTGTCCTAAGATGTACTAATATGCATTTTGATTAGGAATGAAGGAACATTCTATTACTATGCATATACAGACAATTCAAAACATATGCTCTGCACACAATATTTTGGGGCAAAGCTTCATCAGTAAAGCAAACTTACTCAACACTTAGTGACTAACTAAGATGATTGACCAAAGGTAACCCATATGGTTTTTGTGTAGTGTATAAGGAATAACAGAATATGGAAACCTTTTTTTTTACTGGCAAATAAGAATCGTTGGTTGGTCAAGTTACACAATTAAGTTGCTTATATAAAATTTTTCACTCATGGATAAAACAAGATTTGGAAGTACTTATTTTCTGAGCACCCATGGATCCACTGAGGAATCAGGTAGGATGGAAGGGACCATGCTTCATAATATGATTGCTCATTCATATGATATAAACCCCCAAAAATTTCTGTCCGTAGAAATCAACGTAAATATCAGACCAACTTTGGTTTTGAAGAAGCACATATCATAAAGAGAAACATAGATTTTGAAAACTCTGACTAGAAACAGAGACTCATTTTTAAGCTATCAGTCTGGTTCATTTACTTGCAATACAGAAGAAAGAAAAGAAAAATGCTCTTTCTAAGTAAGTGGGTATTGTTAAAAAGTTCTTAAAAGTTCTTTTTAACATTTTTTAAATGCTTAAAGCCAATTTTATAGAATCATTTTTACAGCTTAAACCAGTTTATATCTGTGACAACTTGGCAAAGAGGAGAAGTCAAAAGGTCTGTTAGTCTCAGTTAAATGTGTAATAACTGGGCACAGTGTACAAGAAAGTGACATCCTGGAGACACAGCTTAATAATTCACTTCTTCAGCTTCAGTGGAGGCTGTATAAATTGAAATTGCTTGAATTAAGAGAAATCAGAAATTTTAATGGCATTAATATTGCAACCATTTTCACTGAAATCATGGGGCAAAAAGTCAGGGTGAAGACTCTGGTAGCTATCTCTGTGTCTGTCTGAAATTTTCATGTAGGAAGTTGGGTTTGCTGCTTTACTCATTCTGTTGCTATTTGTCTTAGTCCAGGAGGGATGTTAAGGTAAAAAGGGCAAGATATGTGCCTGGCCTCATTTCAGACACTGATAGTATAAACCAAAATGATGCTACTTTTCATCTAGCTACCAGTTTTTAAGAATTCTGTTAGAAACCACTATCATGACTCAATCATTATCACATTCACGTTCACAGTAAATAAGGACCTTGAGTAAATCCCTTTCCTTTCCATGCTTTTAGTTAAGCAATGTTTCAAACCATTTTCTCATCTTCTGCAGCAAATAAGCGGTGTGGTTCTGATGTCAGACTGACATGAGGGCCAAATTACACCTGAATGTTTTACAGTAAAATGTTGGACACAATAATGGTAAGCATTAATAAGCCTGAAGCAGCAGCAATACTTGAAATTGTCAGCTTGGAAAAAATAGCAGAGAACTGATATGTGTGATAAGAATCTTTGATATGTTAAGCTACCTCCTGGAAAGAAGAATTTCTTAGACAATATTGTCCGTGATACTTAATTACATTATCATATTGTTCTAGTGTAAGTATTTAAATAGTAAAAAAAGAAAAAAAAAAAAAAAGTCATATTTTTACAGATTTCAATGGACTTGGAAAGAAGTTAGAATTGTGCTCTCTTACATAATTTTTGCTATAATAAAGTATTGCGGAATTCATTCCTGAAGTCTTAAACTTCCAACAAAATTTTTATTTGATGGGAAGGACTTTTTTTGTTGTTGTTTTATTGGAGAAGGTTAATTTTGATTTATGCTTCACAGCAGCCTTATTTTGGTTAATTGTTTTAGAGGATAAATATAAGGAGCTTGGTAGATGGGTGAGCTTTATATTGTACACATGCAGCAACCCTGGTCCATAGGGATTCTTATTGCATCTGCTGCATTAAATTCAAATACATTCACTAACACACTGAGAATATCATTCTGGCACATGCCAATCAGCTGTCACACTCTTGCAGAACCTATTGTTAACCCAGTGTAAATACAGACCAGTGTATCACGATTTAATATCACCCCAATTATTTCTTTAGTCTTTGCTCTAAATAAGTTAGGGAAGCTACTCTTTAATATTAAACAGAACCTGAAGATGTTATTAGCATTTTTATTTAATATAAACTATAGCCCATGTGAAATACACAAGACACAGACACAAGCCAGCCAGTCAGGTCCTTCTAAATGCTTATTAACTCTCAACATCTGATTTTCTACCATTTGCTTTAACACAAAAACTGGAGAAACAGGAGCTCAGCTGTCACCATCTCACTTACACCAGTACTCAGCAGATTTTTCTCACCAGAAAGCAAAACACATAGCTTTAAAAATGAAATAAATGGCTAACAGGAAACCTGACAGAGCTCCTACCATGTGGGGTTGGCAGACTATTCTGTGTCATAAGGCACATCTGCAGGTTAGACTACACTATGAGCTGTCAAATTGTACAAGTGTAGTCAAATCATAACAAAATTGCTCAAATGTAATTTTCAAATATTACCGTACATTACAGGAATAGTTTATTGGCCCTGCCAGCTTCTGTGCTGGCCTTCATGACTCTGAGGCTGAGCAGGGAGGAACGGGAGGTATGTGTGGAGTGCACTGGGGCTAATCCATCCAACCCAAATTAGCTGGGGGAGGTTCACATCTATGCTAGGCTTGGATAGGATATGCGATTCATAAGCTACCTGTGACATTCCCTGTTGAAACTGGCCACCAAAAATAATTAAAACCTTCTCCAGAAGGCCTTTTTCTGGTCTGATCCAAGAAAGATCAGTACTTTCTGAATGTCCTGTAAGTTAGGAATCTCTGTGGTATTACAATTCACGGCTTTATTTGTGTGCACGTTTTTGCTGAGCTTTTCACTGGTTAGCTCTGCCCTCAGACCTTCCAAGTTCCTGAGCATAATAGCAGAGCCTGTGGGAGTGAAGCATTACTCACAGCAGAGAAAATCAAGTTTTAGAATGGTAAGCCTACTGTAAAAACACAAGCCCATGCAGCAAGATGCATCCAGTGGTGCTAAGGAAGCTGGACCAGGAAATAGACTGGATTCTATGGCAATACTGGATTTTGGTGTGAGATGAATGTGATGTGAAACAGGATATTGCAAGAAAGTAGAATTCATTAAGTTTAGATGGAAAGTCGACAGAAGGTTGTTTAATATGTTTACATGTTAAGGACCAGGGAACATCTAAGCTGCTTGTGTTTCTCTACAGTGAAAAGGAACTCACCTTCCCTGTTTGGTGCTTTGACTCACAGGTCGAGAAAGTTAGAAATTACTTTGGCCATGTTTTTTAAGAATGGGCTTCTTTGAGTTAGATACTTGGTCTCAGGAGAGAGTCCTGGGCTCTGTCTCAAGGGAATAACATGAGCTCATGAGTAATCAAGTAAGACTCAAAGGAGGAGAGAATTCAAATATAAAAACATAATTAGCTTTTCCCAACATCTGACTCTGGATGCCTCCTCAATGAACATATGAGAAAACAGAATCATTCAGTGGAGTCTTCTAATCCAACCCGCTGTTTTTTCCAATCCAATTCTGCTGTTTTAGAATTTAAATTCTTCTCCATGGGCTGTTGCAATATGATGCTGGTGCCTATGCTTTGCAGGTGGTCAGTGCAGAAGGTCTGGCAGTCCTTCAGCAATTCATAGTACATAATCTATGTTTTGTATCCCATTACAAGTTTTTTCTCTCCATAAGCTATCCATAAATCAATCAAGATGGTTATTAATTTTCTTGCTAAGCGTGGTTGCTAAAGAGAGTGTATTTATAACCATTCTTTGGACTTCAGGGATTTGGCAGCTACTACTTTAAGAGCTCATTTGATTATCAGCATTAAGGATTTGATTGGTAGAAATGATTGCTTAAATCCCACAGAGAAGCTTTTATTGCAACTGAATGAGAGAAATGGTTTAATGCTGATGTTGAATGAAATATTGATAGGGATTCCTCTCTTGGAGACAAGGATGGGCCTGCAATATGCAGGCCAAGGATTTTGGGGATCAATCACAATAAATTATCCCAAATAGTTGACTACATTTATGGCTGTTCTTAATCAAAAAACCAGAAGAAAGCTAAGTGCATTACTCCAACATCAATGTTGTTGCCAGCATATCCGTTTATGTAGAGTTTGGTATACATATAAGCTTAAGCAGATGGATGTAATTCCCTTTGAAATGTATATACTGAGGGTGGAGTCATCTGTCTCAGCTTAGACATATGAATTTCTCTTTATGGACAGTGGAGAAAAATAGGCAGCTCAGTAAAGTGAGTCCTCCTAAGAGACACTTCTTAAGACAGGTGACATAAATATGTTTATGTATTTTCATTTTATCTCAGGTTGACTTAAAGGGTTTGGTGGTGCTAAAGCTTCCTCACACAAGCACACAATGGCAAATCAAACAATTGACCATGTTAAGTGACCAGCTAACATACTACCCATTTGAACTTCTCCATTCAAGCTGAACATTCCAAGCTGTCTCTTGGCATTCCACAGATCAAGGGAGGAGGAAATGTAGTCCAGGGAGCAGGGGTAGCCAGGAAATGTGGCAATTTCTGATGTGTTATGAGGTCATGGGATCCATGCCAGAAGCCCAAGTGCACCTGAAGTATTTGTCACAGTGAGGCAAAAAGATATTTCTATATCTTGCTTTTCATAAAGACGAGATTTGCAAATACTTGGGGTCTGGTTGAAGACAAGGGCTGTAGATGCATCAGAAGGACATTGAAGTAAGCTCCTGCAGTAGTACAGACCAAAACAGTAACAGAGAGAGATAAGCAAATATTTCAGATGACCTTTCCACCACTGGTTTTCCTAGTCTTAGCCTGCAAATCTTACCCAGAAAGACCACATTTTCATGGCTCTGAAAGTAAATAATATTAAAAAGGAGCAGCTCATAAAAACTTCTTTGAAAGGACACATTTCAGCACTAATCTTTTACTTGATCTGCTAGCATCAGCAAGATACTGTCTTCAGGGTTCCTGTCTTGTACTCATTTCTGAAATAGAAACATGAACCTTATCCACCAAATAGAACCCGAAAGCAATGCTAACAGTGTATTTTATTGTTTATCAGGTTATGTCTGTAAGAAAGCATTACTAAAATCTTTCCAGGAAAAGAAATGTAAGTGAAGGGGTGGAGAAAAGAGAAATGCTATTTTCTGGGGAGAAGAGAGATGCATCTTGTTAGCAACTTAGAGAACACAGCAGTGGATGGATCAAAGTTTGTGTTTCACAATGCAGCAGCTTTCAGGATTTTTTCCCCCACATTTTATTCCCACACATTTATGTGCTCAAAACCCAGAATGATCACCATATCCTGGGATGCATAAAATGCAGCATGGCCTGCAGGTCAAGGGAAGTATTCTGCCCCTCTGCTCTGATCTAGTAAGACACCACCTGGAGTGCTGCACCCAGATCTGAAGCCTCCAACACAAGAAGGACAGGTCAACAGGAGGGTCATGAAGATGACCTGAGGGATGGAGCACCTTTCCTATGAAGACAAGGGGGGTTACAATTGGGACTGTTCAGCCTGGAGAAGAGAAGGCTCTGGGAAGATCTTGTTGTGGTCTTTCATTACTTTAAGGGGGCTTAAAAGAGAGATGGGGACTGACATTTTAATATTGGCTATAGCAACAGGACAAGGGAAAGTGTTTTTAAAATAAAAGTGGGCAAATTTAGACTAGACAGAATGAAGAAATTTTTTATTATTACGATATTGAAAAACTGGAACAATTTCCTTAGAGAGCTGGTAGATGCCCCATCCTTAGAAACGTTCAAGGTACGGTTGGACATGAATTTGAGCAACCTGATGTAGTTGATGTTGGCCCTGCTCGTTGGAGGGAGGTTGGACTAGACAGACTTTAAAGGTTCCTTCCAACACAATCTATTATATGATTGTATGATAATTTTTTTTTTAGAAGGTGTTTTCTACTCTCCTTTAAGGGCCAAATATGAGACATCTATGATGGAGTAGTGGAAATGGTTCCCTTGCTGACAGCTGTGTTGCTTTGTCTTTTGTCAGTTCTTTCTTAAAAATCATTCTGCTGTATTGTGGTTATTTGCTTTCACTTTCATCATTACTGTGAGGGGGTATAGTGCATAATAACAAGACAGTGCAATTACAAGATCCCGTGATAGTTTTGTTGTATTTCTTAAGTTCTTAAGCATAAGCTGAACTGTATGTTTTAGCTATCCACATTTTCCACTACATTATTTTGAGTTTTGTAATCAGCTCAGCACGTCAGCAAGTCAACAGAATCAGAACGTGAGCTTCAGCAGTAGATCTAGAACAAAAATTGCAAGTAACAACTGAAAAGCTGCAACAGAAATCTTACTAGGCTAGTATTTTAATGTTTTGCTAACATGGCAAACTTTGCTGTAAAAAGAATCAAGCAACAGTACTTTCTTATGCTGGATTAAAATATGTCTATCAAAACATTTTCTTAAGGCCCTAGATAGATAGTCTGTCTTGACACTTAAAGTGTGTAATCTTTTCATATTTTGTATATTTCAAAATGTCTTTATTTTTTAAATTATTCATACCACTGAAATCCAAAGTACAGTGTTTTTAATGGCTTCTCTGAATTGCAATATTGGATATGCAATCAGAGAAGGATTTTAGGTAAAACTGATCAGTTTCACACTCTTTAACCAAATAGCAAATCTGTTATTAAATATGCCTATGAGCAGTCTAAACCTGTCTGCATGCCTTTTTCATGCAGACAATAGGATTAATGCCAAGGACTGACAAAAAATTTAAAAATTTTTAAATTAGGCACTTTTCAAGACAGTGCATAATTTTAACCTAAATCAGAACTGGTTAAGGTCACTATACTGCTTACACATCCTAAATGGAAAACACAAATCAGATGGAAAATATTTTTATTAGGGAAGGTTCATTCCAATTTGAAGGAAGACTTGAATGATTTGAAATTTCCAGTGCATGAGTTGCTGACATTGATAGAACAGCTGATGCAAAAGTTAATTTTATACCAGACTTCTGAGAACATTTGAGACCTATTATTTTGTACATTTATGGTGACATTAGTTGGTGCTCAGAACATAGGCCTGCTCTTTTCCGGGCTATTTTTTAAAAAACATATATTTAAATGCACTTTAGAATTTCCACTGATTTCAGTGGTACAGGATGAGACAACTAGGCTGAAAAAAAATCAATTGCAATTAAAAAAAAGTCAGTAAAGCAAGAAAAGGATCATAGGCAAATGGTCTGTCATAGCAAGATTCCTTTATAGAAATCTGCCTAAAATAGTACAGTACATATATCTGAAAAATAATTAAGAGATAATCTAATTGTAAATAACAAGGACTGAGTTAGAAGACTGTCATAGTCCAGAACTGAGTGATGTATAAATATCCTGCCCCTTCTTTAATGCTGAGAAATGCTGCAGCACAGGGATGGGAAGATCAAGAAAATGGCCATCTAATCCATGTGTTCCCAGTTATTAAGTGTTTGATCCCTACAAACAGGATGCTGTGGACAAGAAAGGTAAGGTAAATCTTTTGCTTCTCAGTGTTCAGAAGCCTCAGGCACTGGCAGTGCAGAATCCTCTGAGGGCTGAGGATAACTCCTTTCCACTGCCTCTGTCTGCCAGCTGTTTGCTATCCTTGCTGGAAGCTATCATTCCCACTGCAGGGTCAGTGGAAGGAATTGCCTCATTTGCTTCAGCCAGATACAGAGTCAACTACTTTATTTTACAGGGCCTTCAGAAACAAGTTCAACTTAGGAAATGAGTTTTTCACTGACGTGGATGGGAATCACTCATAATGTCATCTCTGAGTTCATCTGCAAAGGGGCTTGTTTCCAGCAGAAATGTGATTTTAAAAAAATGCTTAAGGTTCAGAGCATGGGCATAACATAATGAGGCTTTTTCTGCAGTGACATTTGAGAGTGATCTTACTAGCAGCATCAGTCTCAGCAGGCATGTGCTGTGAAAACCAGTGTGAAATGGCAATTAAAAAAAAATCCTAAAAGTCAAAGCCTTTTCTTTGTGGCTTTTCCAAATCTTTCCAAATCCTATTTCTTTTGGCTTTATTCCCATTAGGAAAGGACAAACAATCTTTCAGAACATGTGAACTAAAAAAGGCACACAATGTAATAATACCACTTCTTCACCTGAATAACATACAATCAGGCATCGAATAATGCAGTGCTTTCACTAAGTTTATTACTTTCATGATTGTTTCTAGGATCATACTAGTACAATTATGAATTGTAACCTGTTGTTTAGGATTTATTAACCATTGCAAGTTTCATGATATTGTGCTACCAATGTTCCTGATAATAAAGATACATAGCATAATAAATTCCTGATCTTTAGAATGATCACTCAAGAGAAGACTCATGTCTAGTATTTGCATAAAGAGCAATTCAATTTTATACCTACAAAGACTAGACAGGAGAAAAAAAAGCAAATGACCTGCTAGCAAAAACCCATTGTGTGCAAGAACCATGGGAGTGATGGGGCTCACAGCTCCTCACTCCAGTATTTCCATGCTTTGACAGGCCATTTGTTTATGCTTTTTCGAGTAGATTTGACCGCAGTTGTCACAACTGTTTGGCAGTAAAAACATTCCCGGTCTTGGGGGATTTTAATTTTTGTTTTTCTTTTTCTTTTTTTTAGAAGTCAAGTAATTTTTCCCTTTTGCTGATCAGTAAAATAAGCATTCTAATCAATAAATTCCAGACACTTTTTAATATTATTTAAAGTGCACAGCATGTTGAAAGCATGGACATTTTCTAGGCTGTGCTCACTTTATTTCCTGAAAATCCCAGAATCCAAATCCCTCAAATATCAGGGTCCTGCTGCTAAAAAGACATAAAAGAGGGTACTTGAAACCAGGTCTGTTTAAAGGGGTAGGAGAGGAGTTCAGATGTGCAGTCTCTAATAGAGATTTATGTTTTTCTAGGTGTTCCTTGAGGACTGCTGCAAAGTAGTGGTCTTAATCCATGCAGTAATCTGTATGGGACCTAGAGACCTGCAAAAACAAGTGCGGTTACTGTATTTGCAAAGTTCATGGTAACATCTTTATTGAACAGGAAGATTTTCTCCTTAAGTTAAAGACTGGAAGCTTGTAACTACTGAATTTGCCATGTAATGAAATAATTTCTCCAAACTTTATAAACATAGCAACAAAAATATACCATATAATAGGAAGTACCAAACCCCAATTTTCAGTGCCCTCTTAAGTTTCTCTATCTTAAAAAGTTCACATCACTGGAAAATGTGAGTGACTAAGTGAAATTAGCATCAGAGTATGCCTAATTCATAATTACCTGCTTTGTGCATAGCAACAATTTACAAGCCCTCCATTCACTGGCAGTTTGAAAAGAACTTTCAGATGGGATATTTGGTAAATTTCAATTACACTAGAAATGCCTTGGAGGGCCAGTTACATATTGTGGTATTTACGCAGACATCAAAGATTTAGTTGTTTAGACAAGGAAAACTAAGGCCATCTGACTATTCAGAGTATTTAGGAAGAGTTCTGTTTATTTCAACCTAGAAGTTTGCCAAAAATAGACGTCCCAGCTACAAAAATTGTTACCCCTTCTGATAATCCAAACTTCTGCTTTTATTGTGTCCAAAAATTACAATATTAAAATCTTTTTTCTTTTTCTTTTTTCTTTCTTTTCTTTTTTTTTTTTTTTTTTTGGTAACACACACTACTTTAAAGATAGAATAATTTTGAAGAAAATCCTGCACTGTCATTTTTGCTGTAGTTTACATGAACAGAAATTCATACAGATCAATGAAGTTCAGAACAAGTTCAGGTAGTGTAAACCTTGGAAAATAAATAGGCTTTGATTTTTTCTGAACTGTTTTCATAATGATCTGAATAATACATTTGCTAAACTATGTGGATGAATTGCATTTGAATTTCAGAAGAGTCAGCAGACTGACTTGGGTTTGCCACTAAATAAACTGCTAAATTAATAAGCAGATTTTTGCCAAAAAAAAATTGAATGAAAAAAATGAAAGAAAGCTGAGTAAAAAGTTAGTCAGCCAGGTGTTAATTAATAATACACAAACATTGCATTAAAAATAGAGCATTTTCATTGCAAAGTTTTCTGGCAGAAAACCATGTTTTGCCTTTATTAAAGGTCACATGCTTTCGTCATCAATGTGGCTCAGTAAAGTGAAAGACGGGTCATTACTGCTTTTATAGTGGCAGTCTGATTCTAAATCCCTGAAAATCGAGGGAAATATAATCTGAACAGTGAAATAATCAAACCTTAGTCTTTCACAGCCCTCTGTTCTGTCCTTGTGATTGCATGTTAGATACCTCTGTGTGCCTGGTTTTCTAAGGAAAGCCTTCTTTCATAACTAATGAAAGTGAGCATGTGAGACTTCATTTGCATTGTCATAAAAATATAGAAATTTCTAATATAGAAATATAAATAGGCCATATCCCATTGTAGGTTAAGGAAAGGGTGCTATGAATTGCATGATCTGTGATATCCAGGCATTTTGGACTGAATAAATGCTGAGTGAATGTATTTCTCAGTTCTTGGTAACTCATATATTTACCCATGTGTTCTTTCCTGTGTATTGAAGTAGACCAAAAACTACAATTACCCACGTGTCACACAGTACAGATTTTCTTCTTCAGCTGGAAGAATGTCACTTAAGCTGTTATTTATTTTCTCAAAAGTCACATCAAGAAGATACTTAATAATTTGAAATGTGCTGTTTCTATTAATATTGCTTTCAAAAAAATGTTTGCTAATATCAGGGATTAAACATTAAAAAGAATAGCAGGGATTAAACATTGAAAAGAATATAGAGGAATCTGGTTCCCTGTGTTCCAGGAACCTGTACTCCCCTGTGAGGCTTTCTTATCTTTGGCTGGTGCAGTGAGCTCCCCCTTCATAAATATAAAATTTCTCAGAAAAGGAGTGAGAAAGAGGGAGCAATATAGCCAAAATGAACTAATTTTATTTTAGCTAAGTATATTCGGAAAATATTTTGTGGTATTCGCTTGGCCCTATTAAGTCATCCAATACATTTTATTGACACTGAACGTTGTCCATAAGATCAGTATAGCTGCACTTTCAACAGAAATACTCTCAATTATTGCAGCTGAGGATCAAGATCAGGGAATTTTCATGCTAATTAGTATAGCAACAGATGGTCTCAGTAGCACTACATTAGGGGTTCATAACAAAATAAAAGGATATGTAGATTGATAGATGGTCTATACTGTCCCTTTGTTTCTTTTACTCCCACTGGTGTTTGCCCATAGCCGTGACGCCACCTGTAGAGCCTGCTGTCTTTGGTATTTACTCACATAATTGTCATGTCCTTATTTACTTAGTGTGATTATTCTGTTGTTTTGCTCTTCCATTTTAAATTCACTATATCTTCATGCACTTTCATCTGAACTGCTTTCCTGTATATTCTTCTTGATCAGCAATGAAAACAGCACACATGGAAACACAAGGACAATGATTTCATGCTTTTGATATGCACTCCACTTAGGAGTTTGCAACACTCCACCCCTTAGGTGTGAAACACTGGCAAAGATTTGATTTGTTTCTAGACTAATGAACAGAGAAAGGTGTCACTGGGAACTGCATAGCAATAACCAGATTCTTGGATGGATGAAGACCATGACAGTTTACCAGAAATAAGTAAATTATAGCTCCCTCTTCCATCAGTGATATTTCTGGCAAGTATTTTCACTGTTCTGCACCGTGGTTTCTTCATAAATTCCATGAAATAAAGGCTTTTTCTTTGAAGAACTCTGTGGTCATTGGAGTTGGCAAATCAAATCTTCAGAAAGATTTAATATCAATTTAATAAAAAATTTCTGAGATAACATTAGCACTACTTTTTCATGCTAATATTCAGAAATATTGGTATTTGAAATCACAAGGCAAATTCTATAGCACTAATTCCAAATGAGAAAATAGCTGGTCATGAGGCGTTCCAGACTGCCTCAGTACTCTTTCTTTTTATCATTTTCCCACCTATCCTGTAGAGGAATGAAGAAAGCAGATTTCAGAATCATAGAATCATTAAGGTTAGAAAAGACCTCCAAGATCATGGAGACCAAACACTGCCATGTCAACTAAACTACAGCACTAAGTGCCACATCCATCATTTCTTAAACATCTCCAGGGATGGTGACTCCTCCACTTCCACGGTCAGTTCATTCCAATGCTTGACCACTCTTTCAGTGAAGAAATTCCTCCTGATGTCCAATCTAAACCTCTCCTGGTGCAGCTTGAGGCCATTTCCTATTGTTCTGTTACTTCTTATCTGAGAGAAGAGGCTGAGCCTCACTTGGCTGCACCCTCCTGTCAGGCAGTTGCAGAGAGCAGTAAGGTCCCCCCCGAGTCTCCTTTTCTCCAGCATAAACACCCCCAGCTCCCTCAGCTGCTGCTCATCAGACTTGTGCTCCAGACCCTTCCCCAGCTACGTGGCCCTTCTGTGGACTTGCTTCAGCACATCAATGTCCTTCTTGCAGTGATGGGCCCAGAAGTGGACACAGGATTTGAGGTGTGGCCTCACCAGTGCTGAGTACAGAGGGACAATCACTGTCCTGGTCCTGCTGGCCACACTATTGCTGATACAGGCCAGGATGATGTTGGCCTTCTTGGCCACCTGGGCACACGCTGGCTCATGGTTAGCTGCTGTCAACCAGCACCTCCAGGTCCCTTTCTGCCTGGCCACTGTCCAGCCAGTCTGCTTCCAGCCTGTAGCACTCCATGATATGTTGTGACCAAAGTGCAGGATCCAGCACCTGCCCTCATTGAACCTCATACAAAAGGCCTTGGCCCATGGATCCAGCCTGTCCAGATCCCTCTGTAGAGCTCTCCTGCCCTCCAGCAGATCAACACTCCTTCCCAACTAGGTGTTATCTGTGAACTTACTGAGGGTGCACTTGGTCGTCTCATTCAGATCATCCATAAAGAAATTAAACAGGACTGGCCCCAGTGCTGAGCCCTGGAAAACCCCACTAGTGACCGGCTGCCAGCTGGATGCAGCACCATTCACTGCCATGAATTTTGTGCCCATTTTTCCCAAAACTTATCCTAGGATCTGTAGACTTTAACCCTAAGATAAAGAAAAATGGCTTCTTCTAGATTTATAGATTTTCGAGGCATAAAAACAGATGAAAGAATTCTTCCCAGTGTTTCTGTATTAAGACCATAAATTCTGTTTGAACTAAAAGAGCAGCCTGCAGTTACTCTTATAATGCTGTCTTTATTTAAACAGCTTCTATAATAAAGAAATCCCTATATCCTGAAATAAATCTCACAAGTCAGAGTCCCAGAGAGGCAAGGACTCAGCAAAGAGAAAGAAAGTTAAGAAACTTAAGAAACAAATATATAGGTAATATCTAATTGCAGAAGTATTACAGTAGTGAAGCTATCAAATTCTGAGACAGGAGCAGAGTTGAATTCATCTGTTAATATTAACTGACCTAAAAAAAAGTGAAATTCTTCACGTCATAAATTTGTGAGGGTCTACACAATTTTGTTATCTCACACACTTCTGGTCAATCTACATGCAATCTTTCTGATTTTCCTATTACACATCTTGGAAAATTTTTAGAACTTAAATTAACATTTAAGAATCTTGAGGAATTAATATAAGGTCACTGATCAAAAATAGGATGAAATTCCAACTTTCAGCAGAATTGAATTCCACTGAAATTGCTCTGAGATTTTTAAAGTGTCTCATTATTCTGCTGTGTCATTTTTGTTTGTTTCTTCTCTTCTGAGCTTTGGCCAGGTCCTGAAGCAGAACAAGCTTTTGTGGAACACAGCTTATGTTTATGACATATTTTATAAGGTGTAGTGAAGTGCATTATAATTATATGATTTGTCAAGTGAAAACTTTCAAAGCATGTTATTCTTGATTGTTATTTCAAGTTCTGCAATTTAGACCATATGTGACCTAATAGCAGGGATTTGAGCATAAATATCCACTTACTGTAGCCTATTTCTAATTAGTTTTGAGATGTGTTGAAATGTTAAAGAACATTTCCATGCCCTTCAGAGATATTCATAAAACAAGAAGCACAGTTTGCAAAGGAAAATATCCAGTTTGCAAAAAAAAAAAAAAAAGGAGATTCCACCTCTACCAATAACTCTCCTTTCAACATATAGATATGGTGAAGAATTTTCCAGAAGATGAGTCTTCCATGCCTGTAGGAACGGCATTTAAAAGCTAAAGGAAAAGAATCCTCTAAAAATAATGTTGATCAGCAGTGCACAAAGAGTGCCAGAAAATTATTTTTAGGCCCATGGGTCTGCGTAACTAGAGACATACTAAAGATACCAATACCCTGACCATAGATAAATATATTCTCTGAAAGAGAAGCCTTGCTCTCCAGTAAGACTTTTCTATTCTACTTCAGGGTTGGACTGCTCTGTATTAAGCAGATCTCTAGGGTATGCATAAAGTATTTGGGTTTTTTCAGCTGAATTTGGGATAGAATACTAATTCTTAGATCGGCTTGAGCATCTTATTAGGCTGCAGCAATATCATGTTTCCTGGCAATTTTCTTGGATGACTCTGCCCATCGATGAACATTTCAATATTTATTTTGTTTCCTTTCATCCTTTGAGATGAATATGCTTCCTATTAAAAACCTGAAGAGCTAAAGATAAAGCAAAATGGAAGTGTCACAGTTTTATGATAAACCATTGGTGGGTTTTTTGCTATTGGAGGGAGATGGCAAATAGATACGAGAAGTTGTGGGTCTCAGAGGTCTCTCCTGACCTAATTCTATAGTGGTGCACTAGCTTCTTTGGGAGTTGATTTTCTCAGAGCCTCTGAAATCCTTGGGGGTTTCCAGGCAATCCAAATTTGTTCTAATATTGGCCTCATAAAGACAAGATTAAAATGGCTTCTTCAAGACTGCTACAAGGCTTGAAGAAAAACCAAACCATAAATATGATATTCATGGATATGAAGCCTAATTCCTAGGATATTATGGAAGAAAGATAATCTGACTGATAACATGAGAGTATTAATTATAAAAATGAGACTCACAAATTAGGTAAATTCAAAGACAATAATTAGGGGCTCTGAGTACCAGAAAATCCAGTGTAACACTGAATCAGATGGATAGGTGGTGCCAAAGAGCAGAATTCCAGGGGCGATGCTGTTAGGGGCTGCCCGAGGCCACACAGCGTCCAGCTGCAGACGTCCTTGGTGGCTGCAGCACATGGACAAGGCTGGCTCCTTCGCAAGGAGCCAGCCCCAAACACAGGTGGTGAAAAAGCGTCGACAAAAGATGAGAGAGGGGTCTTTGTTCCTCTTTTATTCTGAGATCTTTTTATTCCAAAAGCTGAGGACAAAATACCGATGGATAATCAGAATCTGAGGGTCTTATTCGGGGTGGAGCAAAGGGAAACAGCCAGTGGGGATCGACTTAGGGGAAGGATTCCACAGTACAAAAACCAATGGGGATAATAAGGAGGAGGGAACCAGGATAGGGAGCCAATAGGGTACAGAATATAGAAGAGAATTCTAGAAATGCTTCATATTAACCAGGAGAGATGAATAAGCATGAACTCATGCAGATACGGGATGTAAGGGGCTGAGCCTTACCCCTTGGTGCTTGTCCACCAGGACTGTGGATTTTGGTCTGCCTTTAAGACAGCCACATGTACTGCAACACAGGGGTTCCTCTGTGCTCAGTATTTCTTACCAGGCAGCTCTAGGCACCTTGCAGTTCACAGTGAATTTGTCTTTTTGAGGAAGGTTTGTGGGCTGAAGATATCCCGTTTCAGAGCCTTCTCTAATGTTCTTTGGTCTGAGTTTCTGAAGTGAAAAAAGTTTTTAAGTGATCACAAGTATTAGTGATATAGATTGTGCTATTAGTGTTGCTTCATCTCTCTCTTGAGATGCTATCCAGAATTTTTAAAGCTTATATGTAGGATAAGTAGGTCAAAAGATGAAGCGAGAATATTTTGATTAAGTTTTTCTGAAACAATGGATTCAAGCAGGTTTTCTCAGTAGGAGACATTTGTATTTCTTTTATGTAATACTGTATCCTACAAATATTTAATAAAGTACAGGTTCTATAAACGCAGTAGGAACAGGAACAAGAAGCGGCATCTTTTCTCATTATTTGTTATTATAATTCAACACTTGACTCAGAATATTTCTCATTGAGCTTTTTTTAATGACTAAATATTCAGTATTCATATCAGTGCTCCTTTGCATTTTCTGCACCTACCTTTTTTTTTTAATTGCTACCTTTCTCAAAACCCCATGGAACAGGAGAGGAGCAATTATATGTTACTATAGTAATTTAGTTAACATTCATTCTTTTACCAAGCTGCAGCAATCATAATGGATTTACTCTATCACTGTTATTCAAATACATTTTATGTTGCTAACCCAACAATCAAAGCCAGCTTTGTGTCTTAGGGTTAATAAGAATAACCATGCAAGAATGCAGCTCATGGGAGTCTATGTAATGTCTTGTGATGGTACGTACTACTTCTTGATTTATCTCTTGGTTTCCTGTCATTTGCCCCTGCAAAGCTGACAGCAAATGTGGTGGAATTACAGTACAACACAAAACTAGTGGTAGAGTGTGAAGCAACAGTTTTTCATGTAAAACAATTCTAGTCAAATTGGTAGAATTCTCACTGAAAAATTTACATTTTTTATCTTGATTTTTCAGTCAACTTTTTTGAGGTAAAAATAATTACATTGCATGACACGATATACAGAAGAGTTAATGCAGTAAACAACACAGCAAAACAAGCCTTTCCAAAAACTCTTTAAAAGGTCTTTTATTGGGCTATGGGTAGTAATAACTTTACTGTGGAAACAGCTGACTTAGCAGTTGCAAAATACATTCACACCTTCTTTTGCTTGAAATGAGCTAGGTGGCCAGAATGCTTTTTGTATGTTTCTCTTAAGCTTGCCCAATGTCTGGCCTCAGCCTCATAAAACAGGCAAAAACAATAGTGAAAACAGGAATGAAACATGGGGTAATTGAATTAACAGATGGAGAGTGTCAGAACTTCCTCCACATAGCATGAAGCAGGGAAATAAAAAGTTAAATGCAAAATGGAAACAAGAGGACTGGAAAAAATTCTGCCCATTTAATGAAGGAATGAAGACTTTCTCTAAAAACATTGCACAAGACTTTTAAGCAGATGACTTGCTTTTGCTCTCTGGAGACTATACTGAAATGGAATCTCATGAAATTTTAATTGGATGCATCATTTTCTAAAAATGCAATGTTTTTTTGTTTTTAATTTCTAAACATTAAACAAAGCTATCATCACAGAGGCAATGGTCCTCTACTTTAAAAATGCTATGCTAAAATATTGAAGTGCTACTCTGGCTATTATTTGTAATTTTGTAGGCCACTGAAATCTTTTGTAATAAAATTATGATGGTTATATCTGTTCAGTTAAATAAAGAGTGCCAGGAAACACTCACAGTTACTGAACTGGATTGTCTATATAACTAAATTATGAGAAAGATTCATGGTACATTTTTGATCCACAATAGCTAGTTCACTTTCTGACAGCTCCTGGTGAGGCTCAGGGACTAGGCAGACCAGGGATCATTCCAAACAGGTTGTTTGTGTCCAGCTGCATAATTTCTCATAGGCAATTTTGGACACGGGCTATTGAATGCCAGCTGGCTCCATTGCCAAAAGAACAATCTCAAGCATCTTTAATTTACTGCTATTGACATAGTAATTCTTTCTATCCAATACTTTTTGCCTATGAGATGAGTCCAAGCCTAGCTGTTACCACAGGGATGATAGAAAGCGGCACTTTTACAGATTTGCCTTCTTGCCTTCATCCACGTCCCACTAAGAAGCGGAGTTTTCTGTCCCTACTCACACCAGTCTTGGGATTTCACATCTTTCCCACTTCAGGACTGAAGTTTGATTAAAAACGGTTTAAAATTGCTTATTTGTGCCTAGGAGTCAGTATTACGCAATGCTGTTACAATTTCCTTCGTGGAGAATGTTGGAAGTGCTATTGTACCAGCAATCTCCTTTAAATAAAACTGTGTTAAGAAATGGACAAAATGTTCAAGCATTATATACCCTTACAAAACAACAGTCTACACATTTGTTGACAATCAGTCAGTTTTGTGTGTTCAGACACAAACTGAATGAAAAAACACACATCATCTCTTCAGAGCTGCAGTAACAGCAGAGGTTCTGGATGTCTTCTTTTAGCTAGCAGCATTGGGACCAAATGTTGTTTCTAGTTTGCCCTCCATGGAATCTTTCCTCCAGTCTGCAGTTCCTTGCTCAAAGAAAACTGCATTTTTCATAACTCTGAGGCTTCTGAGTTTCCTTACCACAAACCTTCTACACGCAGGAGTAGGTGTTCAGCAGCTACCTAGACAGGGCAGAATTACTTATTTGAGCAGCCTTTGTGGGTTGCAATCATGAGCCTTGTGTCTATAGAAGAATGGTCTGAGACCTTCTCTCCCTGCTCCCAGCTAACCATGGAG
Organism: Aleadryas rufinucha; assembly: GCA_013397815.1. NCBI lineage: Eukaryota > Metazoa > Chordata > Aves > Passeriformes > Aleadryas > Aleadryas rufinucha. The sequence continues at coordinate 1,118,055 of VZTH01005365.1, forward strand.
AAAACACATTTGGGCATATGGATGGATATTTATCACCCAATATTCCTCTATTTCATGGCCGTAAGGACTTGTGCTGAGTTCAGTCCAAATATCTCTGCAAGGAGAACATTTCAAAACAAAGAAAAACCCAAACATACTCAAATAACATCAGTAATGTTTCTCTAAAGTATTTTGTAAATGCTTCACAGAGGCAAAGATTGGAGACTTTTATATTATTTTCAGCAGTCAGTTGCCCAAAGGAAGAGGTGAAAACTCTATTATTCAGTATTTTTAAACTGGAATGGATAAAGTGCTAAGAGATTAAGTGTAGAGAACAGTTTAACTTTGAGAGGAGGATGAAGTACATGAGCTTCTCCATTTCAAATATCTACAATTTTTGACATAATTATTACCAAAACTGAGTTTTCAGTAGAATATTAAAGTATTATTTAAAAAGATTCATTACAGCTTAGAGACTCCTGGAAAGATGGGTAATCAGATAGGAGTTTTGATAAACATATCAAAAATAAAATTTTGTTTGGAGCAAAAAAGAAAATCAATATATCTTACAGAAAGTTTGAAATTGTTTTTTGTGCCCTTAAAGATATTCATGTCTGCTAAGAACTGTATTTCTTTCAAATAAATTTTGAGGGTATAGGGTGAGAAGGATGATGGAATGATGTTTTCTCAGATGTTTTGTTGCTTATAATTCATTCTAGGCTAAAATAAGCTATTTTTGTGGTTTATGTGCAGGTTTTTTTATGAAGAAACCATGACATGTACCTACTTGTTTATCTAAAAGGAATCTGGCTTGTGGCAGAAACCTTATATTGTGGTAGAAAGAAGTTAATTTACACCTCAAGACAGCAACTATGCCTAGGAAAAAATATAGGCTGAAAACAAAACAGAAATGCTGAAAGATCTGTAGCTATCAACAAGGAATACATTAAAAAACCCCAAGCACCTCACAAAAAATTAGTTCTAGAAGGGCCATAATGCAATAGTGTAGGATATCTGGTAAATTATGAAGTCAGTAAAAGGGAAGTTGTATTATTACTTTAAAAAAAAACTTGGAATAAAAGCTGTCTGGTTAGACTAGAGGTTTTCAAGCAGCACCTTGTGTATATCACAGTTACCATTTCAGGCACTGAGGCTGCTTTCATCTGTAAATAGGATAATGAAAGCAAAGTCCAGTAGGAAAAATACTATCTGTCACCAGGTCCCTGAAATGCCTTGGCTTGTATAGTGATGATGATGTTAACTCAGAATGTCAAAGGTTATTTTAGCTAGGGTTCTTGCTGCTATTTCATTATCATATTTGGGTGTGTGGGTATGCCCAGCTGTTTCCTTGACAGAACACTTGCACAGCTGAAGTAAATGGGTGAGCCAGCTCAAGGGAACAACACCTTAGCAACTGTCCTTTATATATTTCTGTTTGAACACACGAGCGTAGTTCCTCACTCTGCCCGTCACAAGTCAACATAAACAATTGAAGACTGAAGTGTGTTTTGTATAAGGTACACTGAATCTAGTGTGAGGGCCTCTCTTGCTCCCAGTCTTCTCATTTCACTTGCAAACCGAAGTTGAATACAATTTGAAGCACCTGTTTCTCTTCCTGCAAGCTGTGGTGCATTATTTTTGCAAGGCAAATTAACGGTGGTAGTAGAACTACCTGTTCTATACCTTTTTAATGCAATATAGAGGAATGATCTATGTCACCTGAAGGCCAGTGGATGTGACACAGAGGCCATACATCGATTTGCTAATAATTTTGTAAGTTATGAAAGGACACAACATGAGATGAATGAGAATGTCGCCAAACCAAGGAAGTAATATAAAGTGATATTGACTGGATTACAAACTTTTAATATGTCTGCATAGAGTTGCTCATGAGAAGTACGTTAATTTTGTATATTTTGTGGATATAGTCTACATGGACTTCAGCAGAACCTATGACACTGTCTCCCATAGTATACTCCTGGAAAAGCTGGCAGCCCATGGCGTGAACAGGTGCACTCTTTGCTGGGTTGAGAAATGACTGGATGTCTGGGCCCAGAGACTGGTGTTGCAGCCAGGTGGCCAGTCACTAGTGGTGTCCCCTGGGGATCTGTGCTGAGCCCCGTCCTGTTTAATGTCTTTATTGATGATCTGGATGAGGGGATTTAGTCTACCATTAGCAGATTTGCAGATGACACAAAGTTGGGGGGGAGTGTTTATCTGCTGGGGGGTGGGAGGGCTCTGCACAGGGACCTGGACAGGCTGCATGGACGGGCCCAATCTAACAATATGAGGTTTAATAAAAACAATTGCTGGGTCCTGCATTTCCTTGTGTAGCTACAGGTTGGGGACATAGCAGCTGGAAAACAGGCAAGCAGAAAGGGATCTGAGGGGGCTGGTTGACAGCAGCTGAACATGAGCCAGCATGTGCCCACATGGCCCAGAAGGCCAATGGCATCCTGGCCTGTATCAGCAATAATGTGGCAAGCAATAGCTTGACTAGGGCAGTGATTGACCCTCTGTACTCAGCACTGGTGAGGCTGCACCTCAAATCCTGTATCCAGTTCTGGGCTCCTCAATTCAGGAAGAATATGGAGATGCTGGAGTGTGTCCATAGAAAGGCAACAACGTTGGTGAAGGATCTAGAATACAAGTCCTGTGATCAGCAGCTGAGGAAGCTGGGGGTGTTTATGCTGGAGAAAAGGAGACTCGGGGGAGACCTTATTGCTCTCTACAACTGCCTGACAGGAAGCTGTAGCCAGGTGGGGTTCAGACTCTTCTCCCAGACAACCAGCAATAGGACAAGAAGATACAGTCTTAAGCTGTGCCAGAGAAGGTTTAGGTTAGATATATGGAAGAAGTTTTTCACAGAAGGGGTGATTGGGCATCAGAATAGGCTGCCCAGGGAGGTGGTGGAGGCACTGCCCCTGAAAGTATTTAAGAAAAAACTGAATGTGGCACTTGATGCCATGGTCTATTTGACAAGGTGGTGTTCGGGTTGGACTTGATGATCTCAAAGGTCTTTTCCAACCTAGTTGATTCTGTGATTCATCAATATGTACACTTACCATTGGAAAATGGAATTGAAAGTCTAAAACCTTGACTGGGAAAGACAGTAAAGTCAGACACGGATTGGTGCCTCGCACTGCAAGATTAGGAGAGGGGGCCAGTACTTACAACAGCTGCTGAGGTTTTGATTAAATTAATGAAGAACAAATATGTCTGACACAGTAGTGAGTGATGCCAGAAGAACTAGCACGTTACTAACAAAAAAAGCAGAGGTAGATAAAGCCAAATAAATAAACACGTCAATAAATGTACCTGGAGTTCTGAACCGCTGACCTCACTTCCGAACAATGACCATACCACTGCTCGTGTTTCTGATGGAACTGGTGACTGCAGACAAGGAAGGTCTCAGAGGCAGGTTTAAATTCTAGGCTTATTTTTTTATTCATACTGTCATACCCTTTTTAATCCTTTTCTAGATCGGGTCCTTGTCATTATCCTCTCTGAGCCATTAATTTTCATTTCCTTAGCACAGAAACTGAGATCTGGGGGAGAGAGGGAGAAGGGCCTCCCATAAACCAGCACCTTAGATGATCACAAAAGTAGGAGGTAGTTAGGGCCCACACCTGAACCCAAGTTTCTTAGATGGGAAGCATTATTGGGAGATAGATGCAGGTACCTTACATTACAAACAAAAGGACAAAGAGTCTGATCACAGTCTGGACTACCCTGAGTCATCTGCCCTATTTGAGTCCAGAAAAAAGTCGACTGCAAATACCTATAATCTTGGAAGGATTTAAACCTATCAACAACAACTATTTTTGCAATAGAATTGACTTTTTTTCCCAGAATCCACTGTTAGATTTAAAGGGAACATCATATTGAGACGAGTGCTATTAACATAGGACATAGCTGCAGCTTCAGACTAAAAAAGTGATTAAGTCCCCAGAAAAAGCCCCTAAAATTATTAATGTATGTGATTGCAAGGAAGAGAGAGTAAAATTCTGTTAATGTGAATCTCCACTCACACATTACTTACAAGATTGCCTTGCTTAGTATGTTTGGCTTTACTGCTTGTTTCAACAAATTAATGAAAGGGCTGATTTAATTACTGTGATTATTTTAATTTGGCCACCTTGGTTGTGCTGAAATTCTGATGCAAACTGCTTAGGAAAGACTACCAGCCTGTTAAAGCTGGCCACGCAGTTGCATGAGGCAGACTGCAAATAAAATAATCACTGAGACTGTGCCGTGGTAAGCCTGTCTACTGCTGTTGAGTCAGGAAGAAAGGCTAGCACTACATTCAGAGATTCCCTTTTTGCTTCTTGAGCCTTTCAGGACTGAAGAACTTTTTATTAGACTGTTTTTGCAATAAAAAGTCCAGAAGTGATCTAAAAAAAAAAAATTAAAGTATAGTTTTTGTTTCTGACACTTGATTGTTGGTCCTTAGAAGTGATACTCACACATGAAAAGGCAAGTATGTGCTGAAGGGTTTTGTTCAGGACTCTCTACCAATGCTGTCCATGACGAGTTTTAACTTGACACTGGGACTGCTTCTCTCTACAGAAGAGGAGTCAGGATCCAGGATGTGATACCCTGGAGAGGAGACTCCCTGAAACCTCCTTTTCACTGCTTCCGTTGGACTTATTGGTGAAAATGAGTTGAGACTTTATAATAAATGGCATTTTAGTAGAATTGTTACAGAAGTGTCTTGATCAGCTCAGTAGAAGAGTTGATGCATTATAATCTGCCAGTGTGGAAGGAAAAGCTTTAAATATATTTGCAAACATGTTTTAATTTTGTGTCATATCTTCCATCTTTTCCTTTCAGGTTAGCTTGTGCCTGTTTGCATTGGCAAGCCAATTTTGTAAATCCCATTACATGGACTAAATTACTCCAACACTCTGAAGCTCAAACTGTTGATAGGTCCAAAGAGAAAAATTCTGGCAGCCAAGCACAAAATATCTCTTCTTTTCCATGGCAGAAACACACAGCACCTGCGTTATCCAAGATCTTTTTCCTTCATGCTGGTAATTCTTGCCTGTAAGAGTTGCAAGTGTTATCTCAGCACATATCAGAGCAGGCTGTTGCAGGTGCCTTTCAGACCATTTCTCCATCCAAGCATGTTCCAACCTCTCCATGGAAGCAGCACCTTCCGTGACAAATGTGCTGGGAACCAACGCTGAGTTCTTACGTCAGTCTGGCTCCTGCACATCTGAAAATAAAATGATCCAAGCCTACAGTGTCTGCCAGGTCTATTTACACGTTAATGTGTACTGCTCATCTATCAGTTTCCTCATACAACTGTGGATCCCTTGGAGTATACCAAAACAAAATTCCTGCTGGAGTGAGACTGGGATATTCTCAGCACCATATGGCAACATACTCAGGTCAGAAACCATGAAAGAAAAGTTTGTTGTCTTTCCTTCTTTTTCTTTTAGCTTTTACTTACACATAGGTTGGCTTCCCCTGCTTCCCTTTTTTATTTACCTGCTGTTTCTCATGGAGTTATGGCAAGGAGAAGAAGGCATGACTCCCAGGAGCAGAGGACAACCAGCAGTCAGGAGGAGAGTCAGGGATGCGGAAGTGGAGCCCTTGAGATGACAGCAATAGCCCCCAAATGAGGTAAGATATTTTGGGCATAGCAGTGCCCTGTTAGGGTGTTTAAACAGTATACAGCATTTATATCCAGTCTTGGCCTTTACTTTTGCATGCATAGATTGGGTCAGGAAATTTGTCTCAAAAGTGGAATCCCCTAGAAGTTTGAAAGGACTCAGGCTTGGGTTTTGGAAAAGCCTAAATGTCAGATTAAAATCCAGTTTTGATTTCCTGAATGCCTATACTCAGGGAAGTACTTGGATGCAGCAATATTTTTTCAGCTCAAATAATATATATAATAATTGTAGAAGCTCCAGTCTCAGGCACATTTGGGTAGGGATTTCTCAGAATAAATAAAGAACCCTGCTCCATTTCAATATTGAAGATGGAGCAAGAGTATTTATTGTATTATCTTCTCTATTACACATTGTATTTATAAATTTTTGAAAGCAATGGGAACACAAGAAAGTCCTCCAGGAAGGAATTTTTTGGATTATGGCTAAATGATGTGAGAAGATTTTAGAGATTCCAAGAAGCCTTTCTTTTTTTGTTCATGTGAATGCTCAGTGGTAGACACATCCTCTGCCAAATGAAATGACCTTTCAGTAAACTAAGAAAACAACAGTAGCAAGGGAATAAGAGTCTTGCAGACACCTGAAATCTATGAAGATACACACAGAAAAATCTTTATTTTATTTTTTAAAAACACATTCTGGCTAGAGAAATGTCCACAAAGATTTCTGCGTATAAAACATCTGAATAAGTTGAGCAGAAATGACTGCGAATTCTTTATTTATGAAAATGTTTTTTTCTGAACACTAAAATGTGAGAGGGTTTTGTAGAAGATCCTTTGTGCTTGAAAAAGCTACCAAAGGTGGAACATTCTGGAGAAAGTACCTTGGCATTTAATAAAGGCCTGTTACAGAGCATGTAGTGGATATGAATGAAAAGTGCAACGGGGTCTAAGCAACAAGATGGGGAAGCATAATGTAATCTATGGCATTTATAAATATGCAATCCATGATTGAAAACATTTAATTATTTTCATTTGTGACAAACACTATAGGAAAAAGCATATATATATATGCTTAATGGAGGCAAGAGAGAACAGAGAGATAGAGAAAAGCAAGAGCCACAACCTTGCAAAAAAAGGTGGAAGAAAATATCTAGTATAGTCTGAGGTTCCTATGAGTCACACTGACCCCTTCAGAAACTTCTAAATTATGTCAGCCTTTAAAAATTAATTGCTTCACTTTCTAGGTAAGTCAGTGATATGTGAGTTCACTGAACACAATGCCTTTATAATAGCCATTCGTTTTCATGGAAAAGACTATGTGCTCTGGAATGCACTGCATTCATTCTCCTCTAAAAACTCATCTTTTTTCCTAGTAATTGCCATCTGTTTCTAATTTCTGACATTCTGTGTCAGTGGCAAAGACTATTCGAGCTTCTGTACACGATATGAGCTAAGATAGTTAATATATATTTTATATAGTAAGGCCATTTTTCTAAAAGCAATAAATAAAATTTAACTTGTAAAGTAGATTATAATGTACTTCTGCTGATGCCAGTTGAAACAAAAGTAGGAACTGGAGACCATTTACAGGTCTTGCTGGGAGCAGTCTGTACATTCTGCTTACATGTATGCCAAGATTACAAAAAGTCCTTACAGAGTTAACTTTTGTTGTAAGACCAAAAGAAAAAAAAAATGCCTATATCAACACGTTTTTCAAACACAGGCAATTTTTTAACGTAAATAGTATCCTTGATTAAAGGGGTCAAGTTATATTTTACTCCTGTAAGAAAAGATTGGACACTTACTGAGAAAACTCCAAGGTTTTTTGCACTTTGGTATTTGAATCTATTTGGGCACTTTTGGAATCTCTACTTCAACATAAATCAGATTGTTAAAGAATCACGCTGTAGCAGTTTTGGGGTAAAGGCTTCTTTCTTTCCTGGCTTTGATTTAAACTGTTACAAAAATTGCAAATTTCCAGATTATTTAGAAGGATGAAATAGCTTGACCAGCAGGTGGTTTCTATCCCAGGGTTCCTTGTCCCACTTAAAGGTTTACTTGGTTTATTTGTTTTAACCCCAAATGGTAAAGAAACAATGTGCCTTTATAATCCACATACCATCAACTTAAAAGTAATGACATCTCTACTGACTGGCATATTGAGTCAGGCTTTGAGGAAAACAACCCCCCTCCTAAACAGCTTCTTGCACATCTGCAGGTTCTATACGAGATTCTAATAGCTACAGAAAACACTTCAAGCACATGAACACTGTTGTTTTGGAAGAGTAGATGAAAGGATTTCTCCCTTGAAGTCAGATGGCCGATACTTGCAAAAAACCCCTGCCTGTTCCTCTATCAAATGAATCAAGAACTGTGTCTCTCTGGTGTGTCAGGTATTCAAAATGCACTGAAATAAATGGAAACAATCCAATGATTAATTTCCCAGTTGGCTCAGTTGAGCCTGTTTAATACAGGTATCTCACAAAAGCTACAATCTGTTCTTCATGCACACACATGAAAAGAAAAAAAAGGAAAAAAGAAAGGCCAGGACAATGTCATGGATTCAGCTGAAAAGAGTTTACTTGTTCTTACAGGTATATTCATTTTACACAGGCCTAGAATGCTACAGCTGCCCCATTTTGATGTGCTGATGGACCTGAATGCACCTCTGCCTCCCATGAAGTAAAGCATTCCAGGGCCTTCTGCAGGGTCCTCTCTGGCAGTGCTTCCCAGTGTTCAGGAGCACTAAAATATTGCTCTTTGGATGAGGGCAACGATGAGTAGGATGGATAATATGCATGGGTTGGGAGATAATAGGTGTTTGCCAGCACACATATTTCACTTATTTGTCCCAGCTTGACAGAGAGAATATTTTCTTAACCTGATGCCAAGATATCACCTTATCTTGGGTTTCCTTTGAATTGGGATCTGTATAATATATTTTTGGAGAAATACAGTCGTAGATAAAAGAGTTGTTTGTTTTGTCCTTTTAATTACTGACTATGAATATATCAAGAGATTAAATAATGTGGAAAGGGAAGGGATATCTAAGTTAAAGAACAATGTTGGCACAAGAACTATTATGCATAATCCAGCCAGGAATTTGGTCTGGAAACCATAATAATTCAAATAATCAAAGCAATCCTGTTCTGTAATTACTTTCCTGGGGCTGTAGCATGGACTAGAAATCTAACCAATTTTAAGATACATTTATGGACAGGATTAGATGAAGTGGTTTTGGTAGCAGGGGACTTGAATCAATGACGCAAGAAGTACTTTCCAGCGCTGGATCATATGATCGTAAATTAAACTACTGTTGCTCTACCTCTCTCCTTCAAGTAGCAGCATGGAGCAAGGAATTTCATGCCTCCATAGTCACTTCTCTGTTATCCAGTATGTTATGAGATCAAGTTATCCGGGATAATGGTAGTGGAACATGCTGGCCAGACCAGATGAAGGCTGAGTCTGGCAGAAACTTCTGTGTTGAACTTCCTGTGTCCACATTCTGAGCAAATAAATTCCAACAGACAAGAGCTGAGCCCTGGAACTCCTGGCTGCTGGTGCTGAGCTCCTGAATATTCCAGGTTGCATGGAAACTTGATGTGGGCAAAACACTTAATGGTGTGGAACCACTGCCCCATTTGATGCACTGTCATGTTTGAAAACACTGGGGAGCTTGGTGCAGAGACCTAGGCAGCTCGACAGGGCTGACCTTCTTAGGTTTGGCTTAATGCCCATCATGACAGATCCTGATAACTCAGTAAACAACAACCCAGTTGTGCCCATCTTTCCCTCTTCCAGCTCTGAATTGCAGGAGCTGTTCTTGGCCTGAAGCAGGGCTGGAACTCTACATGCTGTGTGCAGCTACCTGGCTGTAATAAGCCCTCTCGAAACACAGTCTGTTGCAAAAAGGGAGCACAGACACCAGTGCTGTCCTTCAGGTGCTAGAGGACCCCTGTGTCCTTTGCTGATTTTCCTGGTGTCCAGTGAATCATGCTGGGAATAGGTAATTTCATGGTCTACAGGTAATGATATGATTCCCACAATTGTGATATATTGATGATGCAGGATACATACATGCATCATAATGCACACAGTATTTTAAAGCTGGTTTTAAAGACATTCAGCTCCTAGGGACATCTTAAATTTGATTCTGACCCGTGACAGGGTCTTTCTTTCTCTGCTCCAAGCTGTTATTTTATTTCGATCTTTTCTGTTTAGTAACACAGGAGGGGTGGGTACAAATATAGGAGAAGTATAACCAGCATCCAATATTTTTCTTCATTCTCTCTCCTGGGGAAATGGAAATGAGAGTTCTTTTAAAGCTTTTTTTCACCCTGATTTTTTTTTTAGTGAGCAGGAAATCAGTATTTTCTCTATCTGTTTTTCAGCAAGAGCTGAACTATTTTGTCTGATATTTTGTAAACCTATTCAGCCAAAGGAAGACACCTGGCACAGAAAATTTCACATTTGTGGTTTGTATTTGTAAACTTCTAAATCTTTACCTATTAGAATGTGGAATGTGCGAGAAAATCTGACAATCCTCCCATACCTTTTTTTTCCCTAGCTGCTCCCTCAGTTTATTTCCAGTTATCATTGATCAAAAGAATGTCCTTCTCTCAGGAAACCATTTTTGTGTTTTTAAAGGTCTTCTCTATAAAACAGTAAGAAAACTTAATTTTAAAAGTATTTCCCTGGAAAGAACATTTCCTTTCCACAGTCAGTTCCTCCTCATGGATGAAGGTGCCTGGAAGCCTTGAGAGCCTTGGCCCTAGGACCAGGAGAGAGATACTGGAAGCCCAGGAATTCCCAGCTCTTCCATATGGCAGAATTGCTTGTGAAACCTGAATCCTGGAAATTCAGAGTTCCTGAACATGATTTGACAAAAGAAATACTTTTACTGGCAGAAATCCTAGCTGGCCCTATTTTTACTGGCAATTCAAGGCACTGGTCTGATCTGTCCAGATCAGCAGGTGACTGGAGATTATCTTTCCTGTCAAGACATACAAAGCTGGTTGTTCATGAGATTCAAACTGAAGAGTAAGTCTGTATTTCTCTGCCTGGGAAAGCAGGTGCTTAGAAGTATTTGACCAGAAATACTAGGCAAAGGTGGTAGATGGACACACTCCTTCCTTGGGCTGGGCATCCTTTTCTGAAGACATGAGTGCTAACTTCAGCAAATAGCCTCTCGGTCTTAGGTCACAGACCTAATTTCTCTCTGAGTCTCAAGGAATTCAGCCTCAGAGCTCCTAGTTCCCAGAGGAGTACCTCTAGGCTGTACTCAGGAATGCAGAACAAGGGCAGCCTCCAGTGACTGACATGAAAGGAATAGTCAGGTGAGAAAGGATCAGGATTGTCCTGCACAACGAATGGCTGTAACTCCCTGGTGCTACTGTCCAGCATGAGTCTCCTGCCACTCCATAATCTGATGTAATTGCTTTCAGCTGGGGCAGGTCAGAAAGCCCTGAGTGTGTCTCCAAGTTTGACTAATGCCTGATACAAACCGATGGTTGGTGCATTCTCACAGAGGTAAGCTTTAGAGAATCACAAAATCAATTAGGTTGGAAAAGACCTCTGAGATCATGAAGCCCAACCTGTAACCTAACATCACCATGTCAAACACACCATGGCACTGATGCCTTGAGGTTTAGCTTTTATATTCTGTATTGCCTACGGAAAACTCTGAAGTGTCTTGCAGCCTGCTGCTGCTGCTCTCTCCTGCTAAGATAGACGTAACAAAGTCCCTAGGTTTGCAGTCCAAGGACACCTAGGCTGTCCTGGGCCCAGAACTGTGTAAACCAACATCTTGGAGAGGGAGGCTGAATTTAGAGAACTTAACATCAGTAGCTAAAGTTTTAATTGGTGAATTTATGCTGATATGCAAATGGACCAAACCTATAAAAGTGTGAAGAACTTGGGACTTGTCCATCTTGGGGTCCATTTTGGAGGTAGCCTCTGGACTCCCCAGGGTGTGCCTTCAAAGGCCTTTCAAATAAATATCACCTTTATCCCCTTACTCCTGTCTAGTCTCTGTTTCCAGGTAGCCTCTTCAGGCATCAGCACTAAGTGTCACATCCAGTCTTTCCTTAAACACCTCCAGGGGCAGTGACTCCACCACCTCCCCTGGGCAGTCCATTCCAATGTCTAATATCCCTGTCACCTGAATACCTAATAACTCTAATCACCCAATGTCTAATCTTTCTAATGTCCAACCTAAACCTCCCCTGTCACAGCCTCAGGCCAAGTTGCTGCCTGCCTGGGAGAAGACCTTTCTTTCAGATAGTTGTAGAGTGGTAAGGTCACCTCTGAGCCTCCTTTTCTCCAGCGTAAACACCCCAAGCTCTCTCATAAGACTTGTGCTCCAGACCCTTCACCAGCTTCATTGCCTTTCTCTGGACTCACTCCAGTACCTNATTTAGAGAACTTAACATCAGTAGCTAAAGTTTTAATTGGTGAATTTATGCTGATATGCAAATGGACCAAACCTATAACAGTGTGAAGAACTTGGGACTTGTCCATCTTGGGGTCCATTTTGGAGGTAGCCTCTGGACTCCCCAGGGTGTGCCTTCAAAGGCCTTTCAAATAAATATCACCTTTATCCCCTTACTCCTGTCTAGTCTCTGTTTCCAGGTAGCCTCTTCAGGCATCAGCACTAAGTGTCACATCCAGTCTTTCCTTAAACACCTCCAGGGGCAGTGACTCCACCACCTCCCCTGGGCAGTCCATTCCAATGTCTAATATCCCTGTCACCTGAATACCTAATAACTCTAATCACCCAATGTCTAATCTTTCTAATGTCCAACCTAAACCTCCCCTGTCACAGCCTCAGGCCAAGTTGCTGCCTGCCTGGGAGAAGACCTTTCTTTCAGATAGTTGTAGAGTGGTAAGGTCACCTCTGAGCCTCCTTTTCTCCAGCGTAAACACCCCAAGCTCTCTCATAAGACTTGTGCTCCAGACCCTTCACCAGCTTCATTGCCTTTCTCTGGACTCACTCCAGTACCTGAACTGAGAGACCCAGAACTGGACACAGGATTTCAGGTGTGGCCTCACCAGTGCTGAGTACAGAGGGACAATCACTGCCCTGGTCCTGCTGGCCACACTATTACTGACACAAGCCAGGATGCCATTGGCCTTCTTGGCCCCCTGGGCACATGCTGGCTCATGGTCAGCTGATGTCAACCTGCACCCTGAGGTCCCTTTCTACCAGGCAGTTTTCCAGCCGCTCTGCCTCCAGCTTCTAATGCTGGAAGTTCTTGTGACAAAAATGCAGTTCTTGTGACAAAAAACCTTTAGCCAAATCAAGTCCCTAAAACAGACTTCAGCAATGCAATAGGAAAAGAGTTGCAAAAGATACCTCCACTTTTTCTTCTGGCTAGGGTTCTCCCTTAGGTAAACAATAGGCTAGCAAAGCTATAATTCTCTAAGCAAACCTGACAGGTTTTTATACATTTCCAAAAGGAGGAATTTTAACATATGTGTCTAAGTGGCTTCATCTTTGGTAACTCATGAAAAATGATAGGTAGATGGTCAGCAGCTGGTGCCAGAATCAACATTTTTTCTTTTCCTAGAAGCTGAAGATTTAAAGATTTTCCCATCAGAAAGATTTATGCAAGGATTTATGGATCCTGAAAAAGTTGGCTTAACCTGTATTATTCCTCTGTCTTTTGGACATTTTATTATTAACTAACTGTGAGGTTTTTTAAATATAAAAATAGTGAGCACTTCTCCATGAAGTCCATGAGACCACAATGTAAGCCTGCTAGTTATCTTTTCCTTTATTTAACGTTTTTGCATGCTTGGTATAATACTTATCACTGGAAAAGTGCTAAATGACACAAACTGTGTACAGCAGTAATAATACTTTGATCAGTAATGAAACCCAGTTGCACTAAATCCTACTTGTTAACTAGAAATGTTTAGTAACAAGAAATTGTTACTCAACCTAGTTTCTTTTCTTTGGCAGCTGTTTCTGCTTTCCCTCACCTGAACAACAATGACCAGCCCTTGGTCCATTTTGGTATAAATGACATCTGAATTATGTCTTGATCTATTTATTTGTAAAAAAGGATTAAGTTTTCTTATCTTTTCTGAAACATTTGAAAAAGAGATAAGACCTCTAAAAATCTTACAAATGGTGGCAATAAGAAAATGTGAGTCCATGAGGGGAGTGGTTTGTTATGCAAAGATTAACTGTGGCTAGAAGTTTATCACAATTAATATCAGTAATAGAAAGAGGAATTGCAAATAGAACAGGAAAACCCCCTAATTCTGATGAATAATCATCCAACTGGGATGTTGTCAAATCAGCTGTCACTGTTGTAATTCACCTGATTAAAAAACTGACTGAAATAATTTCCAAGCTACTAAGAACTCTTTTTGAGAGTACACTAAGGAAGTTCAAGAGACTGGAAAATAGTAAATATAGAGCCTGTGTTCAGAAATGGGAAAAAGAAAGTGTCGGGGATTTGAGGGGAATAATCTTAACTTCAGTTCCTGGAAAAGTACTGGAACAATAATCAGCTAAACTATTTGTAAGCACTTGGAAGATAACAGGGAGGTAAGTAACAGCCAACATGGATTTGTTGAGAATAAACCTCTCCCAACTAACTTTGCTTCTTCTTATGATGGAATAGTAGGGTTTGTGGACAAAAGAGAGTCAATAGATGCCAGATACCTCTTGACTTTAGTCAGAATTTTGACAGTTTCTCACATAACATTCTCATAAGCACTGTTAAGAAATTTGGTCATAGCAAACTGTAGTAGCATCAGTGCAAGACCAAAGAATAATGTGTGACAGAGAGTAAAATTATTATTTTTATGGATTGCACCATAAAGTTTGGATGATCCTCAATCACACTAAAAGGAGTGTAACAATCCTTACAAACTGGAAACATAGTGCAAAAACTAGGATGTAAGTGAATAAACATACTCAGGCATACAGAATAGTCTGTGTAAATAATCTGATCAACAGATTGGGTGACAATTCTTCGTGAACAGCTCAGAAGGTTATAATACATCACAAAATCTGCATGAAATACCAATTTCATATAGCTGGGGAAAGAGGAGAATATCATTCTGAGATTAGTAAACATAGGTCTCATCTAGAAGGTATGTCTAGTCAATATGAGAAGACCACAGCAGGAGCCAATGCTATGTTTTCAAGGTCTTTATTAGAGGGATGTATAGAGTATTTGGAAAAAGTACAAAGTGGAAGAATGATCAGCGGTCTAGAAAGTATGATCTATGGAAAAAAATATGCCAAAGGAATTTGGAATGTTTAGACTGGAGAAGTAGTGGCTGGAGGGAGTGATAACACTCTTTAAATATGTAAAAGGTGATAAATAGGACAAACTGTTCTGTCTTTAGCAGGCTGAGATTGTAGGCACTGCAGCTCACTCCCGAGTGGCAAAACACTATCCATGAGCAGAGTGAGGACTGGAACAGGCTGTCTGAGGACATTGCAGACTCTCTGACACTGGATACTTAGGAGACCAGCATTAGACAATCACCCGCCAAGAAGACTTTGGATATAGTCAGTCTTCTTGTGGAGAAAGATGTGGTGACTGTAAGGTTTCTTTCACTCTCTTTTCCATGGGCTATGATAAATATAAGCTAACAATAAAACACTGTATTTTTGCCATTTAAATTCAGTATGTGGAAAATTTTTCTGAAACTGGAGATTTTCTTAGTATCTTGTTGCTAAAGAAACCACATTTCAGGCAAGGAAAATGGAGAAGTTTAAAACATCCAAAATGCCTTCAGCACCCGCTGTGTTACAGTGGGAAAGAAAACAAAATGTTCTCAAACTATAGAGTCTAGCACATAGTTTGGTTAGTTAATTTGGATGTGACTTTCAACAACCACATACTTAGTAGAAGTTTCTTATAAACTTCAGGGGATTTATTAGCCATCATTGATAACTGGACTTTATTATTGGAAGAGATGGGATCTAACTGACTAAGTGAAACAACAGGTTCTGGTGAGGAGAGCTCTAAATTAAGACTGACAGCGGAAGGAGAGGATGATCAGCAATGAAGTGAGGAAGTGGGGGATTGCTAGGCAAGCAAAGATTTTGGTGTGATATGGAGCAATCCAGGAGGTTTCTGAAGTGGATTGATGACATGGGTGATTCAAGGAACCAATATGGATACATGGTCTACTGTACTTGCAAACAAAGATCTGCTTGGGAATGTGGAAACTGGGGGCAGTTTCAGCTTCAGAAAGCATGAAACATCGGAGTTCAGGATACTAAGAGGAGGGAATAAGACAAGAAGCAGGGTCACGGTCCTGAACTTCAGGAGAAAAACTTTGACCTATTCAGTTACCTGCTGGGAAGAATCCTCTTCTTTGAAGAAAAGAGGGGTCCTGGTGAGCTGGTAGATGTTGTAGTTAGGGGGAGGGGAGGATCCCGAAGCAAGCGTAGCCGAGAGGCGACCGAGAGAAGACTCGGACACCCTGCTGGGTAATCACAAGCTCCCTTTATTCGTTCTCTCTCTTACATTTATACACTAGTTAACAAGCTCATGCATATTGCCAAATGTTAGCTCCTCATTCGTTGTTGGTGCCGGTGAGAACTTTACATTTGCGGTGTGGGAATCTGACCTTGAGCTTAACGGTGTAAACAGTTTTCAAGTCCTCAGTTCTTGTTTTTCATGTGAAGCTTCCCTCCTTTTTTCCTTATCAGCCTGATTTTGCAAGATTCAAGGACTCCATGTTTTCTATTCCTCGGGCCTGTAGCCAGTCCCGAATATGTGGTTCCACAGGTAGATATTAAAGAATTCCCTTTTTTAAGCTCAAGAAACTTCCATCCTCATCTACTGGAATTTAAGCAAAGACAGAAGGTGGCCTGCATCGTTGAGCAAGATGGTCTTCATAAAACTCAAACACAAAAAGGGAGATGTGTAAGCAAGGGCAGGAAGGAGTATGGAGACACTTCAAGTGTGCAAGGAAAGAGCTAGAAAAACCAAAATCCACTTAAGTTGTAAATTTAGAGCTTTTTAAAATGTACATTGTCCATTAGACATAATCATTCAGCTCTGAAGAGATTTATTTCTAATCTCAAGGATAATGTCAACTAATTTGTGAGAAATGAGAAAAAAATCTCAAAATCTATGAAGTATCACTTTAGAACAGGATGATACTGAGTTTTAACTTCATGCATATGAGTACATTCCCTTTGGAGGTCTCCACAGAAATTTTTTTTTCTGAAAACACCTTTCTTTTAATATGTGGGTACAATTCTCGCTCCGTAACTCGGCTAGTCCATGGTACTCATTTTCAGTAGGAAATACAGTTTATTTCCTTATGACCCATACAATTTTTCTTCCTTCTCTGTATCCCAATCCAGAACACACTAACCATTTTAGAGATTTCCTGGTATTAAATCAGCTTTCAGCAACAAGTAGTAAGTCAATGTTTTTTTTAAAAATAGTCTTTAAAAAGGTCATGAAGACAATAACCTATATTCTGCTTACAAAAAGTATAGCAGAAACCCAGCTTACAAGTATAACAGAGAAGTACAACAGAAGATGAAATTTAGAACCTAAAGACACAATAATTGAGGCAGGAGTATTATGCTAGTTTGACAGGGGAGTGTTACCGACAAGTGGAACAAGGTTTAGTGGTGGGAAAGACTTGCTACCATAAACACCTCTAAATTAAGATTGAGTGACTTTCTAGGACAGGTTGCAGATATGATGAAGCAATCTGTAGGTGCATAAATTAGGAGATTAATATGCTGAAGAGTTTGTATTTTATGCACATTTTCTTTTGTCAACCTCAAAAATTAAAGAGTTTTTCTCCTGGTGAAAGAGATACAACAGTGCTCCAACAAGATCACTCCAAATGCAGTGTGAATACAAGGTCCTCCAGCACATGTGTGGTACAGACCTAAGACCACTATTTTTTGACTACCAGGAAAGGCTGTTGGCATAGGGTCCAGGAACCATAACAGAGCACAGTAAACCAAACACTTTTATTTTTTCTCTGTGTGTTAGAAGCATCCTGTAACTAAAATGCTATAATGTATTTGGTCCTGGAGCAAAGAGCAGCTGCATTCACTAGGCACTGGGCTCTCTGATAACCTTCAGGAACAGATTTCCTAAAGAAGGAGTATAACATTTTTCTGTCTTCCTCTGACAATTAATATGTTTGTGAACTAGAATGTCATGCAAGATCTGTAATTTGTCTCTCATGGTGCCTTGTAGTGATTTCTGTACATCAGTAGCAGTAGATTGTATTATGTCATCAGTAAGTCCTTGTTCTACTACTTACTGTGTTCAGTTTGCTAAATATGATTCATTGAGTCATCAGTGACAACTCAGGATTTGCAAACAGTGTTTCTTATGAGATCAGAACGCATTTTCTGTGCCATCACAGGAGCATTATTTTAAACTCATGGGTGGTTGTAAACAGCTTTGTTTAAGTCTTCCCAGTCAACTGCAAAACAGATTTTCTGAAGATTTTAAAGTTGGAAATCTTTTGAGAGTATATGAATAACAATTTAAAAATTTTTGTTTCTTTTCTTGAGTTTGAAGTCATTCCTACACAAGCAAAGTCAATAAAGCACTTTTCACTGATCTTTCTCATATGACATCAATGAATGATTAGAAAACCTGTTTGGAGCCGGATTATGCAGAATAGATGTTTTGTGCACACTTCTCCATGGCGTTACAACATGTCACTTCTCTTAGTCGAATACACTGTTCTGAAGTGACTCTTTAGACGACACAGTTACTGAAGACGTGTGTGAGTGAAATATGGAAAAGCATGTAAACTTTTCCAGGAATCTCTCTAGTTTTGGTAGTACTGTTTTTGAAGTACTGTTATTTGTGTTAATCTCTACATTGTCATTTACTCAGATGAAGATATTCTTTAGTTTATTTGTAGTATTTTATTCATAGACTGTGTAACTTCCAGTCTTGCTGGAGCAATATTTTCCTTTTTTATTTTCTTGCCATAGTTTGAGAACTGTTTAATATGCTCCTCCTGTTATTCAGAGGCATAGTCCAAGTCTATCATTTCTCTGTGGAACACTTCTGGTTCATCTGAGATACCACCAGCAATGAAGGTTTTTTTCAATAATATCCAACCTTCCTTAGCTCAGTTGGTTAAAACATGGTGCTAATAACACCGAGGTCCCGGTTAGATCCCCATAGGGGCCATTCACTTAAGAGTTGGGCTTAGTGATCCTTGTGAGTCCCTTCCAACTCAGAATATTTTGTGATTCTATGAATATATCACATTTACTCATTAGTGATGTGTAAATATATAAATATAAAAATTTTGAAATCCATTGTTTCAAAAAGAATAAGGGTCAGATACTGACAACAGGGTAAAAGAAGATAGTGAACTGAGGCACATGAGCAGAATATTCTCCCTAGTGGGTGGAAAACATTAATTAGCTATAAGAGTCCCTGGTTGATAAACACAAGGACTAGCTTCCTCTGTTCCTTAGAAGGGCGATGAAGGGATATGTGGCAAAGACAGACCACAAATTCTGCACAAACACAAGCATCTTTTGGCAAGGGCTGAAAAAGTCTCATAAGAATGCTCTTTGATGCACATTTAAATAGGAGAGCAGTCAGCAAGTGCAGAGGACCCAGCAGATGTAATCACTGAAGAAAATATGAAAGCAATTGGGAAGGAAACTGCCTGAGGTGCACTGTACTAACATCACATGTGGCAGACACCAGGAAGACTTGCTGTGTAGTAGGATATTCGAGAATTAAGCCACTTAACCTTGGTATTAAAATCAGAACTTAAATCTTGACCTATATTATTCAAAATCTTGTCCCTATTCAGCAAGATCTACAACAATATTTTTTCTTTTCTTGCAGTTTCTACTGTGTTCAGTACTAAAACCAGATCCTCATCTGCTGAAACTGCTTTAAAATTAATCACCACACCTTATCAAATTATAAATGAGAATCTAGCCAATAACATTAAAGAAAATAAAACAGTTATCACATTTTTGACACACACATGCCTGAGAGTATATAACATCCCTTCCCTTCCTTTCTAAAAAATTGTTTTAAAAACATTAATATTATTAAAACATCTTTTACAGTTCTTCTCTTAATTAACTAGCATTATTTGTCATTATGGGCCATTGAAATTATGGTTTGATTGCTGACCTTTCCAGTGTCTGGCATCATTTTTTATTTTAATGCACTAGAGAACCATACTTGTCCTCAACAGTACTCTAATCATGCAGGTGCACTGGTAGGATTTCTGGGACATTTGCTATATTGATATGCTGAACCAGGGAAGAGTAGGGAGTTGCTCTGTTCTGGAAGTCCTGGGGAAATGCTGGAGATGTAGCATTTTCTTGTTTTAATGCATTCACATTAAAATGGGGAAGTATTACCAGTCTTACCAGAACAACATCACTCAGCTTGGACATTTAGCCTGATCTGAAGGATCATTTGATTGAGAGATTTTTTGTACTGGAAAGCAAATCTGAGGAGTAGAGGAAGAGTCAGGCTACTTCTGCCACAAAGGCAGAAGGGAATATCCAAGGGAATGGAAGCCTGTAAAATGATTGCAGATAGACTTTTATGTCCAAACTCTAGATAAACTTTGTTTCAGCCTAGAAAACACAACATGCCATTGTTTAAGCTGTGCTGGATCCCTTTGGGCTACCATAGACACATATATTTACAAGTAGTATAGCCAGGAGGTTTCTTTCTACCTTTACCTACCATTGGGATGTCACTTTGAAAACAAGTTGTTAGCAAGGCTAAGTCTATGATGACAGTTTTCTTTCTCCTGTCCTCGAACATGAACTACTGATATACAGCTGGCTAGATGCACACACATGGTACAAGTGGAAAAAAAAACTTTCACCAGTCTGAAGTAACTATATAGTTATCTAGGGAATGAGAAGGTAAACTCCAGCCAGTAATAACTAATTGACCTTAATTCATTAACCACTGCACAGACTAATACATGCACAATCACTGTGGTTGCTTTTCTTTGTCTCATAGACACAGAAATCCAGACAGCCACAGAATCAGTGAAATGCTTAGGAATGTGTCCATTTGCATCACTCGATTGCCTAAGACTAGAAGGACAACCTTGTACCCAGCCCATGAGAATCAGAGCAAGAAGGTAAGCAAAGGAAATGCTTGGCAATTATTTCAAACTAATAACATTTTGGGAAATAGCATGTCTGGATAAGTAGGCTATTTTCATGGAGGAATCTACATATAACAATTTTGCTGCTGTCCTGCTGGTTGGTTTTCAGGAGGACTTTTCAGTGATATATTTGTACCATCTGTACATGGGGATTAAAATGTCTCTCCAGAGTGCCTTAAGATTGATGAGAGCTGTAAAGATGACTTTCACAGTGCTTACCCACGAAAGATACATTTCAGGCAAAGAAAGATGCCTCAAGCCTCCAGTGATTCCGTGCTAATCAAGGGACTATTCCAGGCACAACTTGTTACATGGATTCATAAAAAAATTCAGTCTACCAGACAGCTGAATATATTGACCCTGTGCAAATAGGCACCTTTTTCCCCCTTTATGATGTCATTGCCTGAGATTTCTTTAGTAACACAAAGTTATACTATTATAAAATCATATCCTAGCAATTTGTCTCAACAAGACCACCAGCTAGGGCTAAGATGACTGTTTGTAACATCATCTTCGTTTCAAATAAGGCTTGGACATCATCATCAAAAGACAGACGCACATAACTTAGCAGGTGAATAGGTTTTAATAACATCTGGTACATACCATGAGTTTTCAAAACTTACTAGGCAGAAGCTTGGTGGGTATCAACTTGAAAACACAATATTTCACAAACAAGAAATACCTTGATATTGTTTAAAAATGTACCTTAAACAGAAAAAAACTTTATTTAAGAGTCACAGAAAAACTATTTGTTAATACCACAAAGATGGCCCAAAAACAATAAGGTACTTAAATGTGGTGTTGAGGGCCAGGCACAGATTTATGCTAAGCACTAAGAGAAACTCTCATCCATTAATGTCAGCCAGTGAACTCACAGACTGGATCACTGGACAGGAGAGCAGCTGCAGAGTTTTCCTGTTTATGTACAGCTGCATCCAACCTTTCTGGATAACTGCTCTGATTTATAAAGGGTAGCTCTTTCCTATTAATTTAATGCTAGGTTGTGTTATTTCAGTCAGTTTGCTTTTTCAGTTCTACCAGTGTACTAGTGCAGAAGTGACACAATGTACTTAAAATGCCAGTATTAACTAGGTAACTGAACAGGTTTTGCTTTAGACTAATAAAAATATGAAGCATTTAGGACGTCCCTGGTTAAGTGAACACAGGATATTATTCTAAAGCAGTCATTCATTATAAGAGAAGACTAAACTCAATGCCCTCGCAAGCACCATCCTATTCAAGGTTATTATGAGATAAGAATCTAGGCCAAAAATTTTACCAAATAGGTAAAATGAATGCTCTCAAAATTCTCAAAATGTTTCTCAAACCAAGCATTTCACATACCCATGTTTCATCATAAATTCCAAACAAAATCAATATTTATGACTTTTAAGTCTTACCAATTACTGTTCATGCATAAAACAGTGGCCTATTTGTCTGTAATTTCAATTCACCCCATATTTGTCATATGCTGTAACTAAATCCAAGGTATATTATAGAACTGTCACTTAAAAAAAATAAAAGGAGACTCATCTACTTTTCTGCATTAATGTGTTTCTATTTTTTTAAATTTTCCTGTGTTAAGTAGAATATTTCTGCCCATATTTGCTGAAGTACACATAAAACTGATTAATAGAAAGAGTGGTCATTTTTAAAAATCTAGCTCTAATTGGAAGATACCACTTCATATTATTTGGCTGACATTTTTGCAGCAAATAGTGAGGTTTCTGTAATGGAGAAAGATTGTCAAATGTGTGCTTCATAGACCTGTCATCAAAAATTATTTTAATAATAATATAATGATCAGACAATAATACTACATTTGGGCATAATGTTTGCAAGTGTCCAGTTTCTTGGCCTCTCAACACCAGGACCTCCAGACCTTTAGAAAGCCATGCAAAACTTGAGAGCAGTCAGAACTAGATGAAGAAAGCTTAAACTGAAGGCATTTTCCAGGTATGCAAGGCCATTTGTAGGACGCTGGTGTGGAGCAATAAAGATCTTAACAGAAAGAGGTGGTAGATCTAAATGCTCTAATGCAAACAGCATACAGAGGCACCAGCTTGAGTGCCAGAAGTTGTTAAATTGTATTGGGTGGCACTGAAAAAGCCTAATCTGGCTGAGCACAGCACCCCACCAGCTCAGCCTGGCTGATTTGTCCCAGAGCTGACATGTAACTGCTTGATTACAGACCGCAGAACCACAGTCTGAGACTGGATGACCCCTCTGGAGACATCCAGTTCAATCTGGGGCCAGCTACAGCATCTTGCAGATGGTTATATCCAAGTGGGTTTTAAATATCTCCAGTGATGGAGACTCCACAATCTCTCTGGGAAGCCTGTTCCTATGCTCAGTCAGCTTCACATTAAAAAGAAAAAGCATTTTCTACATTTAAATGGAATTTTCTCTATTTCAGTTAGCTCCCAGTGCCTCTTGTCCTGTCACTGGAAATCCTGGAGAAGATCCTGACTCCATCTTCTTTATTACTCTTTAACATCACATTCAAAAGACCCACCAGAGCTTTCTCTTCTCCAGGCAGAACAACCACAGCTCTCTCCTCCTCTCCTTGTACGACACATTACTGCCCTGTACTCTGTAGCATAGCAGTGCCCTGAAGGAGATTTTTTAAATTGCATCTTACAAGAATCTTAATTTTGCAGCCATATATGCCCTGATTGCTAGGATCCATGTACAAGAGTATTATAAATCCACTTTCTTAAAATATCAGGAGAATATTATGTGAAGAGGAAATGCAAGTTCAGGGCTCTTCTATCTAACAGACCAATATCAGGGGCTGCACTGGAAGTTAGTGATTTCCTGAGAAATGTATGCCTGAAGCTGAGGATGTTTCATCCTCTGCACATCTGTAGACTCCTTAGTCCCATATGAAAGCAAGACTATTTTTTTCTTAACTGGTGTCCTGAAAACTCCTTTTCTCTCCATCTTCTTCTTTCATTCTCTGGATTATGGGCTCTTTCTTCAAGCCATGTCTGGCTGTGTCCTCTGGATAGAGTTCAGAGACTAGGAAATGAACCAGCTATGCTGGTTGGTTAAATCTCTACTGTTCTCTCTTTGGGTTTCAAGTCCATGTTACAGAGGCCTCAAAATGCCTTATAACCATATGTACTGTATGTGAATGACTGAGGCTGGGCAGGCAGCTATCCAACAATGACTGCGCCTAAATGCAATTCTGACCCTAACCACTTCACTGCAATGCTGTAACAGAGCCGTATCCTGTTGACAAAGCACCATGACTTAAAAAAAATTAGTGTGGTTTCAGCTCTTTGGGGATTTACAGTTTCTACCAGCCTTCGGTCACTAGATGTCAGGGCTTTCTCTGGCAGTACCCATCCTAACCAAAATGTACTTCTGTAGTTCAGTATACTGCAGGCATTTGTTATCAGCTCCGGGTGCCAAATGAATGCACGGGTATGTTGAGAAACATTACCAGGGTAAAGCTAAAGTAATGATTTTTGAATGTGTGAAAAAAGTTGACAGTCTTCACACAAAAAATGCATCACTTTCAAGCACCGTGCTTAATGAACTGACTAAAGAAAATAAATGAAAATATTGATCTCTTTGCAGCAGCATGCCTCCGTAACTGTAGTGGCTTCAGTACTAATCTGAAGAGCGCAGTGTGCACTCTGAGCCAAACATCCAGAATCTGACATGTTGCAAGACCTGCACTCTGTAGCGCTGAATTCTCTCAAAATTTAGAAAGAAAACAGCTGCTTGTGGGGAGTGTACTCTGATGAGATGAGCAAAGCTAGAAAGAGTGAGAGCAAGGACCGCTCTCCAGCCGTAAGAGCAGTAGCCCAAACTGTCACCTGTGCCCAAATCATAGCCTTTTCACTCTCCTGATCAAGGGCGTCTGCAGTCTAAATACCCTGGGAATGGAGCCCGGCAGAGGAGATACTTCCAGCTGGCAGTGGTCTGAGAGAGGGATGGTGACAATGACCAGGCATCATGCAGGGTGTTGTGCTGTAGGGCCAGCCAAGTTCTGGGATGTGAGCCCGTGCCTTGAGTTTACCCAATTAGCTGCTAACAGGGGCCACGACACGCCCAGTGTAACAGCCTGGCCATGAGAGTCTGGTGGCTGATGTGAGGGGTGTGTCATGGTGGTCTTGCCAATTTCAGACTACCCTTTGGAGACAGGTGTGCCCACTGGGTGCTAACTCACAGCCCACCTGGTAAGTGCAGGAGGAACTGGAAATGCCTCTTAAGCTGGAATGCCTCTTAATCATGGAACTGGGTGTCCTCCTGGTCTCTGCACTCTAGCCCGTGTTTATGCCTCCATCCTGGCTCAAGTGTGCACAGTCTGTTCCATGGTACCTCAGGCACTGTGCCATCCCTCAGTAATCCTGTTTTTTTCCTGTGTCTGCTGTCACTGAGCAAGGTTGAGCTGTTCTTTAAAAAATATGTATTTCATCTGTTAAGGTCAGTGAGCTCTCTCTCTGTGTGTCAGCAACCTTTAATCCTATTTTGGAATGTTGATCCTTCTGTTCCTTGATTGCTGCTAACACTTTATTACAGTTTGCTGTTGGACTTATGTTTTAATCTGAGTCACAACCTACATATATATATACTTGCCATTATAGATTTTAATTTTAATTGCTCGAATTACTAATACACTTTACAGCAGTAGTATAGTTTGAGTTCCGTATCTATCCAGGCTTACAGTACCTTTTGCAAAACGCATTATTAAGATCCAATTATTCTAGCATGATTTGTACATTTGTTGAGAAGAGAGCATAACCCCAAATTAATTTCATGCAGGCTGTTAAACAAGTGACAAAATCCTGCATGAACCAAATTCCTTGACTGAGGTGTAGAAGCTTCCAAAGGCTGGTGCCAGTCCCAGAAGTCATTCATGGTCTAAATACTTGTAGTTTAATATTTTTGTACATTTTTTTACATACACTCACATATACACATATTCTTATCTACATGGATGCAAGCTGTATCCAACATTACATATGTTCTTCTTCAATTATTTGTTCTTTCATTAAATAATTTAAAACCAGACTCTTTTCCTGACACAATAAGATATAAATAAAATAGTCAAAGAAGAGATCAATAATACTATAGAAAGGAGTGTTGTGGATTTTAAAAACACAATCCAAAAACTTTCTAATAGGCAGATATTTTTTAAAAAGCCTCTGAAACTTGGGACTGGAAAGGCAGCCATCAGGCCTTATGGGACTGTCATCACTATGCATAGGCTTCCCTTCCCTCTCTAGCACATGTGGTCCTAATTGCTGTGCTGGCGAGACCATGGAGTTGGATTCTTCATGAACTGGCTATAACATTGGCAGACATTTACTCATCCACTGCTAACAGTTTTTAATGGAAAATCTGTATCCATTCATGCTAGAAAAATGCTTATGTTAAAACAGAGGAAAACTAAACAGAGAAAACCAGATATCAGTAGCTCTTCTAGCTGCCAGTAGTGGATATTCTACTACTTCATTAGCATTTGCTGTATTACATTTGAGGACAAACCAGTGAATGCAATCAAACATTAAGAAATACTTTGCAGAAATTTTTTACCATATTTCTCATTCTGCCTATGCCACAAATGGAAAATTATGCAGCATATGATAATAAATTGACAGCTTGTTTATACCTGACTCAAACTTATGGGCAAGACTCACTGGAAGTTGCAAAATTGCAGCTGTCACATAGGCTGATTAAGGCACATCTCCTTAGAGAGAAATAAGCACTTCACTCCTGGTTGTTGTACATAACATACAGCTGTTTGACCAGTGGAATAATAATTCTGAGTTAGAGGGCCCACTTTCCTCCAACTGTTCAGGAGTTTCTCTTCACTTACCAGGAGTCTTCCAGCACTTCACAGCTCCAAACACTCCCTTGGTATTAAACAATTCTTACATTGACCCTGCTTAGAAGGATACTTATTCAACCATAAGAAAATGGGAATTTTGAAGTCAGTAATATTCCAGGTCCATCACTCACTGTGGTGTGAGAGATCACATTCAAATCTCTGATGCATTAAGCTGGAGCAGAAGTTCAAGTGTTGTAACAAGAGCAGAGGTTGAGTCTAGAGCCGAAAATAACAGTAAGTAAGACAGATATAGAATAAGAAAGAGAAATTACACTGGTGCAGAAAACTCTGTGTGGGTGACAGGAAACATGAGTAGCATGTGTTAAAAGGGCAAATTGGGCTGAAAAGGATTTACAGCTGGAGCCCCTCAAGAATCAGTCTCCAGGACAATTTATTATTTCAATATTTTTTCACATTTTCAATACTGAACTTGGCACAAGTAGTAAAAATCATCTAACTAAATTTGTTGATGACACAAGCATCATCAAATACAGATATCTATCTATCTATATAGATAGATAGATATATCTCTCTATCTATCTATCTGTATCTATATCTATGTGGTTTTCCATAGAGGGAAAAGCTGAGGGATCCAGGAGTCTATACAGCAAAATATTACCAGAAAAAGATGGGGGAAATATGTTACGTGATGAGGAAAATTCGCATTGGAAGGTGTCCAAAGAAGGGCAATGCATCTGGTAAATGGTCTGGAGCACAAGCTTTATAAGGAGCAGCTGAGGGAACTGGGGTTGCTCAGCCTGGAAAAAAGGAGTCTCAGGTGAGACCTTGTTGCTCTTCTACAACTGCCTGGAAGGAGGTTATTGCCAGGTGGGAGCTGGTCTCTTTCCCTGGGTAAAAAGCCACAGGATGAGAGGAAATGGCCTCAAGTTGCACCAGGGGAGGTTCAGATTAGGTATTAGAAAAAAACGTCTTCACTGAAAGGGTTGTCAGGCTTTGGAACAGGCTTCCCAGGGAAGTGGTGGAGTCACTATCTGTGGAAGTTTCAAAAGGTGTGTAGATGTGGCACTTGGGGACATGGTTTAATGGTGAACACAGTGGTGCTGGGTTAACAGTTGGACTTGTTGATCTTGAAGGTCTTTTCCAACCTAAATAATGCTAAGATACTTTGTGTGGAGGACGGCTGCCAGATTTTGCAACAGTGATAAACTTTTTTTACAAAGGGCTAGTAAAAGGGATTTGTTTTCTAACCTAGAAAAAACCAGAATTTAGAATAGCTATGATTGTTGCTCTAGATACACCAGGTACACAAATTCCAGTGAAGAAAGAAACCATTTAAGTCAAAGGGCATCATTGCAAATGAGTGTAAAATGGTAAATTAATATTTTTTGATTAATAAATAAAAAAAGCTGTTTGGCAATCAAAGCATTGAAGTTCTGAGACTTTTCCCAGTCTCTTGCATAAAATAGCTTTAAAATGTAGTTTGATTGATCTGTAAAACAGATCAGAAGAAAGAGTTTCCAGCTATGTCAAGGTGCTCAATTCAGTGTTCTAAATTCTGCAGCTTTGGGAGCAGTGTGTGAACTTGAAACTTGACTGCCCACATCTTTTTAACATACTTTGCCACCAGTACTCAATCACAGTGTATTTGTTCCCACCACCACTAAATGTCAAGCTGTTATCTTATCCATTGATGGTCTGTAGTTGGTGTTCCCACATCTTGTTCTGACATGTACTCTGGCCTCTTTGTAAGATTAGACCATGAAGTTAAGCTGGAAAAAATGTGCATATATAGAGGGTTTAGACATTCAATTCCTTTAAACAATCTGCACCAAAGCAACTTGTCCAAGATAACATAGGAAGTCTGCCTAAGAGTAGGAAACAAAGTCTAAACCTAATGGCCATTTTTCTGTGAGAAATCACTGGGGACTTGGAAGAATTAAGTTCAAATCCCTTTGCAAGGCCACTCGTACAACTTGAATGAGAAATGTTGCTTTAGGTCTAAAAATTCTTCTAAAAACATAGTGGTAAACAAATTTGTTTCCCATTTTAAAAAAACTGCTGTTTTCCAAAAAATTACAATTTATTGAAAATCTTCCAAACAGATTTTACTCCAACATCCTAACCACTGCGGTGTAGGCTTTTTTGTATTTTAAATTAAATATTTGAAAGGATATCAGTTTTATTCTATTTTAAAATGAAACCAAATGTTCAAACTTTAACATTTTTCTTAAAACAGTGTTCTAATTTTCCATCCAGGAGCATTCCAGCTGCCATTTGATTCACTAGGCCATGGTTCTTATGAGTAGATGAAATGAAGTAAATTACAAAATTCTCGGCAAAGCTTGCATCAGTATTTCTACAGCATCTTTATGACCAAGGCTCAGCAGTGGCTTCTCAGTGAAAATGAATTGTTCATTTGAGGTAAATGGAAGGCAGTATTTGGTATTGACACTTCTTTTTAAATTCTATTATTCCTTTTAGGCACAATCATTTCAAATGATAAAATATACATATAGAAAAAGGAAAGCATAATAAAAGTCTTCAGAACAAATAGAAATAAAGACTTTCTGTCTTTCCTGTGTCTCTTCATTTTTTTTCCTTATAAATTTATTGCT
This sequence comes from Aleadryas rufinucha, assembly GCA_013397815.1. Lineage (NCBI taxonomy): Eukaryota > Metazoa > Chordata > Aves > Passeriformes > Aleadryas > Aleadryas rufinucha. Next base: position 1,147,210 of record VZTH01005365.1, read on the forward strand.
AATCATCAGTTCTTCTTTTGCCAAAGGTGAAATGAAAACATATTTAGTAATGAAAGAAGTCCAACAATACTTCAGCAGAAAGTTGAAGCTCTCTTTTTGTAAAAATTGAGTATCACTGTCTGCTAAGTTGCCAGCAGGTAAAACTCCAGTTGGACAAAGGGAAACAAGAAAACTGTATTCTGCTTTTGCATTAACAGTTTTTGCATTGAATCCTAGGATACTGAATGCTCATTTTCGGAACTAATTTCTTGAATCATGAGGATTTAATCCTTCATTTCTAATGGCAGATCTAGCCTTCATATGAAATAGGCAATTCTTGTTGTTTGATGCTTTCTTAGATATTAAATTAAACTTCATTAAAGGTTATGATTTTTTCTCTTTAAGATAATGTACCCATCTTTCAACTGATTCCTTGGAAATTGCACACTCACAATAATGCCTTCGTGCTGCCTGCAACACACCTTTTTTGCCTTAACCACAATCACATAATATGTGATATCTCTATATGGAAGCTGTCTATACAATAATTAATTTCCTTAATTTTGAAATATTTAGCATGGTTAAATTTCTTTTCAATTTTTTCTTTTCATTCTTAAGGCTCTGCAATAGTGTGCAATAGTGTACAATAGTGTGCAATAGTGTACAATAGTGTGCAATAGTGCAATAGAATCAAACCTTAAGGCTCTGCATTTTTCCCTGTGCATTTTACCCTCTAATATTTGTGTAGTGGGCTGGCTGTGGCTGGACACTGGCTTCCCATCAGCACCACTCTCACTCCCCTCCTCAGCTGGACATTGAAGAGAAGATATAATAAAAGGCTCAAGGGTCAAGACAAGGGCAGGGAGAGATCACTGGCCAGTTACAGTCAAACTGACAAAATGGGTTTGATTTGTTACCAGTCAAGTCAGAGTAGGGTAATAAGAAATAAAACCAAATCTTAAAACGCATTCCCCCACTCCTCCCTTTTTTCCCGGGCTGAACTTCACTTCCCATTTCTCTACCTCCTCCCACCAAGTGGTGCAGGGGAACTGGGAAGGGCAGTTGTGGTCAGTTTATCATGTTGTCTCTGTTGCTCCTTCATCCTCAGGGGCAGGACTTCTCACGCTCTTCCCCTGCTCCAGTGTGCACTCCTCTGGGGGCTGTAGGTAGATCTTTGTTCTCCCTTGGTCCTCCATTGCCTGCAGGGGCACAGCTGCCTCACCATGGTCTGCACTACAGGCTGCAGGGGAATCTCTGCTCTCGCACCTGGAGCACCTCCTCCTTGTACTTTTTCACTGACCTTGATATCTACAGAATGGTTCCTCTTGCATATTCTCAATCCTCTCTTCTCTGGCTGCAATTCACTCCTGCACAGTAAATTTGAGGTGCTACAACTGCCACTTATGGGCTCAGCATTTGTCAGTGGCAGGTCCATCTTGGAGGTGGCTGACATTGGTTCTGTTGGACACAGAGGAAGCTTCTAGCATCTTCTCACAGAAGCTAACGCTGTAGGCCTCCTGCTCCGAAAACCTTTCCATGCAAACCTAATACAATTTCATGTATGTTTTCACCCTCAGCTCTTCTTTTTGAGCAGCTAGCTGGGACATAGCACAGCAGGGCTAGATAAGAGGTGGTATCCCCTCTAGGAAGGGATGTTGAACTGAAAGTGGACATACAGATAATTTCACTAGTACAAGAGATGTCTGCCACATTCTGCCGCCTGCAATCATTCCTTTCAGTGGGATTGGTGACAGTGGTGGGTCATAGTTACGTGCTCCCTCCCTCTATTTCAGAAGTTTAATGCTTCAACAGAAGCAGCAAGAAAGCAGTTCTTGCACTTCAAGNTCCAGCTGCCATTTGATTCACTAGGCCATGGTTCTTATGAGTAGATGAAATGAAGTAAATTACAAAATTCTCGGCAAAGCTTGCATCAGTATTTCTACAGCATCTTTATGACCAAGGCTCAGCAGTGGCTTCTCAGTGAAAATGAATTGTTCATTTGAGGTAAATGGAAGGCAGTATTTGGTATTGACACTTCTTTTTAAATTCTATTATTCCTTTTAGGCACAATCATTTCAAATGATAAAATATACATATAGAAAAAGGAAAGCATAATAGAAGTCTTCAGAACAAATAGAAATAAAGACTTTCTGTCTTTCCTGTGTCTCTTCATTTTTTTTCCTTATAAATTTATTGCTAATCATCAGTTCTTCTTTTGCCAAAGGTGAAATGAAAACATATTTAGTAATGAAAGAAGTCCAACAATACTTCAGCAGAAAGTTGAAGCTCTCTTTTTGTAAAAATTGAGTATCACTGTCTGCTAAGTTGCCAGCAGGTAAAACTCCAGTTGGACAAAGGGAAACAAGAAAACTGTATTCTGCTTTTGCATTAACAGTTTTTGCATTGAATCCTAGGATACTGAATGCTCATTTTCGGAACTAATTTCTTGAATCATGAGGATTTAATCCTTCATTTCTAATGGCAGATCTAGCCTTCATATGAAATAGGCAATTCTTGTTGTTTGATGCTTTCTTAGATATTAAATTAAACTTCATTAAAGGTTATGATTTTTTCTCTTTAAGATAATGTACCCATCTTTCAACTGATTCCTTGGAAATTGCACACTCACAATAATGCCTTCGTGCTGCCTGCAACACACCTTTTTTGCCTTAACCACAATCACATAATATGTGATATCTCTATATGGAAGCTGTCTATACAATAATTAATTTCCTTAATTTTGAAATATTTAGCATGGTTAAATTTCTTTTCAATTTTTTCTTTTCATTCTTAAGGCTCTGCAATAGTGTGCAATAGTGTACAATAGTGTGCAATAGTGTACAATAGTGTGCAATAGTGCAATAGAATCAAACCTTAAGGCTCTGCATTTTTCCCTGTGCATTTTACCCTCTAATATTTGTGTAGTGGGCTGGCTGTGGCTGGACACTGGCTTCCCATCAGCACCACTCTCACTCCCCTCCTCAGCTGGACATTGAAGAGAAGATATAATAAAAGGCTCAAGGGTCAAGACAAGGGCAGGGAGAGATCACTGGCCAGTTACAGGCAAACTGACAAAATGGGTTTGATTTGTTACCAGTCAAGTCAGAGTAGGGTAATAAGAAATAAAACCAAATCTTAAAACGCATTCCCCCACTCCTCCCTTTTTTCCCGGGCTGAACTTCACTTCCCATTTCTCTACCTCCTCCCACCAAGTGGTGCAGGGGAACTGGGAAGGGCAGTTGTGGTCAGTTTATCATGTTGTCTCTGTTGCTCCTTCATCCTCAGGGGCAGGACTTCTCACGCTCTTCCCCTGCTCCAGTGTGCACTCCTCTGGGGGCTGTAGGTAGATCTTTGTTCTCCCTTGGTCCTCCATTGCCTGCAGGGGCACAGCTGCCTCACCATGGTCTGCACTACAGGCTGCAGGGGNAGGGGCACAGCTGCCTCACCATGGTCTGCACTACAGGCTGCAGGGGAATCTCTGCTCTCGCACCTGGAGCACCTCCTCCTTGTACTTTTTCACTGACCTTGATATCTACAGAATGGTTCCTCTTGCATATTCTCAATCCTCTCTTCTCTGGCTGCAATTCACTCCTGCACAGTAAATTTGAGGTGCTACAACTGCCACTTATGGGCTCAGCATTTGTCAGTGGCAGGTCCATCTTGGAGGTGGCTGACATTGGTTCTGTTGGACACAGAGGAAGCTTCTAGCATCTTCTCACAGAAGCTAACGCTGTAGGCCTCCTGCTCCGAAAACCTTTCCATGCAAACCTAATACAATTTCATGTATGTTTTCACCCTCAGCTCTTCTTTTTGAGCAGCTAGCTGGGACATAGCACAGCAGGGCTAGATAAGAGGTGGTATCCCCTCTAGGAAGGGATGTTGAACTGAAAGTGGTCATACAGATAATTTCACTAGTACAAGAGATGTCTGCCACATTCTGCCGCCTGCAATCATTCCTTTCAGTGGGATTGGTGACAGTGGTGGGTCATAGTTACGTGCTCCCTCCCTCTATTTCAGAAGTTTAATGCTTCAACAGAAGCAGCAAGAAAGCAGTTCTTGCACTTCAAGTTCATGGCTGAGATTGAAAAGTTTGAAGGACTGTCACTCTTATGTCTCATTACAGTAAAATTAGCAGCTCAGAGAAAGAAAAGGCTTCGCAGAAAAACACACTTCTCTTACGTTTCTGAGTCTGAACCAGTAGAAAATTACATGTGAACAAGCAACATGGCTGACAAAATCCTGAGAGAAGAGGGGCTTTTCTAGAGCTATTATAGATGGCAGTGTTTTTTCTACATACAGTGATACTGCAAAATTATTCTGGAGTGTAAAAGCCAAAAGCAAAGTCCTTTAGCACCTAAGGTCACTGCCCATCTAATGGAAAAGATAGTGAGGCCTGTATATGCACATTTTCCAATCTTGGCATCACTTTTGTAGAGTATTCAGTGGTATGCAATGCTCATGTGTCATATATTTGACAATGTGGATCATATATCTGGTGATGTGGATAACCTCATCTTCCAACAGGACAACCAGCAGAGAGTGTCTTCATGGAAAAATAAAAAGCGTTCAGAAATTACCTTAGTCATAAAAGCTTTAATGAAAACTATGACAGCCATCTTTCTCTTCTTTTCATTTTAGTTGAAATCATCATGAATGTCAAACTTAGTAAAGAACTTTCAAAAATATGGTGTAGCTGTAAAATGTAAACAGCTATGCTGCAAAAAAACGGGCAAAGATTGTGGTTAAAAGAGAATAGTCAACACTTGTCAGTGTTAACTGGGAGCTATGGCTCATTCCTTCCAAGTTCACAGCTTGGCCTTGCAAGGTGCTGAATATCTTTGTCAGTGCATAAGGGTGATGCTGAGTAAATTATATGCTGAATTGGTAGCACTGCTTAGTATTAAGGCTGCAAACATTTCCTGTTATAAGACCTAGTTGCTTATACTTTTGCCAAACTAACTGTTTAGGTTGAAATTTTCCATGTGCGGCATTTGCCTTGTGAAGAAATCTTTTGGAAAATTTCAGCCAAAATGTTTCTACTGTGAAGCAAGAGAAAAACATGCTATTTTTTGCAGTTAAGAAAACAGTCCTGTAACCTTTACTTTGGCGGCTTTTGGGCCCTCCTCANATTGAAGAGAAGATATAATAAAAGGCTCAAGGGTCAAGACAAGGGCAGGGAGAGATCACTGGCCAGTTACAGTCAAACTGACAAAATGGGTTTGATTTGTTACCAGTCAAGTCAGAGTAGGGTAATAAGAAATAAAACCAAATCTTAAAACGCATTCCCCCACTCCTCCCTTTTTTCCCGGGCTGAACTTCACTTCCCATTTCTCTACCTCCTCCCACCAAGTGGTGCAGGGGAACTGGGAAGGGCAGTTGTGGTCAGTTTATCATGTTGTCTCTGTTGCTCCTTCATCCTCAGGGGCAGGACTTCTCACGCTCTTCCCCTGCTCCAGTGTGCACTCCTCTGGGGGCTGTAGGTAGATCTTTGTTCTCCCTTGGTCCTCCATTGCCTGCAGGGGCACAGCTGCCTCACCATGGTCTGCACTACAGGCTGCAGGGGAATCTCTGCTCTCGCACCTGGAGCACCTCCTCCTTGTACTTTTTCACTGACCTTGATATCTACAGAATGGTTCCTCTTGCATATTCTCAATCCTCTCTTCTCTGGCTGCAATTCACTCCTGCACAGTAAATTTGAGGTGCTACAACTGCCACTTATGGGCTCAGCATTTGTCAGTGGCAGGTCCATCTTGGAGGTGGCTGACATTGGTTCTGTTGGACACAGAGGAAGCTTCTAGCATCTTCTCACAGAAGCTAACGCTGTAGGCCTCCTGCTCCGAAAACCTTTCCATGCAAACCTAATACAATTTCATGTATGTTTTCACCCTCAGCTCTTCTTTTTGAGCAGCTAGCTGGGACATAGCACAGCAGGGCTAGATAAGAGGTGGTATCCCCTCTAGGAAGGGATGTTGAACTGAAAGTGGACATACAGATAATTTCACTAGTACAAGAGATGTCTGCCACATTCTGCCGCCTGCAATCATTCCTTTCAGTGGGATTGGTGACAGTGGTGGGTCATAGTTACGTGCTCCCTCCCTCTATTTCAGAAGTTTAATGCTTCAACAGAAGCAGCAAGAAAGCAGTTCTTGCACTTCAAG
>VZTH01005367.1:0-26653 GCA_013397815.1 Aleadryas rufinucha
GTCAGGGGGACAGTGCCAGAGGGGCTGTGCCAGGGGGTGCAGAGCCAGGGGGCAGTGTCCGGAGCCTGTCCAGCTGCCCGAGGCTGGCACTGTTGGCACACGGGAGGCCGTGCTGACCCCCGGTGTGGCACAGGCCGTGCCGGTTCCCGGTGTGGCACAGGCCATGCTGGCACAGGCCGTGCCGGTTCCCAGCGTGACCCAGGCTGTGCTGACCCCCGGTGTGGCACAGGCCGTGCTGGCACAGGCTGTTCTGGCTCTCGGTGTGGCCCAGGCTGTGCCCCTCTCGTCCCGCTGGCACCCAGCGCTGCCCTGGCCTCACTGCCCGCTGGGCTCGGTGCCACCCCGGCGGATGGGCAGCGTTTGGGGGCTGCGGGAGGAGCGGCGGGCGCATCCCCTGGGGGTGTTAGGGCGGGATTTGTGCTCGGGAATGTTACACCAGCAGCTCCCGCAGGGTCCCGACCCCTCTGGGGAAGGAGCGGAGCCGCTGGGTGCGGGACAGGGTGGCACTGTCAGCGCCCCTATGGCCACCATCTCCACAGTCCCAGCCCTCTGCTGCAGAAATCACTGCCCCGAGGCTTGTAGCCCTGTCCCAAGAGCTCAGTCCCCCTCTGGAATCAGCCTCAGCGCTCCCAAGGCTCCCAAGGGAACGGGAACATCCTTCCCTGCTCCAGCCGAGATCGCTGCTCCCGGCTGCAGCTCGCCCTGACGCTGTGCAGGACATGCCTTGGCTGCTGCCAGTGCTGCAGCTGCTGCATCTGAGCACGGACCCCAGAATAACAACAGGGACACGCTGTGACACTCCGAGATAAAACAACAATAAAAACGATCTTTACTGCTCTCACTAAAAGCACTAACAGCAGCACTTTGTTCAAGCTGAGCTCTAAAAGCAGGGTTTAAAGCCTGCCCAGGGGGATACGTGCCAGCAGCACATACATGGCCCCACAGCTTCCCCGGGCTCCTCCCTAAACACTGCCCCCAGGGCCTCGGGGGCTGCCCCAGGCTGTGTGTCCTTCTGCGAGCTCTGTGTCACTCTTGGTTTGTGCAATAAAATCCAATTGGTTTTGGGTCCCTTTGTGCCAATGCAGGGTTATTGGATTCCAGCAAAAAGGGGCAAACAAATACTGAGATTTCACAAGCAAACAGAACTGGCACCGAAGCTCTGAGGTGCTGCCTGCCCCCGCTCCCTGCCCGTTAAACTGGCTTTGTTTGGTGCGTGGCAAGTGAAGATCTGCTGACAAATCACACCAGAATCCCACTGGCGGGGAAGAGGAGCACAGAGGCTTTGCTGAGCATGAGCACTTCAGCTGGAATCTGCTCTGAGTGTCCCAGAGCTGTGCTGTCCCTGCCAGAGCTCTGCCCTGTCCGTGTGCCCACATCCCGGCCGCTTCCTTGCCAGCTGATTTTGGCCAGTGCAGAGCTGTCCCCTGGCTTTCTGTGCCATTCCTCCTCCCTAACTCCCCCTGAGAGCACCAGTGCTTATCTTCACCCTGAGAGTTTTACTGGAAAAAGGCTTCTTCCCTTCCCCAGGGAGCCATGGCCAGCTGGCACAATACCCCAAATCATTTGTACCTGGCTTTTGTTTCCTAGAGCACACGCCCCAGTGTGAGTCCCTGTGTCCCATCCCTTCTTCAGGTTCTTTCCACATTTCTGAAGGAAAAGCCATGAACACCTCAGGCAGCGTGGCCACGACTCTCTCCAGGTACAAGCAAACAAAACAAGGCTTTAACCCACACTCCCCTGGTTCACTCAGTGCCTGCATTGATGAAACTGGCTTCCAGTTTCCCAGGCTGGTTTTGAGGCCTTGTGGTGCACCAGGGACTGGTGGGCAGATGTTCAGCAGCTCAGAGGGGAGCTCTGTAGGAGAAGGAAAGGGGCAGGGGCAGAGGTGGGTGAATCCTCTCCAGTTTCTCTTTGGAACTGTGAATTCCATCCCATTTCTCTGGTCCTCTCCTGGGAGAACAGAACAAGCTCCCCGGAGCTGGGATGAGTTCACAGAAGAGCTGAGAGAAGGGGTGAGAAGAGCAGGCCCTGCACAGGGATGCTCTGGGCAATCCCAGATCCAGCCTCGCATGAAAAAACAAGAGGCATTGGCCACTTCTGCTGAAGCTCTGTGCAGTGCAGAGAGGAGGCAGGGTAACAAATGTGCCCTGGTTTCCATTTGTGCTGCGAGGATAAGCAAGAGGAGTGGCAGCACCATGCAGAGGGAGAAAAGCTGTCCCTGATGACTCTGCACAATCCAGGGCTCAGCTTTGCTCCTGTGCTCCAACTTTGCTGATGTCTTCAGCTCCTAATTTTCATGCACTGTTACCCCAGGAGATGGAGGGGCAGAGGCAATCCAAAAGGCAGGTCAGCTCTCAAAGGTTATACATGATTGATTAAAGGAAAAATCTTATTTCTTCCTGCCACGGTAGCTCGGAGTTCAGCTCGTGCCATGGAGCCTCCTCTGGGGTCATCCAGCAGCCAGGAATTCCTGCAGAGGTGGCAAAGCTCCCGAGAATGAGGAGCTGGAAGGAGCCCTGGCTTCAGGGTGGATGTAACCAAGAACCTTCTGGAACCACAGGGCTCCCTTCCAGCTGGATGCAAACATCCCTGGAGTGCTCCTGTCACCCCTGCAGGAAATAAACATGCTGCACTAAAGACCCAATTGGCCATGACCCTAAAAGAGTATAACCAGGGGCTCTTCCTATCTTCTAGGATGTCATCAGCACCAGTCTGTTCATCACAGAATCCCAGAATGGGTTGGGTTGGGACCTTAAATCTCATCTCACCCACCCTTTCCATTGCAGGGACAGCTTCCACTGTCCCAGGCTGCTCCAGCCTGGCCTTGGACACTGCCAGGGTCAGCACAAAGCACAGAGCTCAAATTCCCTCATTGCTGTGGGGTCACAGCTCCAGCCAAGGTCTGTGATGGACTCATCCTCCCCCAGTGTGAGCAACTGGCACAGGGGATGTCAGCACTCAGAAGTGGAATAAATGAGGAAATTCAGATTGGAAAAGGACAGGGATCCTGTTAGATCCTGACTGTAGAGATCATTGCACCTTGGTAGGTACTCTGTGAGTTTTAGCTGCTCTTCCTTAACAAAGAAGCTGAACTGAGCCAGGGCGGGGCCCTGCTGTGCCCTCCCCTTCTGCACGGAGGGAAGCTGGCATTTCCCAGTTTATTTCTTCCCAAGGGAGTGTCCATTTCCTTGGCCAAGCCTCAGCTCACCATGTTGCTGCAGCTCAGGAGATGCTGCTGTGCTGGCTGAGGGCGTTGGGCATCAAGTGAGGGTCTGGTCCTGGGCACTGGTCCCTCCTCCTGGCAGGGCAGGTCTGCAGTGGCACAGGTGGCAGCTGTGTGGCACTTTGCTCACGGGGATAGGAGGAGATGAACTCTGCCCATCCTCTCTCCCTATCTGAGCACCATGCTGCGAAGTTCCAGGCGCTTTTCCCAGGTCTGTGACCAGTCCCTGGCTCAGACCCAGCTCCCACCTCCGGCTCTCCATGGGTTTTACAGCTGCAGGTTCTGCTCTGCAGCCTCGCAGGCGTCACACGGTGCTGGACTTGTGTCTGCTCTGGAGGCACCACTCGGGGAAGGCTGCTGAGCTCAGCTCTGTTAGATTTATGACATGGTCAGGCTCATAAAACAGGCTCTAAACTCAGGTGCCTTAATTCAGGGCCTCCATTTGTCAGAGGGTTGAATCCGTGCTGAGCTCAGGGTCTGACACCCTGGAACAGCCCTGCTGGGAAGCCTGGAGTGGAGGGAGCCACTGCAGTGCTTAATGGCCTTCCTCAGTCAAAATCCTCCTCATCATCACTCCTGGAAAGCCTCTGGGGCTGGCAGGCAGGCACTGAGTCCTTACACAGGAATAACCCTCCAGGATATGGAGTTTCCAAGCAGTGAAAACAGCTGGGTATGCTGAGACCTCAGATGCAACCCCAGGGGAGATTCAGCCCTGGGAATAATTTAATTTTGCCATTAAATATCCTCATTTCAAGCTGGTGGCTCAGCTGTTTGTGTCATTGGGGTCTGAGCCCCGTGTCTCTGCCAAGCCCCACTCTGCCAGCCCCACTGGCACACATTGTGCTGTGCCCCTGACACCCAGAGCCTTCAGGTGCCTTCAGAAACCAGGCTTGGCAGTTTCCAGGTCTTGTCTACAATATAATTTAACTTAAATTATACTTGATTTAGCTTTAATAATTTTGTCAGAAGTTATTTAAGGAACCTTTGCTGTGCCTGCAGCTTTCTGCGGGGTCAGATGCCTCACGCAGCTTGTCTGAGTTGCACCCAGATATTTGTTTATCCTGTTGGTTTGGGGTTATTTTATATTATTCCCAACTCCTCTTAGCTCCAGTTTTGCTTAGCTTTGTGCAATTGCATGACTTTCCCCTCCATTAAGAAACCCCATAGCAGAGAGAGAAGTTCAAACAAACCTAAATAATCACAGCACAACAAACACACAGCCCAGCAGGAGAGGAGAGAGTGTCATCCAGCAGCAGGTACTGAGTAGGAATTTGTTAAAATAACCCTGAATGAACCCAAAACTGAAGGGGGATTGCTCCCACTGTGCTCCTCCAGGAAGCTCCTGTGGGAAGCTCCCTGTGGTCCCATGAGGAAGGGTGACAATTAACACAAGGAAAGGGATGGGGACATGGCACTGCTGTTTCATTACCATTTTCCTACTCTGTGCCCCCAAAGCAGCAGAGATGTCACTGCCAGGAAAGCAGCTCGGTGGGGACAGTTTGCAGTAGCTTTCATCCTTGCCAGAGTTTAATCATTTTCATTTCTTGGTGCCTAAAATTAGGAGGAAAAGTGGCCAAACCCCACCAGTTTGGGGAAAAAACACCCACACCCACCCAAGCAGATGGGTCTGTTTTTAGTTTGTGATTAAACTCACCCTCTTGGCTGGGAGGGAGAGCCCGATTTTAACAGGGGAGGGAGCGGGAGATCCTCTCCAGGCTGTTTTCCAGCGAGGGGGAGTCTCATTCCGTCTGAAGGGGAGCGGGATGACGAAGCCATGAGCAACCAGAGAGGGATTTGCTGTCCTCCCAGCACACTCTGTCATCCCCACAGCTGGAATGGCCTCATTTTAAACATGTTCAGCTTTTTTGTCCTGAGGAGCACAGATCTGTGTGATGGTGGTGCCCTCTGTCCCTCCGAGCACGGCCCTGGTGGTGCCTCTGCTGTCCCTCCCCACGGTGGTTTGGGGCAGAGCCCTGTCCCCAACCTGTGTGGTGACAGCCCTGAACCAGCAAGGAATATTCCCAGATCCAAATTTTTCCCAGGGCAGAGCGAGACAACCACAACTGGTGCACAAGGCTCGCTGGAAGAGCTGTGCTGGCCACTCCCAGGAGAGGGAATGTCCTTGGGAATGGGGCACAGCCGTGGAGGGGCTGCCAGAGCCTGGCTTTGTGTGCCTGGAAAGCACTGCCAGAGGGGATGGGCAGGCAGCAGAATGGCAGGGAACAGGGGGAAACAGGGAACAGGGGGAAGGGAAAGGGAAAAGGGGAAAAGAAAAGGAAAAAGGAGAAGGAAAAAGAAAAGGGAAAAGGGAAAAGGGAAAAGGAAAAGGGAAAGGGAAAAGGGAAAAGGGAAAAGGGAAAAAGGAAAGGGAAAACAAACCAAAATAAAATAAACCAAAGGTAAATTAAATTCTATGAAATCAAAGGCCCAGCAAGGCAAGCTGAGCTGGTCAGCATCTGCCTCCCCCAGTCCCTAACAAAGCCCTGGCTGAGGGACTGTTCCCTGTGGGATGTGGCCCAGTGAGAGCCCCTGGCCAGGCACCCGTGCTCAGCCACCTTCAGCCTGGGGTTTGCAGCCACACCCCCAGAGCTGTGCTGCTGCCCAGGGCACACTGGGTGAGGATGGGCTTTGGGAAGCGAGCCTGGAGCACGCAGGACACACCAGCCTGGTCCCTGCTGGCTGACACTGCTGTGCTCTGGGGAGCAACACTCAAAAACTGTACCCTAGGAGCCCAAAAGTCCTGAAGGAGAGCAAGAAAATCAGATTTCCCTCCTGGCTGCAAAGGCTCAGCCACCAACTCCCCAAGTCTTGCTTGGAAACCCAAGGGGACAAGAGTGCCTTTGGCAAGAGACTGCCTGAAACGTGTGGAGGGCTTTTCTCTAAATTATCAACATGATTCTTTCATTCTGAGCAAAACATCCGGAGTCTCCTTCCACCTCATGAACCTTCCTCCACTGCCTTGACTTTTAAGCCAAATATTTCTCCCAGAGAATGCAGTTGGGTTAAAACAACTGAATTATTGAGATGCTCAAGTGTCCTTCTGCTTCTGGCTGAGCTGTGCCCACAATGCCCCAAATCCCTGGCACTGACTGTAGTGGTGAGACTGGAAAATTCATCCCACCTCGTCATCCATCCCCACACCTTCCCCATCCCCACATCTCCCCATCCCCACATCTCCCCATCCCCACATCTCCCCACGCCGGTGCTTTCTCCCCCCGGGAAGGGCTGAGGCAGCGCATCCCTCCGGCAATTCCAGCCGGGAGACAACACCTCATTTGCAACGTTGCCTTAAATTGACAACTGCGTGTGAAACAAGATAACGGCTTGTACTAATGACGGTGTAATTTATAAACTGACGGGGCTAACGGGGCTTTAAACGCGGCACAAAAGCCCGAGAAAGGCGGATTAGAGCTCCGTGTGGCCGATCCCCCTGCACGGCTGTCCCAGCGCTGCCCGACCCGCCCGGCTCCGGTTATCGCCGCTGCTTCTGCTCTGAATCGGCTGTAACTGATCAGTTTAAGACAATCTCTGAATTTCTAATGAGGTGATTAGCTGCAGAAAGGATTTCCTTGCAGAACGCTTCATCGCTGTTTTGCTCACTGTCAGGGATCAGAATAAGGACCCGCACTTGCATATTAATAGCAGCATTAGGTGCTAGTGCAGCTGCTTTATCAGGGATGTTATCACTCCCCTGAAATAACTGACGTGGAAAAGCCCCATATTTTTATTTTGCATGAAATACAACGTTCCAATTCCCCAGGTTTTGTTTTCAAAACCTGAAGTGTTTTTTTATAATTGCTGGAATGCAGAATAACAACATAACAATTTCCTTTAAATCAAAAGCTGGATCTCTTCCAAGTCATTTAACTTCCAAAAGTTTGAATTCCTTTAAAAAAAAAAAAAATTAAAAAAAGAAATAGATTCAGTCTGAGCACTTCTAATGAGAATATCACAATTATACTTAGATTGCCACACGGGATTTCTCTTTACAGCAGCTTGATTCATGGGGGAAATTAACTTGTTTAAAAGTAACAGTTTTTAATAGAAATGTTCTGCTGACTGTTCTCCCTGCATTCTAGCTGGAATCTGCTTTGGCACACCAGGTCCTGGGGCTGGGATGAGCTCCTTGCTCCACGCCTGCAGCATTCCAGCAAGTGGATCCTGCCCACAGCCTGTTGCAGCAACACAACTCACAGCAAGAAGGCCTCTGTAATTGTTTAAAAAAAAAAAATCGAACAGAAAAACTACTTCACGTCTTGGAAACTTCCAAAGTCAGCACTTGAAAAAATATGAAATGCAATGAATTAATGAGAGAGAGAGAGAATGAATCATTAAAATTGCATCACCACGGCGCGTTCCTGAGCGCGTCTCCCGTAATGTTCTCAGAGTCTGAACAATTGATTAAGAGAAACACCACTGCACAAGAAAAATTGGAAACGGTTAAGAAGAAACAGGATTAGCACAGTCTTACAGGAAAGGTCAATTATTTCTCCCAATTTATTGCTAAGCTGACATCTGTAAACAAATCACTGGGGGAACTCCCCGAAGACTACAGCGTGTCCAACAAGACATCCTAATTAATGAGGATGCGCCATGCAAACACAAACACGGGGACGGAGATAATATCTAAACCCAGCCCTTAAAAGATGCAGTGGAAATGTTCTCCTGGGAGGCTGAGGGAGATCAATAAAGGGGAAGAAGGTTCAGCAGAGTCGGAATTTGCCATGGGGTAAAGGCGAATAATCTTTGCGGTTATCAGAGCTAAGACGGCGAAACGAATTAAATGAGTTTAGAGAGGGCTTAGTGAGACTGGCTTAAAAACGGGAGAGAATTGGCTTAAAAATGAGAGAGGGCTGCAATCATCCCTCGTGCTCCAACGTGGCAGAGGCTGAGCCAGGATTTTCCGTGCCCAGCCTGGCTTTAGATGCTCTTGGACTCAGCGAGTGCCTCGCTGACCTTCAGCGTCTCTGGAGGCCGAGCCATCGAGCTTGGAGAGCTCTCCAAGGAGGTCCTGATCCCACCTCTGTTCCAGCCAAGCTCCCAGACCCAAAGGTCGGGCTTTTCTCCTCTCTGGCTGCCAGTCTGCAGCTGTGCACCTCGGTGTCACCCCCTGCTCCGGCCAAACCCGCCGGCGGCCGGGCACGGTGCCTCCCCCAGAGCCCTCGGCGAGCAGAGCTGGATCGTGGCAGCTCCTATTAAAGATTCCTCTTCATCAGCATCCCAATGATTAAATATGTATAGAGGCATCTGAGATCCAATTTATTTCTTTTGTGTTGTAAATTCCTTTTCTCGTCGGCTTTTTCTTTTTTGAGCTGCTTATAATTAAGACCTTCAGACAGAGCTCAGCAGGGCTGGAAAGCAGCCATGCTCCTGTTATATCCCACCCGTTGCAAGTGCATTCCCCTCTCTTAGTCAACCAAAAGATTCTTCTTTATTCAGCCCAGTAATGACTTGATTTCTTTCTTTCTTAATGAACACAGTGATACTGCATTGAGTCACTCATGTGCAACTTGGTGTTTTTTCCCTCCCTTTGGAAAGTTTTCAAAATATTTATAAATTTTAAAAGGAGCAGAGAAAGAAAGAAAATGAAGTTGCATTGTGTTTATCTGGCTGGTGCTGCCCCTTCTCTTTCTCATCTGTGGAAACTGCAATTGATACCATTGGCCGGGCTGCCATGGGGCTGCCACAGGGGTGGCAGTGTCCCCTGTCCCCTCTGCTCGTCCCTCCTGCCAACCAGCCCTGCCAGGGGACCAGGCAGGGCTGCAGGAGGGGCAGGTAAGGACTGTCAGACACAGGAGAGGACTGTCTGACACAGGTAAGGACTGTCAGACACAGGAGAGGACTGTCAGACACAGGTAGGGACTGTCTGGCACAGGTAAGAACTATCAGATACAGGTGAGGACTGTCTGGCACAGGTAAGGACTGTCTGGCACAGGTGAGGACTGTCTGACACAGGTAAGAACTATCAGATACAGGAGAGGACTGTCTGGCACAGGTGAGGACTGTCAGACACAGGTAAGGACTGCCAGACACAGGAAAGGACTGTCTGACACAGGTAAGAGCTATCAGATACAGGAGAGGATTGTCTGGCACAGGTAAGAACTATCAGATACAGGAGAGGATTGTCTGGCACAGGTAAGGAGTGCCAGACCCAGTGCCAGTCACAAGGAGACTCCACAAGAAGGATTTGGAGGAGAACAAATGCCCTGCAGGTTCAGAGCAGATTTACCAGGGGCTGCTCCAAGGCAGAGCTCTGGGAGGGAGGAGCTGAACTGCGCTCTGTGGGTGTGGATGGGTTGGATGGACCTCCAGGTCTGATCCAGCTCTTCCCCCGTGCTGTGGGAGACTCAGCACCCGGAGCAGAGCTGAACCCTCAGCCCTCAGCTGCAAACCCTAAAGCTCAGGTCTCCAGCAGGGCTGGGGGCACACGGGCAGTGTGGCACTGGGGCAGTGTGACCCACACATGAAGGGGGCCCCCAGCACGGTGTCAGCCTGGGGAGACGCCTCCCCCAGCACGGGGGTTCCCCTCTCTGCTCACACCCAAGACAAGCAGTGAGGGGCTGTTCCCATTGCCCCCTGCCCCACACTGGGAGTGGAAGGGGCAGCCCAACACACCCCGTGGCCCCTGACAAACCAGGCCACTCCAGAGCCCAGCATCCTCCACCTCCTGGCTCTGGTGGGTGTTCCAGGGCTCCTGGCTCCAGCCCAGAAGGGGCTTCCAGCTCCCTCCGTGCCAACCCCTGCAAATCTGGCAGCAGAGGCATCGCTCCCTCCCACGGCCCTGCAGCGAGGAGTGACTCCCTCCAGATGGCTGCAAAGGTTAACAAGGAATTTATTCGGAGTTACACACAAATCAGATTGTCTTTTTTTTTTTTCTTCCAAGAGGGAACAAAAACAACCACAATTTCAAGCCCACACAGGCAGTGCAGCCTTCCAAGGTGCTTCAGTTGCCATAGACGACCGCAGGCAGCCGAGCTGTCACGTCGAGCCCGCGGCACCGCGGGGACCCGCTGTGAGTCAGGGGATGGGGGTGAGCCTCGCTCCTGTCCCCCCCCGGCAGCTCCAGCCCCATCCTCGCCTCCCTCCTGGGATGAGCTGAGTGCCCAGGTGCCCTCCCACAGCGCTGGGAGGAGCTGGCTGTGGGACAGTGGTGCCTGGCCCCATCTGGCCAAGGCTGGTGGAGATGGGTGGCCCAGGTGGCATCTGATGGGGGAGTTCCTCCAGAGGGTGCTGAAAAATGCAGGAGCTGGAGATTCAGGGCAGAATCTGAAATCTGGTGGTGGTTCTGCCATCCCTCATGGACACTCAGCTTGCAGCTGCTCTGTCCCTGTTGCTCTGCTCCATCTTCCTCCAGTCCCCACAGAAAATCATCATCCCACCTGCAAAGCCTTGCAATGGTCAACCAAGGGGCTTTTTGTCCCACTGGACAATGGCTCATCCATCACCTCTGGTGGACCAGAACCACCAAACTCGTTGGGTTTGATCTGCAAATCACCCAGCACAGCTCTGGGCTCCAGCAGGAATGGGATTTATTGTTGCCCTTCAAGGCTGACTGGCAGAGCCCAGGATCTGTGGTGCTGCAGAGGATCCAGGTGGACACTGCTGTGGATTTGGAAAAAAGGGAAATGTTTGTGTGTGGAAGCTCCAGGAGAAACACCACAGTGCTACAAGAACCACCTGTATCCACAACCCCAGGACACGACCCCAGCAAGGACACTGGGAACCCCCAGGGATCAGTTTGAGGAGACCTGGGTGTGGATGAACAGCTCATCAGCACCAGATCTCCAGGGGAATGGTGCTGCAGCAGCTCTCGGGGCTCTGCTGACGGTGACTGATCATCTGCATTCCAGGCAGAGACATCCCGGGTCCCCCAGGGCTGGGACATCAATTGCAGGCATGGATGGAGTTGTTTTACCAGCCTGGGAAGCTTCCCCAACATCTTTAATAAAATAAGTTTTTGGAAGTTTCAGGTAGAATCGATGTCAGCTGTGGAAAGGTCACTGTGGATATTACCAGCCACAAAGAAAATGTTACACTCAAATGAGCCCAGCACTGTCATAAATCACAGCAGAGCCCCTCTGCTCCTCTCAGGTGAGACCCCCCTGCAGAGCTGCCCCCAGCCCTGGTGCAACATCAGAAGGACCTGGAGCTGCTGGAACGAGTCCAGAGGAGGCCATGGGGATGCTCCCAGGGCTGGAGCCCCTCTGCTCTGGAGCCAGGCTGGGAGAGCTGGGGGTGCTCACCTGGATAAGAGAAGGATCCAGGGACACCTTAAAGCCCCTTGCAGGGCCTGAAGGGGCTCCAGGAGAGCTGGAGAGGGACTGGGGACAAGGGATGGAGGGACAGGACACAGAGAATGGCTTTCACTGCCAGAGGGCAGGGCTGGATGGGATATTGGGAAGGAATTGTTCCCTGGGAGGGGGGGGAGGCCCTGGCACAGGGTGCCCAGAGAAGCTGGGGCTGCCCCTGGATCCCTGGCAGTGTCCAAGGGCAGGCTGGACAGGGCTTGGAGCAGCCTGGGACAGTGGGAGGTGTCCCTGCCATGGCAGGGGTTGGGTGGTCCTTATGGTCCCTCCCATCCCAACCCGCTCTGTGATGAAAGGTGATGGGACACTGACAGGTGTCAGTCATCTTGTCCTGCTGCACCCCCAGCAGATGCAGCACTGAGGGTTGCTCAGAGGCACAGAACTCCCCCAGTTTTTGCCTGGGTTGCTCTGCAGGCCATTTCTTCCTCTCCTCCCAGTGAAAAGTTCATTTATCACCGGCTTCCCAGGGATTCCCCTGGGCTTATTGGTGAGATAAAGGGGAATGGAGAGGTTTGATTCTGGTTTGCAGAAGGAAATCACCCTCCCAGCTCTGTGGGGGCTCCAGGCATCATCTGACATTTTTAAGAGAAGTACTCCTGGTCAGATTGAATCCTGCCATTCTCGCTGCACAGACTCACTGATCAGATAAAGCCGATGCCAGAGCTGTTTGGATGCAATGGGCCTCTCCAGCCCTCCCTTTTAGGTGCCAATATGGGAAACAAATGGATCCATCCCACCCTGGACACAGCTGCTCTGCACTGTAAACCTTGTGAGTTCAAGGCAGACCCTCAAAACAGCCAATATGTTCACCTGGAAATCTCTGAAGGTGTTTAACAGCATCTGGATCCCGTGTTTTCCATGGCTGAGCAGGGAGGAGCAGGAGGAGAAGCTGCAGTTAGCTATTATCAGTAATAGGAACGAGCACACCACGTGCCACATTAGGAATATGCCTACAAAATGTGTTCCTGGGCTGTGCATTCACAACATGTGTGGCTTCTTTTTTAGCACCGACGTGCAGCAGGATCCGAAATCTGGCTCTGTGGGTTTTCTCCCCCCAAGCCTGTCCTGTTACCCAAATTGCTTTGGCTTCAAACATTGGTTCCCTTGGGCGTCTGTTATTCGCAGCCTTCCCGGTGCCAACTGAACGGCTTCCAGGAGCTCTGATGTCTCTCTTTTTATTTTATTTTTTTAATACTGTGAATCACTTTATTCCATCCACCTTCTGGAACAATTCCCCGGAGAGTACCAATTCTGACAAGCATCTGCTCGTGCAGGAGAGCCACGGCCATCCCTCCACTGGATTTTTTCACTCTTTATGGTCATTAAAGGCTCTTCAATCCCATTTACTGATGAATCTTGGGGGTAATGTATCAAAACAAGTTGTCCCTGCAGGTATCTGTTGCTTGGATTGCCTGGAGCCTGTCCCCACTGCTCCCAGATGCTGATGCCCATCAGGACCATGGGCAGCCACACAGGTTCTTCTCTCCCATCCCTTTCCATGGGTCACAGTTTTTCTGTGGGTCCACGAGTTCCCCCAAAATTTCCCCTAGACCCTACATGGAGGCTCCCTGGGAGAGGAAGGGAGTGGAGAGTGAAATGAGAGCTTTTTGTTAATGCTTCCAAATTATTTAGGATATTAAGGACAAGGAGTGACCGTGAGGAATTGCAGAAGGACCTTGAAGTGAGTGACTGGCCAAGAAAATGACAGGAGAAATGCAGTGCAGATAAATAGTGGCGCACGTGGGAGAAGCCATTCCCAACTTCAGAAATAAAAGGATGGGCTCTGAGCCGACTATTAACTCTCAGGAACAAGATCTCAGGGTTATAACAGATAGTTCTCCGAAAACATCAGCTCATTGCTCAGCAGAGGTAAAAGAAAGAACGCATCTCGAATGTTAGGGATTACTCAGAGAAGAGCAGAGCAAAACAGCCCCAATCACGCTGCCACTGGATAAATTCCCCGTGCACCCACACACTGAGCACTGCACAGGTGGAAAGGGATGGAATGAAGCTGGGAAGGCTTCGAAGAAAGGTGGGAAGGATGATTAAACACGCTGACTGCATTCAGGGGAGGCAGTGAGGCTGCAGGTGGGGAGCTCCGAGGCTTCCACCCGTGGTGACGAGCCTTTCCCACCCACTGGGAGACACAGCGACCTCAGCTCAGCTCCTGGTGCAGCAGCTCCTCATCACAGGGTGATTCAAGCCCACACAGGTGCTTCCCCTGGGTTTCAGGTTGGTATTTGTGCCACCCCCTCCTCTTGCAGGGAACCGATGGCCACCACGCCTGGCACCGTTGGCGCCGCGTGTCCCCCGTGCTGGGCAGGCAGCATGGGCACTGGGGGAGAGGAATTGGAGCACTCTGGCAAAAAGCAGGCAATGGATGCCAAAATAAAATTTAAAAAAAAGGGGAGAAAGATCTAGCTTCACCTTCTGTTCTTGTAATTCTTCTGTGCAAGCAAATCTGGTGGGAGGAGGAAAAGGAAAAAAGGCAGAAATCCAGCCCAGTGATGGAGGCAGGAATGTTGCACTGGAAGGAAAAAACCCAAGAGACTTTGGGACTAAAGCCATCTATCCCCATTTGAAATGCCCAAGTCCAAATCCCAGCCCTGACTCTTGGATGCACCAGACACTGGAGGAATTTTCATCTTTCTGGAGGGGGATGACAAGACCCAAAACCAAACATCTCCTGGCATTTGGGATCAGGGCAGCAGGGGGCTGAAAGGAGAGGGGGAGAAAGAGAAAGAGAGCAAGGGAACACTTGTGCAAAGGGAACACTTGTTCAAAGCAGCACTAAGGAGGACAAATCCCCCTGATGCCACACCTGGGGCCTTGTCCCCAGCCAGGTGTCACAGCCCCGGAGCATCACCTGCATCCCCAGTGCTGGTGCCAGCACACTGAATTATCAGTGAACACATGTTCCCTTTGCCAGGGGAGAAACAGGTACTGAGCTGTGAGCATGTGCATGAGGGGACAGCTGAAAGCAGCATTTTCGCAGGATTGGGTTTATCTGCTGCTGGCAGGTGGGTGCTGCCCTCGGGAAGGATTGGGATTGCTAGGGAGTGGGAACAGGAGGCCTCCAAAGAGTCCCCCCTTCCCAGGGTGTGACACAAGGAACGAGACTCCCCTTGCCTTGGCTGCTGTGCACAGGTAGAGAAAGCAGGACTTGGGGACAAAAAGAGAGCAGCAGGAGTGAGAGCCATGCCCAGAACACCCCCAGAGCAGTGGCAGGGACAGGCCCAGCCTGGCACGCTGCTGTTCCCTGGCCTTTGAGTAACACATCCCCAGGTCCTCCTGTCAAAGCTCAGGCACTACTGGGGTCCCTGTGCCGAGGACAGAGAGTCCTGTGGAACACTGGTGACATTCTCAGCTCTGCAGGGCTGGGTGTAACACACATCTCCATTTGGTATGCACGGGGAGCCAGGGATATTTATTGCTGGGGCCGCTGTCCGGTCCCAGCCCGGAGCCCACGGGGCAGCGGGACAAGGGCAGCTCGCTCTGCCCTTCGCAGGGGCATCTTCATCCCTTCCCATTATCCCTTCCTCAGATCCCTTCTGGAATCCCCATGGCTGCCGAGGAGGAATCGCAGCTAACGAGAAATTACGGCGAAGTCACTTTGTCCCCGTATAAATTATTAATTTTAATCACATGAAGAAATAATAGACTCCTCTGCACAGAGGCCTTGGCCCATCAGACGGAGCGTCCTTGCGGATGCAGGGACTTGATTCACCCTCCTTGGAGAAATTTGCAGAATTTGACCATATTCTGGAGCAGGGCAGAAATTCCCTCCCACTGCTGGCTCTGCCTGAGTTCCCACCTAAACAACATTCAAGTGTGTGGAGTGAATTATCTCCCCTCGGCCTCCTCCTGCCAGAGGCCTGCCCTGAGATCGAGGAAGGGCCTTTGGGAGCAGATGCTCCCCGCTGTGTGGGATGCTGTGAGGGCACAGGGACATTTTGCCGTGCTCCCCCTGCCCCGTGCCCCCTCCGTGGCAGCAGTGCCCTGCAGGACGCTCCGGGGTGGCACCGAGGAGGAGCTGAGCCCGTGGAAGCGGGGTGCAGGCCTGGCGTGTGCATGGGGCAGGCAGGGCCTGTGCTGCTACAGCTCGCTCAGGGCGCTTCAGCCAGAAACCCCAAATTAAATCAGGCAGCTGAACCCACCCAGAGCCTGGAAAAAGCCTTCACTGCCCTCAGCCCCAGAGCTGGGGTATCAGTTCGCCATTCCCGGCTGGCTTCCAGTATTTGTGGCTTTAATCAGATCTGTGGGGTGAGCGCGGGACGAGCAGCGGCTCTGTCTGGTTCGTGTCTGGAGTGTGGCAGGAGGGAGGAATCCCAGCCCTGCTCAGCGTGACCGGGATGGAGGAAAACCCAGACAGCCTCTTCCAAGCTATGCTGCCCCAGGGCCACGCTGCCCGTGGCTGCCTCACCACCCCCAGGCAGGGACAGGATTGTCCTCTCCCTGTCCCTTGGCAAAGCTCCTCGTATTGCTGGGCTCCATTCACAGAACCATCTCACTTCCCCCCTGTGTCTCTCCACCACCCCACTCCTTCTGTTTCTTGGGGGTTTCACAGGGACAAATATGGGATTAGGAGCGAGGCATTGTGAGCTGAACTGAATGTGTTACTTAATGAACTGTATGAAATATTAAACCATGCCTGATATGAAACACGGTGGATTCTGTAAGAAAGAATATATTACACTTGGGGAGGGCTGGAGATAATCAAACCTAATGAATGGATTTGGAATCAGAACACAGCGAGCTTAGAGGAGTTAAGTTTGGTTCATTGTGAGGCTGAATTGTGTGTGACGGCCGTTCAGGGCAGGTTCTGCTGCCGTGTGTTTTCTCCTGTTGTGAATGACATTATTGTATTTTTCCATTTAACATAAATCTATTTTTCGGAAGGCTGCTTCCACCCGAATGGCATCAGCAGATCCCATTAATCACGGTGCTCTCAATCACTCAGAATTATTTAGAACCTCTTTTGTATGTCTCTGGCACTTTCCCCATATATGATTAATCTTAAACTAAACTAACTAAATAAATAAAACGACAAGGATCCAAAGAGCATCCCTGTGAAGATCTTATTTAAGCAAGACATGTTGACAGCTTAGGAGGTTGGGAAGTTTCTGCTCCTGGAAGTTTTAGGAGGAGGAAAGAAGCTTTTTAGCCCAAAGCAGGAAGCTGAGCTTGGAAAGGAGCTGAAGTCCTGATCTCAGTGGGGCCTTCTGTATTTTAGGATTGATTCCCTTGGTCACAGCCCATTCCATTTGCTCCCGAGCCTCTTGTACACCCACAGGAGACACCTGGTGGGCCATGGTGGCCCTCTGCTGTGGGGTGGCTTGTGCCAAGGATGGGACATGGAGAAGGGGCTACTTTTGGGCTCTGCTCTGGGATTCCTCACCAGGGCTGGGTGCCAAACTGAGCCAACCTACTCAGGAAAAGAGAGACAACACCGCTGCTCTGGCATGTCTGTACCTCTCCGTTTCCCAGGTGACAATTGCTATGGCAATGCCACCCCCTGCCACCTGTGAGGAGCCAGCAACACCCCAGCAAAGCCAACCCTCCAGAAAAATCCAGGCAATCTCCAGCTGGACCCTTGGATGTGCAACGGCACCGCTGTTTCTGCAGCCAGAGCAGTGACAGTGAAAGGTGAAGGAATTTAGAGCTGGAATGGGCTGTGCACCAGGCAGAGCCAAAATCCTACCTGGAACCTGCTGGCAGAGACACACCTGGAGCTGGAGAGAGTTGGAAAGAGTCACTCAATTCGCAGTGTCACGGCCAGGGCGTGCTGCAGTGAGCAGGATGGGCTGTGCATGTTGGAGGGAGTCATTCCCTGACGGAAATCCCGGGGTGTTTGATGAAGCACGCCAACAGCACCTACCCATACTTTAACCCCAGTCCCACGCCTTGTATTAGCTGGTGATAAAATTTTTATTGCTGTTATCCACATCTATATCTGGGGCTTAGAAATGTCATATATGTGAGTCAGAGCCACCAAGACTCTGAGTTTCCTGTTCCCCCCAGCACGTTTCCCGTCCCCTGCCCAACGTGGGGATGCCCTGTGCTCCTGCAGAGCTGCCCAAGGAGCCAGCTCAGCCTTGGCAGACAGCAGATTAAATCATGTACTCGCCAGCTCTGGGGAATCAGGGCTAAAACAGAGATCTGGTGTAGGGCAAACCCACAGGGATTGCTTTAAACGTGCAGCGTGGGGCGATCTCTGAGGAAGGGCAGCTGCTCTGCCTCCTCTCCCAGGGTGCAGCGTCCCTCTGCTGCTCAGCTGGCTTTGGCTCTCACTAATAAACTAATTGATTCAGCTTGGCTGTCCAGAGGTCTGAGTAATTTCAATATTGAAGCTCAGCTGTAATTAATTCAGTCAATACAGTCAACACAATCATGGGCGAGCAGGGACAGCGGTGCTCGAGTCCCTCACCCGGGCAGAGCACAGAGAGGGAGATGCTGCGCAGCTCCAGGGTGGAGCAAACACCCCAGAAAAGCTTGGCCATGACACCAGGGACCCCTCTCTACCCAAAAAACATCCCCAGGACCCCAAAGAACAGAGCTTCCTCTGAGACACCCCTGCAGCCCAGCTGGAACAATGAACACGTGCCTTGTTTGAAGTGGAAATTTTAAGAGTTTGGAGGCAAAATAATTTAAAACTCAACAACTTAATAGCCCTGAAATGGGGGCAAAAGGCAAGTGCTCTTGTGGGGACCCCACCCAGGCAGAAGACTCTGATTCCATGTTTTCCCCTGCCAGGTGCAGGGAATTGTCCCAGGAGCGTGAGGCCACCCTGGGCATCCAGGAAGGCAGGGCAGGAGCTGAACGAGTGCCTGTCACCTCTGGAATACAGCTCCTGAGGCAGGAGATGGATTTCCTGGGGCCTGGTGAAGCCCTGGGCGCTGGGCCTGTGGAATGGCAGCACCACATCTCGGCACGGAAGCCGGGGAGGAGGAAGGACTTTGCCGGGAGACATAAAGGCAGCTAATAAATAATAGAGGGCAGTGTTATTACTTTTTTATCTTATGGAGTCAGACCAGCTTATGAAAGCCAGGCTGGTGCAGAATGCTAATGGGGCAGCCTTGGCAGGATGGAGTTATGGTTCCAGCCCCACATGGGAGTGAACCTCCCTCCCCCGGAGTGCAGAGCCTGGCTCTCTACAGCAGCTCTGCTCCTGCCCCAGACCGTGCCTGGTCACTGGGTAGAGCCTCTTCCCAGTTCCTTCCCTGGTTGTTACTCCTCTGATAAATCCCAAGGACATGGGAGAGCCTCGGGAGGCCGGGGCAGGGGAGCTGGGACTGAGTGTGACACGTGCTGAGTGAGATGTGGGCTTGTCCTGCCGTGTGAAACCACCATGGGAATGGCCAGCAGCCATGGACTGGGAACCCCCCTGTCTGTTATCTCACTGTGGTGCTTTATCTCTTTGTCTAATTAGACAGGGCAGGGGGTTTCTGGAGGCCAAGGGAGGTGCTCACCATCGCAGGAGGTGGTGGTGCCTTGCCCTGCCCTGTCTGGGCTAACACCGAGCCCTGTGCTGTGGTGCCAGCCCTGGGACATTCCCAAAATCCCTGGCAAGGGCAATGCACTCCAGTGATTAATTCTTTCTCTCACTTAGATGATGAGGAGCAAATGCATGAACGGAGGAAGCGCACCAGAGCAGCTGTGAGGAGGCACTGGGGAGGCTGGGAAGCAGAAAAAAGCAAACAATCAGGTGTTTGGCATGGGAACGTTCCAAAGTTCCATGAACCAAAGGTAAAACATCAAAACATCAAAGGCTGACTCGCAAAAACCTCCCCATCACTTTGTCAGTCCCCTGCAAAGCTGTGGGTAGCAGCCCTCACTGTGCCTGGCACTGGGACATCGGCGCCTCGGGCGTGTTTTGCTCAGAGTCTGGGCAGCAGAACAGCAGCAAAGGGCAGCAAATGTGTTCTGACTGCGGTGCTGCTGTCATCCCCCAGCTCTGTGCCTCCCGTGCAGGATGGGGCCCTCAGCTCTGAGCCTTTCGTCAGGCTGAGCTCAGATAATTCCCCAGACCTGCCTTTGACAAACCACTCTTCCAGTGTGCTATTTACAGAGGGTAGAAGGCACCGTATTAGGAACCTGCAGAGAGAAAAATACTTTGTTTATCCGCACAGGAGGCACAGCTGATCCTCAGCAGCGTCACCGTGGCCCTGTGCTGGCGCTGGCTGAGGTGACATTCCTGTCACTGCAGGACCAGCCTGGCCCTACAGGCTCCGAGACACAGCACCAGCTTTTCCATGGCAGCCTCTCCCCACCGGTGCAGCCTGGAGCTGTGGGTGGTGCTGGCAGGGACGAGGTCACCCAGGGGTTTGCAGGGTCACCGCTGGCACTCAGGTGCCCCATCCCCACAGCGCTGCTCTGGCTCCTGTCTGTGACAGTCCCCACCTCACAGGAGCCCTTCCCTGGCTCCAGGGATGTCCCTGGCTCCTGGCACTGATGCTCTCTGCTCTCTCCCTTGGGACACAGGCTGATGCCAGCTGCAGGGACACTTGTCTGTCAGCCCAGAAGGATTGCAGGGCTGGCGTGGAAGCACCGTCCCCCCACCGAGGGGTTTTGCCTCCTTCCTTTGTACGCACGGCACACACAGGTCGGCAGGGCTATTTTTCTAATTATTAGATTTTATTGGAAATCAATAAGCAAATAAGATGATTTTTTGGTCCTAATGCCTCCATAGCTCTTCTTGCAGGGCCCAGGTATTGCCAAGCCCCCTCTGAGACTCTTCCAGCGTGGTGATGAATGTCCCTGCCTAACTCTGCTCGGGATGTTTGCTGGCATGTGGGGGTGGATTAAGCTGTGAGCACGAGGTGGGGTTAACTCTGATGAGGAGATGAAGCCCAAGGTAATTATCCCCTGAGTCCTGCAGGAACTGGGGTGCTGGGTTAACCCTGATGAGGAAATGAAGCCCAAGGTCATTATCCCCTGAGTCCTGTAGGAGTTGGGGTGCTGGGTTAACCCTGATGAGGAAATGAAGCCCGAGGTAATTATCCCCTGAGTCCTGCAGGAATTGGGGTGATGGGTTAACTCTGATGTGGAGATTAAACCCGAGGTAATTATCCCCTGAGTCCTGCAGGAACTGGGGTGCTGGGTTAACCCTGATGAGGAGATGAAGCCCGAGGTAATTATCCCCTGAGTCCTGCAGGAGTTGGGGTGCTGGGTTAACCCTGATGAGGAAATGAAGCCTGAGGTCATTATCCCCTGAGTCCTGTAGGAGTTGGGGTGCTGGGTTAACCCTGATGAGGAGATGAAGCCCGAGGTAATTATCCCCTGAGTCTTGCAGGAGTTGGGGTGCTGGGTTCTCTACAAGCCCCGCTGCCTGCTCAGAAGGACTCGTGCGCATCTCTCGCTCTGAGAGCAGCCTCAATTGCCTCTTAATTTGAGCCCTGTCAACACAAGAGCTGAATGAAGAGTCATTTCTGTGAGAAGGAGTGCTGAGAGAGACCTGGGTCCTCAGGTGGCTCATGGGTGGGGCCAGTGAGCTCTGCCAGGGATGCTGCATCCATGGGCTCCAGCCCTGCGCTCCCAGCACATCCCAGCACCTCTGGGCACAGCTGGGGAGGGGACACGGAGGGCAAGCCCCTCTCCTCCAGCAGGGATGTTTTTCTCAGTATTGGACCTACTGGAGATCAATAAGTGCATCGGGTAATTCTTCACCTTACTGTATTGGAGAACAATAACTGTACTTCAGATCTTCGCAATTTATCAGTGGAAAGAACAAAAATAAAATATATATGTTAATGCTGCAAGTTTTAAAAGTCTAGCCTGTCTCTTTGCTGAAGCAGTAGAAGAAAACACTGAAATAGAAGTAATTAGGGAAGGAGGGAATCATGGGCAGCCTCAGCACAGCAAAACCCATGAGAAGGCGCTTGCCCCGCTGTTCCAATCCCCTGGGGCTTGCTCCTGCTCACCCTGGCTACCTGGGGAATGCCAAGTCCTTGGATTAGGAACACGATTTACAAAGAGACCTTGTGGAATGGGAAGAAAAAAAAAAAGAAGAAAAAAAAAGGCTGGGCTGATTTAAAGAAACCTGGAGTGAATAAATTAGTGGGGGAGCGGAAACGAGGAGATGGAATTACACGGGAGCGTTACATAAAAGCAGCTGACGTCTGACTCTTGCAATTAATTCAAATTGGGCTGAGCCTGGGCTTTGGGGAAGAATAACTGGTGGGCGGTGGTGAAAGGCAGAATGAGCAGTCGTGAGCCGAGCTGGAGGGTGGTGCATGGCTGTGCTCCTGCTGGGGCTGGGTTTAATGAACAGTCGTGCTCAGGACCCGTAAGGGTGTACCAGGGAAACTCCTCAGAGTCAGGGGGGCTGGAAGGATGAGGAGAGGGGCAGGGGCAGAGCAGAATCATGGAGAGGGAGATGTGCTTGCAGCTCTCTGTTGGCTCCTTGTTCCCCTTAAATCTGGAACAGGCAGTGCCTGAGGGTGACCTCAGGATGTGACCTGGGGCTGGAAGGACCTCCTGGGTCACCAAGCCCGTGCCCTGCTCTCACAGCCCTGGCATCTCACGGGCATTGCCTGGGTCAGTGGCTCCTCCTGGGGTGATGGTGAGCCATGGCCAGGGCCACGTTCCCGGCCACCAGCGCTGCACTTGGGCACTGAGACACGAGAGCAGGGAGTGACCTCAGCTGCATCTCCTATAACCTGGAAAAGGCTGTGGGGAAGGGGGAATGGGGCATGAGAGGCCATTGCACGGTGCAGCTCAGAGCCAAGGGCATGGGTAAATCCCGAGGAGCCTCCTCAGCCTCTGAGCCCTGTGATGGCCTCGCTCCCCTGGCTCCAGGGCTTTGGGAAAAGCCTCAGGGGCACAGCAGGGTCCTCCCCTGACAGAATCATCCCCTGGATCTCAGGCACTCAGGGACTTCCCCTGGTCACTGCCTGTTCTACAGACACTGGATCCACACACACACGACGGCTCCCACTGAACCTAACGCTGCCAATCCCGCTCATTTCTGTTCCCAAAGTGTTCAGTTTCATCCCAATCTCCAGTCCTTCAAATGTTCCAACCTTTGGGCGGCCTCTGCTCCCCAGGGCAGAACCATACCCAAAACCTGCCCATTCCTGTGAGCTGGACACAGAAACAGGCACAAGAGGATTCTGATGACTGAGAAGTTTTGTGCAGGGATGGCTGAATTTGGGGTGAACCCAAAGCTTGTGAGCAGAGCCCTGTGGGCTCTGGCAGCCCCTGGGCCGGTGCTCCAGCCCAGCTCTGAATTCAGGACAGCACTCCTGCGATTGGAGCAACCTTCTGCAGCCTTTGTGTTTGATAATCTGAGATCTGTGGGAGTCTCTACTTCATAATCCATATATCTTGTGACCCTCTGGAAGCCTGACAACTATTTCATGCTCGGATGGCTCCTTGCTCATCTTCGTCTGTGCAAGAGGAGCGTGTCCTGACTGGCACAGGAGTAGCTCATATTTCCATCACGTCCAGACAGTGATTAAATGTCTTCAGCCAAGCACAAGGCAACTTTAACTGGGTTTATTCTCTAGGGACTGGGAGGACTGGGAATGAGGCCAGAGGAAGATGCAGAAGACCCCCAGGCCAGGCAGAGGCTGGAAATCAATGCTTAGAGACAGGTTTGGCACCTCCAGCAAATCTCGCCAGAGCCTGCTGGGAAACTGAGCTTGTCTGAGAACCAGGATTGCCCCAGGTGCCCCAGGGTCCCCTGGGCTGGCAGGGTCCCTCCTGGGTGGCCAGGCCAGAGCAAGGGGTCTCCAAGCCTCTCGCACCCCTCCTCAACCTGTGATGCCTCCTGGGGGGGTTAATCAGGATGGGGAGGGAAACTGAGGCACAGTGGGACCCATTTGCTTTCCTTGAGCTGTTCCTGGTCTGACTGTGCAATGTAAAGCCCCCCACAGCTCCACCCTGCTCCTGGCACTGCACCCTGGCAGAATTCCTGGTCCCAGCATCCAGCACCACCCCACCAGGTCCTGCAGCTCTCCAGGCTCAGCGGGGCTTGGAGCAGCGCCCAGGCAGGAGCGAAGGCGGGTTTGGCTCTGCAGGTACAAAGCTCTGGGCACAAATAAAACCCACTAATAGAAAAATGGTACAGAGGGAGCTGGGCCCTCGGGGCCAGGCTGGGAGTGAGGGCAGTAAATTGGAGGATAAAGCAGTGGCTGCTGGTCAGCCTCTATTTCACCCTTTCAAGCTGCAGTAAAGAGGAAATGCTTTTTTTCCCAGATTCGTGCTATCATCACTAAACCCTGTGTGTGTAGAGAGCGTATTTCATGTCCTCGTGGGCTTTGCAGTCAATTGAATGCTTCTAATGCTCTGCCCCCCTGCCTTCCCTGCATGGATGCTAAAGCACGCTCTTCCCTGGGATCGGGAGCCAGGCACGCTGCCACCGGGATGGGCACCCGAGCAGGCACCAAACACTACAGAAATCAACCATTTAAACTGAAATTATGGCTCAGGGCGCCCTTTCACTTCTGATTTCCTGATGTTATCCCTGGTGTTTGTCCTCCAGGGACTGCTGGCATCCTCAGGCCCCCGTATCAGATGCACAGCCCAAGAGGAGAGAGCAGCGTTCCCCCAGGACGATGCCTCGGGGTGCAGAGAAACCCCAGCACGTCACAAGGAAGCATCCAGGAACATTTTGGCTGCGCACTGTGTTCTGCAAACACAGCGTGGGAATCGGCAGTGCAGCACCAGGAGAGAAAACCGGATCGTGTTTCAATCTTTTCACAATTTCCAAGGCAGTTCCTTGAACGCCAGGGATGGTGCAGGGTTTGTGAACCCTCTCCCTCCCCATGCTGCTCTTTCCAAACACAGATAACCTCCCAGCGCTCCCCACATCATCCCTCCTGCAGCTGCTGCAGATTAAGACCCACTGAGAAGTGCTTTTCCAGGGGCTGGAACGGGGATGTTTGGCACAGCTGCCATAAGAGGTCAGGATTTTCCATGTGCCTCCCACCTCCACCTCCCTGCAGCTCCTGATGGCTCCTCCGACACAGCCCCGCTCCTGCGGCCAGGGCTGGGGGGAAATCAGACAAGGGCCACAGGAGCATCACAGCAACAGCAACAGCCCAGCAGGAAAACTTCATTTTCCCATCCAGTGACAATAGCCCAAGCCTGGATTTGTGGGAGTAGACAGGAACACACCCCAAATTCTGCTGCCACAACCCCAACCCCGTGGCCACCTGCATGGGCTCTGGATGGATTTGCAAAGACAAAGGAAAGCAAGGGAGAGGAATGCCAGGAATACACTGACACAGGAGTTAAAGAGAGGCCTGGCTCTTTCTCCCACCTGCCAGCCCTGCTCTGAAAGTCTCTTTATTTTGGTAACTCAATTTTTCCCTTGCTCTTATGAGAACAACGTGGTGAAGTTCAGTCTGATGAGCCCTCTGAGCCCTCCTACCCCCTCGGGCGTCCACAAGCAGCTGGAATCTCTTCTTGTAGAGAGGTCTGGTGGTATCCTGGGGTGGGAGATGGAGATGAGACTCCAAAGCACTGATCCACATTCCTCCATCCCCCTCCTCCATCCAGACCTTCCCAGCCACCTTCTTAATCTTCATCCAGACCTTCCCAATCTCCATCCAGACCTTCCTGACCTCCATCTAGATCTTCCTGACCTCCATCCAGACCTTCCCACCCTTCATCCATACCTTCCCAACCTCCATCCAGACCTTCCCAACCTCCATCTAGACCTTCCTGACCTCCATCCGGACCTTCCCAACCTCCATCTGGACCTTCTCAGCCTCTTTTCCATCCTCCATCCAGACTTTTCCATCCTCCATCCAGACTTTTCCAACCTCAATCCACACCTTNCCCAACCTCCATAAAAATCTTCCCAACCTCCATCCAGACCTTCCCAACCTCCATCTAGATCGTCCTGACCTCCATCCAGACCTTCCCAACCTCCATCTAGATCGTCCTGACCTCCATCCAGACCTTCCCAACCTCCATCTAGATCGTCCTGACCTCCATCCAGACCTTCCCAACCTCCATCTAGATCGTCCTGACCTCCATCCAGACCTTCCCAACCTCCATCTGGACCTTCTCAGCCTCTTTTCCATCCTCCATCCAGACTTTTCCAACCTCAATCCACACCTTTCTGACCTCCACCCAGGCCTTCCCTCTGTCCTCCCCAGAGGTCAGAGTTTGTCCAAGGACTCTGGTGTTGGCCACTGCCCTTGGAGGAGCTGTTTTCCCGGGAAAACGAAGCGTCACGTTGGCTCCATCCACGTGTCTGGTAGGACCATGAGATATTGCAGAAGATTGAGATTTATCAGTTCGGACAGATTGGCCTCTTTCGCTGGGCCTATAAAAGCTCTGAATGATGCCATCCATCAGGGGCTGGACAGCAGCAGCTCTGACTGAGGACCAGGCAGTTTTGCATCGCTGGGGCCAAGTGCCAATTCCTTAAGTAATCCCAGGTTTCATTACAGAGGCAGCAGGAGGAGGGCAAAGCTTTGAATTTTTTTTTGTTTAAAGTCAGCTGCAGGACACTTGCAAGTCACGATGGAATTGATGGGGGATGACTCGTTAAAATTAATTATAGCCATAATTAGGAATGTTCAGGAGGAAAACCACAGGAAAATGATCCACGGAAGAATATTTTCTATGGTAATATTTTAAAATGCAGCAAAAATTTGCAGCTGCTTTATTAATTTAAGTAATAGGCCTTGTATTTTTCTTGCATGGCTTCGGAGGGTTTCTAATGGAGGGGGCTGCTAGATGAGGCATTTCAGAGGAAATCAAATAACCTCATAAGTAAATGAGTTTTCTTTTTTTTTTTTTTTCAGGGCATAACTGTATTCATTACAATATTCATAGAGCGTCACGTTCCGGGGGAAAAGAGGCAGGAGGAGCCTCCAGGCTGCTCCTGCACCCTGGGGACAAACTTGTCCGAGCTGCCAGCTCCTCACCAGGACCTCATCCTGCCTGTGCCTGCAGCAGGGCAGCTCCAAAACCTGCAGGACAGAGGGACAGGGACATGGGGACACAGGGACATGGGGACAGAGGGACAGGGACAGGGGGACATGGGGACATGGGGACAGAAGGACAGGGACATGAGGACAGAGGGACATGGAGACATGGGGACATGGGGACATGGGGACACAGGGACATGGGGACATGGGGACAGAGGGACAGGGACATGGGGACA
>VZTH01005368.1:0-31850 GCA_013397815.1 Aleadryas rufinucha
GTGGCCTCTGCTGGACCCTCTCCCACAGAGTCTCCCCACAGAACCCCGCTCAGGAATCAGCAGGGATTCAGGGAGGTGGTTCTGGGTGTCACAGCTGACAACCCCCAACATCCAGCACCCATTTCTGTGCTGCTGTAAAGGTGATGCACCAGGAGGGGCAATAACAGCACTTAATGTTCACTCACACAGCACAGCACCGTGCTACAGCTCCATCTCCAGCACAGAACTTCCTTTCAGGAGGAATTTCCCCATGGAAAGGGTGCTCAGGCCTTGGCAGGGGCTGCCCAGGGAGGTTTGGAGTGCCCATCCCTGGAGGTGTCCAAGGAATTCCTGGAGGTGGCACTCAGAGCTCTGGGCTGGGGACAAGGTGGGGATGGGGCACAGCTGGGACTCAATGGGCTGGGAGAGCTTTTCCAACCTCAGAGATTCCTCCCTGAACAGAACCAGCAAAGCTTCAGGTGCCATTAGGAATTCTGGGTGGGCAAAGCTCCACCAAGAGGCCCCTGGTTTGCCCCACTGAGCACTGGCAGTGCTGACACTGCTCAGCTCCAACACAAATAAATGTGTTTTAGCCCGAAATGTAACAGCCTCCAGTGTGCAGTGTCTGCTCTTCCAGCCCCTGCTCCTTCCCTGCAAGGAAGAGCCAGGGCAGCAGGAGAGACAGGCACAGTGTGCAGTGGCAGCAAGGAGGGTTTTCTGCTGTAATTATTCCACTAAATATCCACAATGACAGGTGAAAAGACCGAATTTAACCACCAGGAAGCCAAGGGGAAAATCTGTATGCACATTTTTAAAAAGGGAAATGTCATATGCCTCAAAAGGGAGGAAAAAAAAACCCCTCCCTGTCACTAATGGAATATATCCCCCAAAGAAAGAATCTGCAGGGAACCTTTCCAAAATAGTTGGGTCCATTTCCTGAGCTGCCAATCAAACACAGACTGCAACGGTGGAGGATGTGGAGCGATCCAGAAATTCCTGCTGACATCCTGCTCCAAGAGAAGTCCACATCTTGTCAAACTCCATCAGTGTGATTTAGGGGGAGCTCTGGATTGGGGAAGAGGCTCTCCATGGAGAGAGGCTCCCCAGGGGTGTGGCCACGGCATCAGGCCTGGCACAGTTCAGGGAATGTCTGCATGATGCTCTCAGTCAGAATGGTTTAGTTTTGGGTGCTGTGAGGAGCAGGAATTGCTCCTGATGCCCCTTTCCAGCCTGGGATATGATTCCATTGATGCCAAATGGGGGTGTAATTCCATTAAATTCACACAGGAAACCCCTGGAATGATGAATCAACATCCTCAACCCATCCAGAGTAACTGTCTGCTCACAGCAATGAGGCAGCTAAGCAAAAATAAATTTAAAAATGGCCATTGAGATAAAAATGAGACTTTGAGTCACCTTTCGAGCAGCTGGAGAGGAAGCACTTCTCCAGAGCCTCTGGCACCACACGTGACACAACTCCTCGTAATTCCTGACTAATCCAGGCCCAGACAGCACCTCTCCATGTCCTGAGCTCACTCCTCCCCTCCCCTCCCCTCTCCTGGAGCTGCTGCTGCCTTCCTGGCTCAGGCAAACCCATCATCATCACCAGCACCACGAAGTGAGGCTGTCACCCCTCAGCATCCCCCTTCCACCTCCCCACCCCTCCTCCAGGGCTCCAAAACCTGAACCATCTCCTTGGAACCCACTCTTCCCCTGGGCCAGGGGAAAGGCAGCAGGGCTGGCTCCCCTCCTAGGGAAGGAAGGGTTCCACCCATTCCACTCCTCCCAGGGAAGAGCTGTTCTCAGGTCAGACCCAATCCATGTGAAAAGGCCACAGAAAGGCTCAGTTCCACGATCCTGCTTGCAGGAGGGATGAGGGAGCACATCCAGGACACCCCCAGTGTGCTGCTTATGGAATAGGGAAAACACTGGATGAAGGAGGAAAGGGCTCCAGTGCCACTGTGGGAGGGAATTGTGGATTCCAGCTGAAGGAGGAGGACACAAAGGAGAGGAGCTGCTGGTTTTCCAGGTGTTGGCACACACAGACCTTTGCAGTGAGAGACTGAACCCCAAATTCCCACTTACTGCCTCTTTCTCCCGGTCCATGATGGTTTCCAGCTCCTCAAAGTGGCGAAGTTTTATCTCCAGCTTCTTCATCTGAGTCTCCACCAAAAGGGCCACCAGGGACTTGATCTTCCTCTCCTCCACGGCTGCCAGGTGCTGGGGATGAAACACAGGGGCTGTTCTGTGAAACTGGGCCCAGTGAGGGGCTGGGAGGGAGGGAACCACCCAGCTTCAGCCATCCTGTTCCACTTCTGGGCAGAAAACGGGGAATTAGATTATAAATCATATGCTGGCAACAAGAGCCTCTTGGATTATTAAGCTTTTAATCAAATAAATAGGTGTGAAGGGTTCATAAAGGGGGTGTGGAGGATGCTCAGAGCAATCCAGCTCTGCCCTGGAGCCCTCCCAGCACTGGGCACAGGGAGCACTTCCAGTGGGAATGCAAAGAGGGAGAAGGGTCTGTTCAGTGCAGTCAGCCCTGGGTCACCCTAAAAGCTCCCAGCAGGATGGGCTGTGACCCAGAATGACCCCAAAACAGGGAGATGGCACTGCCATGCCTCTGCCATTAAAATAGTTCTTTCTCAAGTAAAAGACACATGGATTCTTTGTCAGGATTTAGCTTGATCCCATTTATATACACACATAAATAACACCAGGGATGTGTGTATATAGATGTGACACATGAGACAGCCAGGGAAGTGTTTCACACCCTCAGAGTGTGACAAGTGTGGCCATGATGCCTTCCCTGGTTTTTATAAACACCCGCAGCTCAGAGCGAGAGCGCCCCGAGGATGCACCCATCACTCCTGCCTGGGGGCTCTGTGCTCTCAGGCACAGATGTTTCCACAATGTCCAAGCCTTCCTGACACATCCCAGGGCTGGGCTGTCAGAAGGGAAAGGTGAGGGCTCAGGGGAAGAAGGAAAAAAGGAACAGCAGGAGCTCATCCAGCTCCAGCTGCAACCAGACCCCGACCGAGGGAGCAGGGCCCCAAACTGCCTCAGAACTGGGACAAACACCAAGCTGGAGGGAAGCAGCATCAAAAACCTCCCTGGAAAACCCTGATTATAATCAGAATGTCCCAAACCCGTGTGATACTGTGCCATTTGACAGTGTTCACCTCCCTGACCCACCAGCAGTGAGGAAGGTTCAGTTAATGTGGGTAAATGCACTCCTGACTCTCCAAAGTGAATTTTAAATCAGGTCTGAGAGAACCAGAGTGACCCCAAGCTCATCCAACACCACATCCCTGGGAAATTCCATCAGCTGTTCCAAAACTGACCAAAGTGCTGCACACAAAATAATGAAACCATGCTGACAGAACAGGAAATTTCATGTCAAATAACACTGTGTGGTAAAATAAACTCGTTTGTGTGAAAATTCAGAGTGAGGGAAGCACCTGGTGATCCAGAGTCTTCCCCAAAACGCTTCACTCTGCTTCACAGGTGCAATTTTAACAATGAAATGGGATTCACATCAAATCAAAGCACACCATTAGGTAAAGGACAGGTCTCAAAACACACTCAGAAAGGAAATTATCCCTGTAGTTTTTCCTAGAGAGACTCAGAGAGGCTGTTCCCCAGCCTGGCACTACCCAGCGCTTGCCGTGGGCAGAGGACAAATCCCTACAACTGCAGCTGAGGAAAATCAGGAACACAAATCCAGTGGTAATTTGAAATGCCTGATAAACCCATCACTGCAGCAGCCCTGAGTCATAAATGAGCAACTGATCCCAAAGGGCTTTTCCATCCTAAATGGTTCTATAAATAAGAGTCAGGGAATGCATGAATGGTTTGGGTGGGAAGGGGCCTTAAGGATCACCCAGTGCCACCCCTGCCGTGGGCAGGGACACCTTCCACTGTCCCAGGCTGCTCCAAGCCCTGTCCAGCCTGGCCTTGGACACTGCCAGGGACCCAGGGGCAGCCACAGCTTCTCTGGGCACCCTGTGCCAGGGCCTCCCCACCCTCCCAGGGAACAATTCCTTCCCAATACCCCACCCATCCCTGCCCTCTGGCAGTGGGAAGCCATTCCCTGTGTCCTGTCCCTCCATCCCAAGTCCCTCTCCAGCTCTCCTGGAGCCCCGTTTCCATCACTGGGATCAGCAGCTTCCAGGAATGATCTCTTCAGTCCCAGCTACCTCAGAAAAGGAACTCAGGGAGCTCAGGGGATCAGTGTGTGGCAGGAAGTCAAAATGGGACCAGAACAGTTGTTTTGGGAAGGGGAAGTGATGGATCAAGAGCAGAAGTTCTGCAGCTCAGTCCCAGCTGGAGCAGAGCAGGAGCAGCACAGGCCAGGATCCATCAGGGATGCTTTTGCACAGGAAGGAAAAACAGCTCACAATGGGCTTCCATTGAGAGGAAAATGAGCAGAAGGGACTTAAATTCTAATGTTGTTTGTTCAGAAACCAGAACCTGTAAGAACACATTTTGATGGTTGCTCTTTATGAAATAGAGCCTCACCCTGAACATTCACATTCACCATTTCTCAAAGAGCACAACTCACAATTTCTTGGTGAAGCCACTCATCACAAAAGAAAAAAAAACACAAGAAAAACCCCCAAACAAACAAAACCTCATTTCAATCACTTGCCTTTAACCCCTGTCTCTCCTCAGAATCCAAGTGCAATACTGCTCTGATATAAAATCCTAAGGAAAACAGCTTTTCACACGACCAGGCCTAGAGTCCGTGATGAAGAGTTTAATTACTCCCTCAGACAAGACACAGACCACCCAAAGCTCTAAT
The DNA here is from genome assembly GCA_013397815.1 of Aleadryas rufinucha. Classification (NCBI taxonomy): domain Eukaryota; kingdom Metazoa; phylum Chordata; class Aves; order Passeriformes; genus Aleadryas; species Aleadryas rufinucha. The sequence continues at coordinate 4,784 of VZTH01005368.1, forward strand.
ATTGCCTGGCTTTTTAAGTGAGTGGGAAGAGAAATCCCTGTTGAACCTGAATTCTACTCTGCAGTGTCAGCCCCCTAATTACAATACATTATTCCCTGTAATGGAAAGCTGAAGCTCTTCCAGAACATTATTACTGCCATAATGAAAGTGCCATCAGCCAGGTCCTGCTCCCTGCAGCTCGTTATCTCCAGGGGAAGGGGAGCAGCAGCTCATCTTCATTTGGAGAGAGTGGCCTTCCATGAAACACAGATTAAATCTCATGGCTCCTTACACAGACACAGGTTTTTCCAGCTTGGCTGAGGAGATCTGTGAGGCTGATGAACTGAGAGCCACCCTCAGGTTCAAAGTGATGCACAAAATGCCACTTTAGACTCTGCACTTCACCAAAACACTGAACCTCAGCTCTGCCTGCAGTTTGGGATTTTAATGGACAAGGAGCTTTCTGCCTTGTGGGATTTTACAACCTGGTTTGAAAGGTAAGAACTAAAATATCCTCCATCTCCTGGGTTCAAAAGGAGGGACTGTACAGGACATCCCCCACCACCCTCACTCTGGGGGATGCAGCTGGGGAAGGAGTCTGAAGTTAAAGAGTCAAAGATGAGAGTGGAAAAGTCAACAGAACACACAACAGCTCGTTCTACGCAGGGAAATCCATCAGGAACAAACACCACCCGAGCTTTGCTCTTGGTTTCTGTGAAGCAGGTGGACTTGCAATGTGGCACTGAATCCAAGAGCAATTAAAAAAAACCCAAATTACAACTTGAATCCAGAGAAATTTGTAAAGAGAAAACAGATTTGAAAAAGATACTCTTAAAAGCAACGAAAGCAGTGTGGCTCCTGCGAGGAGGAAAGGCAAGACAACGTGCAATTAGTAATTACAGGGTAAAGAAAAGCTGATTCAACACAGCTCATTAGAGACCACACACAAACAGGAGTTTAAGGGAAGACACCAATGTGCTCCTGACAGAGCTCTCAACAAACACAGAATCATTAAGGTGTCTGTGGGAGCTGCAGGGCCAGGACTGGACATCCCTCTGATGCCTTTCCTTGCACCTCTGTGTCTGCTCCACACAGAGCCCAGGGGGTTGTGTGGAGCCCTGGGGCAGCAGCAGAGGGTTTGTGCCCCAGACCTGCACCCTCAGCACCACAGCAGAGAACAGCCTTGCCAAGAAATCACACACATTTGGGGCTGTTCATCGAGTCCATGATCACCCAAGGAGCTGCTTAATTAAACCAGTTCGTTATCTCACTCGGGGGCTCGGGCAGGAGAAATGAAGGCAGCGCTCGTGCTCCTGCGAGGTGTCAGGGATCAGAGTGGGAGCTCCACAGCCCTGGGACCAAGGAGCACTCCAGGCACAGCTCTGCTGCCCCTGCAAGCCGAGCCTGGGACGCTGGGACAGCACCAACCTTGGCCTTGGTGGCAGCAGAGGCCAGGGCAGCAGCTGCAGCTGTGGCCACGTTTCCTTCCGAGATCTCGTGCTCCACCTTCTTCTTCCCAGCCTCGGCCTCTTTGTCTTTGCTGCCATCCACGTTCTCCTTGTTCTCCTCTGCCTCCTTCTCCTCTGCAAGACATTCCCAGCCCAGGCCGTTATGGGAGGGCCCCACGCTCGTTAGTCAGGTGCTAATTAACTCATCCTGACTTCCAGCACTGCTCCCCATCCAAGTGCTGACAGGGGAACCCCGGTTTGAGGGGACCTGATCCAACAAATGGGGCAACTTGAAATGCTTTTCACTCCCATCCTCTCAGTTCAGGACCTGCCATCAGCTTCCCCTCTCATTTCCAAATCAACTCCATCAAATCCAAATGCTCCTTATTCTGCCTGCTGCTAAAAACCTGAATCCAAGTTGCAGGAAAAAAGCAATATATCCATTCCCATCCCTGGCAGTGTCCAAGGCCAGGCTGGATGGGGCTGGGAGCAGCCTGGGACAGTGGAAGGTGTCCCTGCCCATGGCACTGGATGGGCTGTAAGGTCCTTCCAACCCAAACCATTCCAGGATTCTGAGAGGCACAAGGGAAAAGTGTTAAAAACAAATAAGGTTTTATGTAGAAAATGTTACTCTTCAATCTGCCAAAATCCAGGCTCTGCATCACCTCCCAGGGAAACTGAGCTGAAATATTACCTTCCAAGGGTAGAAGTGAGCAGAGAATCCCAGAATGGATTGGGTTGGAAGGGACCTTAAAGCCCATCCCATCCCACCCCTGCCATGGGCAGGGACACCTTCCACTGTTCCAGGCTGCTCCCAGCCCTGTCCAACCTTGAATATCTCCAGCAGTTCCACTTCTTTGCATCCTAAATGATGCAATGTTGTGGAATATGGGCATCCCCCACCCATTCCTATGACCCACAGGCACTTGGGTGCTGCAATTCCTTCCCCCATCCCCAGGGCTGGGAAGCTCAGGGAGGGATTTGGTGCCTGAGCTCTGCAGGGAGGTTAAAGTGGGATCTGCTCTGAGGTGCCAAGGAACATTCCCAGCTGGGTTTGGGGCCTGTCCCAGGCTCTCTGGAGGAGCTGCTGGAGCAGCTGGGGGCTGTTACCTGTCTTGGGCTCCGCAGCCCCTTCGCTCTCCGGCTCCTTCTCCGCGCTCCGCTCGCTTTCCCCTTCAGGGACTTTCTCTCCTTCCTCAATTTCACTCTCGGCTTTGCTCTCCACCTGAAGGGGATGAGATTGGTTGGAGAATGACAGGGAGAGAAGACATTCACTGTTAACTTCATTTATGGCCTTCAAATGAATTCCTTACCATAAAAGAAGAGATCACATTTTAAAGGGTGGCTGCAGCTTAAGCCAAATTTGACAAACAAACCCAAATGCTAAACTGGACCCAGACCAGTGACCCAGCTCAAGCTGGGTTACTCTGTGGGTACAAAAACTCCTGAACTAAGATCACAGAATCGTGGAATGGCTGGGAATATGCAGATTTCCAAGTCCTGAGTGAGTCTTCCANGATGCCTCACTGCTGGGATTTAGGGCTCAGTCACTGAGAAGAAGCTCTGTGGAGGCTGGAACTGTCCCTGTGGACACACAACCAGCACAGCTGTCCCCTACAGGCACCCTCAAGCTTGGGAATTCGGGATTTGAGTGCCAGCAGACCCAAACTCACCTTCTCTGCCTGCTGCCCCTCTGCCTCTGTCTCCATCTTCTCTTCCTCAGCTCCATCTGAGACACAAAGAGGGAAGTTTTCAGAGTTGCCCCCACAGCCACACTCACCCCGCTCACTCTGTGTTTTGGGCTGAACCAAAACCTGCTGCTCCCCAACAGTGGCTCCAGGCAAGTCCCAGCACTGAACCCCCACAGACCAGGCTGCTCCAAGCCCTGCCCAACCTGGCCTCGGGCACTTCCATCTCCCTCCAGCCCTACCCCAGACCACACAAGGCCCAGCTGGTGTGGAAGTGAGACCAACACGGGGACAGAAGAAGAAATAACAAAGATATTGATTAAAGAGTCACTGTTCCAGGTGCTGGATGGATGCAGCTCGTAGCAGGAGTGGTGGAAGAGCTGGGAGTGCATCCCTGTGCTTGGGACACAGCCCCTGGCAATTCATTTCTTGCTTTATAAAACATTGATTTGAAATGTTTCCAGCCGGTTCCACAGATCAGGGGATAACAACCAGCCATGGAAACACCACGGAGGTGCTGGATCATGTCCTACTGTCCCTGCTATTTATTGGATTGTTTAGAAGTCCAAGAAATCCCAATTTATCCACAGCTCTGCAAGGAGGGACAGGGGGAAGCACAACCTCGTGGTCCTGGCCCAGGATTTCACAATGTAATGTACAATTTAATGCATTAAAGGAGCTTATTTAGATCCTGGACCGGGGCGATGCAGAACTGCTGGTGACAAGCCCTGATCCATCTCTAAGCTTCTGAAGACATCAGCTGGTGCTGGGGGTTCATTTTCANTATCAGGGAGGCAGAACTACCTGAAAGCAGAGTGGGAAATAACCCCAAGGCTGCACTGATCAGCCCCAGGTTTGTCTGAACTCCTCATCTGGTGGAGGAGGCAACGAGAAATATCTCCTGTTGCTGCAGACTCCAGAAGCAATCACCCCCATTTATTTATCAGGAACGTAGCAGGAATTAAATAATAAATTAGTAATAATTTACAATTTAAATTGACACATGAACATATAATTAAAATATTAGTTCTATTAAAATACATATTAAGCAGCATTCTATTAATATCTAAACAAAATGGTAATAATTTACATATCAGAATAATTTAGCAGTAATTAAACTGCTATCCTGTAATTCCAGGATCCCAGTTTAATCCCAGCTCAGGTGGTGCTGAAGGGAAAAGGCTGGGCTGGGAGGAGCTGGGTGATGCNGTGAGACCAACACGGGGACAGAAGAAGAAATAACAAAGATATTGATTGAAGAGTCGCTGTTCCAGGTGCTGGATGGATGCAGCTCGTAGCAGGAGTGGTGGAAGAGCTGGGAGTGCATCCCTGTGCTCGGGACACAGCCCCTGGCAATTCATTTCTTGCTTTATAAAACATTGATTTGAAATGTTTCCAGCCGGTTCCACAGATCAGGGGATAACAACCAGCCATGGAAACACCACGGAGGTGCTGGATCATGTCCTACTATCCCTGCTATTTATTGGATTGTTTAGAAGTCCAAGAAATCCCAATTTATCCCCAGCTCTGCAAGGAGGGACAGGGGGAAGCACAACCTCGTGGTCCTGGCCCAGGATTTCACAATTTAATGTACAATTTAATGCATTCAAGGAGCTTATTTAGATCCTGGACCGGGGCGATGCAGAACTGCTGGTGACAAGCCCTGATCCATCTCTAAGCTTCTGAAGACATCAGCTGGTGCTGGGGGTTCATTTTCAGTAATCCTCATTTTCCTGCTAATTCCTGTGTGCTACACTGAGGAAAAACAAGGCACAAAGTGCTCTCCTTGAACAGCAACAGCTCTGTGGAGAAATTTTTACACAAGTCCCTTCCATATATAAGAAAAACCAACTAAAATGTCTGACTGAAGGGTAATAGTTTTCCTCACGGCCTATTTTAAGATGATAAACCCACTTATCTGAACTATCTGCCACCATAATTCAATTTAGGGAGACTGGGGACATTCTTCCTCACAACTTTTATCTCAGAGTTAGGATTTAGTGACCCAATAATGTCACAGGGAAAATCTCGATTAGATTTTGTCAGACAGCTCTTTCAAGCCTAGGAGCAGAGTTCCAAACTGGGCTTAGAAGTGTCATCCCTCCCAGGAAAGGGGAGGATTTACAAAGAAAGCTGGATTCAATCCTTTAAGGAAAAAAAAAGGGGAGACAAAGTGCAGAACACTCTGAGCATGCCCAGCTTGGTGGAGCTCAAATCAAAAAAATACTGCACAGAAACACCCAAATTGACATTCTTGGGTGGGGAGGATCATCAGGATCATCCCATTCCCACCCCTGCCATGGCAAGGACACCTTCCACCGTCCCAGGCTGCTCCAAGCCCCAATGTCCAGCCTGGCCTTGGACACTGCCAGGGATCCAGGGGCAGCCACAGCTGCTCTGGCCAAGTGACCAATCCATGGGCCATGGGAGCTGCTGAGGGACTGATGCTGCTCCTGTGCAGGAATTTCACTGGATCCCAGAATCAGAGGCTGGAAAAGCCCTCCAAGGTCACTGAGTCCACCCTGTGCCCCATCCCCACCTTGTCCCCAGCCCAGAGCTCTGAGTGTCACATCCAGGAATTCCTGGGACACCCCAAGGGATGGGAACTCCAAACCTCCCTGGGCAGTTCCAGTGCCCAACCACCCTTTCCATGGAGAAATTCCTGCTGATGTCCACCCTGAGCCTCCCCTGGCCCAGCCTGAGGCCATTCTCTCTTCTTCTGTCCCTGTTCCCTGCAATCAGAGCCCAACCCCCCCCCGGCTGCCCCCTCCTGTCAGGGAGGAGTTCCAAACAAACAGGACATCCCAGAAAGACAAACTGCTTCCCATCCACTCTTCAGAGAGGGTTTTCTCACACAGAGCATCTCAAACCACCCTTAGATCCTCCCTTGTGTCAGGACACATGGATGGACACCATCCACACCCGAGTGCTCCTTCCCATTCCCAGGGAACCCTCGGAGGGCAGGGACGTGTGACACCGGGCTTACTGCAAACAGCCTGATTTAACCTCGCTCCTCTGGCTCTGGCTGCAGCAATAAATGTCAGGTTAAAATCAGGCTGACAGCTTCAGACAGGTTGTAGTCAATGGGTTTTGAAAAGTGTTGTCCTGCATCAGCTGCAGAGCCCTGAGGCGCAGCGACAGCGCGGTGGCTGCGGCTCCCAGGGGTGGGACAACACACGGGCAAGGGACAACAGGTTACACTATCCATCACTAGTCTGGGGGAAATGATTTACCTGGCTGGAAGCAGGTTTTGGGTTCTAAATCACAGGCTGCTTGGAGTACCACAGAATCACTGAGGTTGGAAAAAACCTCTGAGACCCCCGAGCCCACCCTGTGCCCCATCCCCACCTTGTCCTCAGCCCAGAGCCCTGAGTGCCACCTCCAGGAATTCCTGGGACACCTCCAGACTCCACCACCTCCCTGGGCAGCCCCTTCCAATATCTAACACCCTTTCCATGAAGAATTCCTCAGAAGTACCTCAAAATAGTAGAGTCTGGTAAAAGTTAATCCCTGATTCCAGAATGCACGGCTCACACAAAGCCCAAAACGTGCCTGACCTTCTGCAGAGCCGTGACAGAACTGCCTCTGGCCCCTGGCACAGACACAAACACAACTGCACTGATTTTCCTGTGTGATCTAATGAGCTTAATGAAAACACATCCCAGAGGAATCGATCAGCTGGAGATCTGTGTCCCTGGGACAAAGGGAGAAGCCCTGAGTTTAAGCAGAGAGCCCCTGAAATCCCTTTCCCCTGCACCAAAGATGCTCCTGAACTCTCTCCAGCAGGTTTGGTATTGCACCTTGCAGCATGTGGGAACCAAGGATCACAGAATCCCAGAGTGATTAAAGCTGGAATACCCCTCTGAGGCCATGGAGTCCACCCTGTGACTGATCCCCCTCATCCCCAGCCCAGAGCTCTGAGTGCCACATCCAGGAATTCCTGGGACACCTCCAGGGATGGCGACTCCAAACCTCCCTGAGCAGTTGCTTCCAAGGCCTGAGCACCCTTTCCATGGGGAAATTCCTGCTGATGTCCACCCTGAGCCTCCCCTGGCCCAGCCTGAGGCCGTTCCCTCTCCTCCTGTCCCTGTCCCCTGAATGAAAGGTCAGGAAGTGGCAGATGGTTGTGAGCCACCACAGGACACCTCTCACGAGGGAGAAACCACTGGGAGATGAGGAATCCTCACCTCTCCCAGCCCCTCTTTCCACCCAAATCAGCAGCTATTCTGTTCCTGTGGAATTCTGTTCTGTTTTCACATTACATCCAAGAACACTGAGCCCCTTTTTTCTAACACCAAGAACTCGGAGCTGAGTTCTGCCCAAGCCCAGTGACTTCACAGGGAACTTAAATGGACTTTAGGTCAACAAGGAAAGCTGTGAGACATCTCCCAGCTCAGAATTCCCTGCGTTACCCAAGGGATGCAGAAGCAGCAGATCCGGAAGCTCGGCCGCCGTGAGAGGAACGAACAAAGCTCTACAGACAAAAGCAGAGTCACCTGCCTGAGCTGCAGCTCAGCAAACAGCTTAAGGTGCCCTCCAGACATCCCATTCCTCTGTTTTCACTGAGGCAACACACAACCTGTCACTGCCAGGCTGGAATATCAATATTTAATTGAGAGGAAATAGCTGTGGAAATATCCCAGCTCTGGCTATGATAATGATGCTGTTATCTAAACCATCATTTACATTTCCCACAATAAATCAGGGCTGCACAGCCACCAGAGCTGCCTCTGCCCCTGCCTCACACAGCCTGGGGGCTCAGCAACAGGGGGGCTCCATGGGGAAGGATGGGAGAGCTGGAAAAGCTGCTGGGAAGATGGAAAAGCTGGAAAAGCTGCTGGGAGAGCTGGAAAAGCTGCTGGGAGAGCTGGAAAAGAAGCTGGGAGAGCTGGAAAAGCCAAGGGGGAGAGCTGGAAAAGCCAAGGGGGGAGCTGGAAAAGCCAAGGGGGGAGCTGGAAAAGCTGCAGCAGCTTCTGTGTGAGCCACACGAATTCACCAGGAGAGGACTGAGGAGCTCAACCCCGCAGTGGTGCAGACCCAGCCCCCAGGCACCTGGACACACCCAAAGGTGAGGAAGTGCTCTGCAATCCTTTGGTTTAGGAATGTTTCCATCACCTCAGAGTTCTCACCCTGGAGAGAAATCTCCCTGCCAAACACGACTAAATAACTTCTGTGTGTATGTGCCCTCCTTGTGTGTGGTTTTCCAGGTGTGTGTTCGGGAATGAATCAAAGCCATCCACAAAAAGGTGAATTTATCCCTCCACTGGAGCCGTTTACAGTGCAGGGATGCAGGAAATCCAAGCAGCATTCCCTCACCCACTGGCACAGAGCAGCCCCAGCCTGAGGCCCCCAGGACTGGTGTCAGTGGAAATACTTGTTGGAATCAGACCTGAAACGCTCAAGTGATTCCAACACAGCCCCTCCAGAGGCTGCCTTGAGGAATCAGTGCCACTAACCACCTCTGGAAAGACACTAACAAAGTCTTCCTAGGAATTATTAAACACCACAGGTGCTGGATATTGCCCTTCTCTGGAGCTCAATCCCAGCCCCAAGCCCTGGATCCTGCTCCCCTCAGCTCATGTTCACTGACACAGCTGCCAGAGAGCAGCTCCAGGGATCCTGTTCCATAACCTGCACTGGGGCAGGGCTCAGAAAGGTCTTAATATTTATTGTGGGGAGCTGTCTTGGAACCTTAGAGCACATCTTCCAGAGCAGCTGTGGCTGCCCCTGGATCCCTGGCAGTGTCCTAGGCCAGGCTGGACGGGGCTTGGAGCAGCCTGGGACAGTGGAAGGTGTCCCTGCCCATGGCAGGGGTGGCACTGGATGGGCTTTAGGGTCCTTTCAACCCAAACCTTTCTGGGATTCTGTAAGAGCAGGAGACAGAGTCCACCACACTCACCACAGCATCTGAACCACTCCAGCCTCCTCGTAGCTCCACTGAAGCCTCACTTTATCAACTTAAAAGGAATTACCACCAGCTTTTAGAGAAACTAACAATGAAGACTTAGAAGAGGAGATTCTTGGGTATTAACTTAAGCTCCTCCAATCTGTTCCAGTCATTTTCCCTTTTCACATTCCATATTGACTATAATTTACCGATATTAAAGAGTTTTAAAATTATTATGGAGCTCTGACATAATTTTGTTTCTGAAATATAATAACTAATGAACTTTAATTCTAGTGTGGAACCTTAAGGAGACACTTTTATTTCTCCACAGTTGCATTTCAATATAAAACCAGCATTCTGTGATTCCATTACAAGGGCCTCGAGGGACAGGACACAGGGAATGGCTTTGAAGAGCAAGAGGGCAGGGTTAGGTGGGATATTGGGAAGGAATTGCTCCCTGTGAGGGTGGGGAGGCCCTGGCACAGGGTGCCCAGAGCAGCTGTGGCTGCCCCATCCCTAAAAGTGACCAAGGCCAGGTTGGATGGGGCTCACCTGGGACAGTGGGAGGTGTCCCTGCCCATGGCAGGGGTGGCACTGGGTGGGGTTTAAAGCCCCTTCCACCCCTCCATCCTTTGATTCTATGACACTACAACAGCCAGTGACTTTAATTCCCATCTGGAACCCCCACAGATGTTTTTATCCCTGCACAGCTCACTGAGGTACAACCCCCCCCGGTGCCCGGGCACAGCCACGGCCGCAGCCCGTGGGACCATCTCTGCCACGGCCACTCGGGGTCCCCGTGCCCAGCTCTGGGGGGTGGGAGGCACCACAGATTGCTGAGTGACCCAGTTCACTCGGGCTGAGCAGCTCCCCCAGGGAGAACCATCTGCTCCTGCCCTAATTTATTCCATTAGTCACAGCCCAGCACAAATCGCATTAGCGGCGCCGGGGCACGGCTGGGCTGCAGCTCCCACGCCGCCCACTCGGGACTCACTGGGGGGTCTGCCCTGGGACCCCCACCACTGACGGGCACTGCAGAGCCCCCATTTCCAACCTGGGCCCAAATTCTCCCAGAGAAAGGGCCAACCTGAAACCTGGAAGTGGGGAGAACTCCCGGGGTGGGGCTGCACCCTGGAAGTAGTAAATGTGTTACAGGGGGACACGCTCAGGACAGGAGGAAACGGCCTCAGGATGTGCCAGGGGAGGCTCAGGGTGGACATCAGCAGGAATTTCTCCATGGAAAGGGTTGTTAAATACTGGCAGGGGCTGCCCAGGGAGGTTTGGAGAGCCCATCCCTGGAGGTGTCCCAGGAAGGGCTGGAGGTGGCACTCAGTGCTCTAGGCTGGGGACAAGGTGGGGATCAGGCACAGTTTGGACTCGGTGACCTTGGAGAACTTTTCCAACTGCAATGATCCTGTGAAGCCCTGAACAACCCACAGTGACACCTGTACTGGGAAATACAGGAAAGGGGAACAAAGATTTGCAGAAAAATTTAACTTACACTGACCTCATCTGAAAACAACTATGAAATTAAACCCAGCCCCAGACAGAGGAACACCGAGATTTGGTTTATAGTTCACTTGCAAATAAACCCCAAAGCCTTGTCCTTCCAGCAGAGCTTCGATGCCTGCTGTCAGCTCTGAGGAACAGGGAGCAGCAGATATTCCAGATGTTTCTCCTCCCTTTCCAGCACACAATGCACATCATCCCAAAGCACCGAGCTGCTCGTGGCAAGTCTGTCCCGCTGAGCGCACAACTGAGAGATGTGACAGAAGGGCTGAGTGGTTTGTTTGCTTCTTTTCTATTTAAAAATTATCTTGGTGATTTAAATGGCATTTTGAAATCTCATTTACTGGGTAGTTTTGCAATGGACATCAAGTGCTATAAATAGCAGCCCTCCATGGGTAGCAGTTGATAACTGAAGAGCACCAAACACAGTCCCTCGTGATCCCATCCCACAGTCTGGCACCTTGCTCGTGTCCCTGGGTGGGGTGACAGCAGGTCAGCCATGCAATGCAGGAGCACATCCCAAATCCAGCCTCCTGGTCAAGCTCCAGCACGTCCTGCTCAGCTTCACCCAAAGCCAGATGTGCCTTTACACGTCCAGTCACTAAATTCACTAAAATCGTTTGTGATAAGCTGAACAAAGCAGGAGCCAACAGTGCTGAGAGGAAAATAACAGTGACAGGATGGTAGATCTGTACCCAAAGTCTGAGAAAGCCGTGGGTATGGAGTAAAGTGGCTGCTCCTCCTGCTGGGGAGAGCCACGAGGGTCCAACAGAGAGGGTCCAACAGGGCTTCACTCCCCAGGGAGCTGCTTTGACACTCCAGAGCAAAGAGGAACCAATTTGCACCAAACAGGGTTTCAGGGAAGAGATTTAACAGCAGAGTATTTGCTGAACACGACACAAATGAAACCAGAGCTTGTTAACATGCACAGGTAATGCCCAGCAGAATTCCAGCACAGAGCCAGGACTGGATTATCATGTGCCAGTCCAGCACTTGATCAAAAATTCCTCTCCTGCTGCCTCCACAGTGAGCAACACACTCAGAGTACCAGACTGACCTTAAAACCCACGGCCCAAACCCCTCAGTTTGCTTTAACACCACAAAGGCAGCGTCCTCCAACTGCTCCAACACCCCAGCTAATGGAATATCCTGCTCTGGTATTTCTGGTCACTCTACTCTGTGCATCCCAACAGCACTTCCACACAGTGAGAGCAGGAAAACAAACCCTTAAAACTCAAGCCAGTCCTAAATTCCTTAGTTCAGTGTCCAAGCCAGTCCTGCAGTGAGCAGAACCCATCCCCTTCTCCACAGCCACAACTTCCATCTCCTGCTGGAGGTGAATTTAGGGTTTAGCATGACTCAGAAGGAAATGCCCCCAGAAGGGAAGCCCAGCTGCAGCATCCCAGGGGATGGAGCACTCACCCATCTTCTCGGGCTCGTCGGGGCCGGTGCCGGCGATGCAGCTGCTCTCCAGGCCGTAGGTGGGATCCACCTTCCCCGAGGCTCGCGCTGCTTCCTGCACTTTCTTCACGTGGGCTTCCACCAGCTCCAGGGGCACCTCCTCCCTGACCCGGGAAAACTCCTCTGGGGGACAGGACACAGAAAATGTGACATCCTGGGGCTTTTGCAGCGAATTTAGTCACGTTTTCTCTGCTCAGTGTGCAGGCAAACCCTGGGACAAAGGGAATTCTCAAATATCTGAGCTCCTTCTTGTCACACGAGGTAGCTGATTCTGACTCTCAGATGTGGCAGGAAAGAGTCTCTCCCCAGTTATATAAAATTGTGTTTTATGTGGAAAAACAAGGAGAAAAACAAAAGGAACTATTTTAACAAGTGGACACATCCAGTGTCCACTCGAGACTTGAACCTTTTAGTGGAAGACATCCCTGCCCATGGCAGGAGGTGGAACAGGAGGTCTCTTTAAGGCCCCTTCCAACTCAATCCAATCTGGGAATTCCAGGATCTCTGGCAAATAATTTCCCACAGGTAAAACAGGAAAACTGCAAGATTCACACTGAGTTCACCCAGAGCTGCACTGGGGACAGTGGTCAGAGGAACACCAATCCTCAGGTGCAAACACATCAGGAGCAGTGAGGGCAGAAGGGAACAGAAGCCATTCCCAGGCACCCAGTGGCCTCTTGGAGCCACTCCAACTTCTCACAGAGTGCCTGGGTTGGGAGGGTCTGGAGATCACCCAGTCCAAGCCCTGCCAGGGCAGGGGCACCTGGAGCAGTGACACAGGAACGTGTCCAGGGGGGTTTGGGATGTCTCTGGAGAAGGAGACTCCAGGCCCTCCCTGGGCAGCTGTTGCAGGGCTCTGCCCCTCCGTGGAAAGAGGCTCTTGTTGAGCTGGAACTTGTTGTGGTTTGGTTTGTGGCCATTGCTCCTTGTGCTGTCACTGAGCAGAGTCTGGGAGCATCCTGGGCCAGCCCTGGGGGAGCTTTGTGTGGATTGATGGGATCCCCTGTGAGCCTTCCCTTGTCCAGCCTGACCAGGCCCAGTCCCTGCAGTCTCTGCTCATCAGAGATGCTCCAGAGCCCTGAACTGGACCCTCTCCAGAAGCTCCTTGCCCTGCTGGTGCTGAGGAGCCCAGGACTGAACACAACATTCCAGCTGTGCCTGACCACAACAACCTGGCTGCAAACTGGGGATTTCAGGGAAAGCAGAACACAAACCTGGGAAGAGCAGAGCTTTTCCTACATAAACTGTACCCCAATTTCCGTGTTTCACTCATCACTAGGGTCTCTGAAGCCCTGTGGCAGGAGGGGCAGGCACACAGGGGCCGGGGCCATCCCGTACCGAGGGCGGCCTTGGCGGCGGCCGAGGCCACGCGCGGATCCACCACGGAGGCCAGGAAGGCCACGGTGCTCATGACGGGGTTGCCCGACTGGCTGAAGGGCACGGGCTGGTAGGCCAGGGGCCCCAGAGAGGCATCCGAGTTCTCCAGGTAGGGATCCTCGATGGGCAGCCGCAGGAAGTGCAGGATGCACTCGTCCTGCGTGCGGCTGCCCACGTGCTCCGACACCTTGTTCCAGTCGTCCTTGTACATCTCCAGCGCCTGCAAAAGGCAAAAGCAGCGGACACTCACGGACTGCTCGGGGAAAACAACGCTGCTGCGGGCAAAAAGAGTCTCCATACTGGTTGTTGTGGTGATGGAACAGTAAATGGGGAGCAGACACCTCTTAAAGATTTTTTTTTCTGGTATCACAATTAACCTGCGTAAGAAATACGAGCATTTCCCTGGGTATCAGTGACATGGAAGCCACAGGGATCAGCACATGAGTGGATGCTGCTACTGTATCAGAAAGAACTGTCAGAAGACTTGGGATTCACTAATATTTGCACAGTAGGTGATTCCCCACTTAGCTTCCACAGAGAACTGAATCTGCCTCTCCCACCAAGTCTCACAATTAATTCCCATCACTCCCCCTGAGCGCTCTTGTGTTCCCTCCCTGAACACAGGAAGCTCTCTGGGGCAGGAACAGGATTTGCTTCTCACATATGGACTGGCTGTGATGGTGAAATCCAGCCTTTAGATCCAACAGATGTTATGGAAGTGGAAAAGCATCAAACCACTACACCAGGGGAAAAGAGGGAAATCTCTCCTACAACCCAAAGCCAGGAGAGAGCAGCTCTCCAGGAGCTGTGCACCAGGGTGATTCCTGTTAACATCCAGCCTAACAAATCATTACTGGCTAGATAAGGCACCTGATAAAGGAAGAACTTCCAGATTATATCAAAGATGTAATTCTGAATTTCAGTAATTTTTAGACTTGCTCAAGAAAAGTCTTAAAACAATTTAACAGCAATGAGCTGCTGAAGGCTCTGCACTAGTTCCTGAAAAACCAACACATTAATCCTGTAAAACCCTCCAAGTCACAGCCTAATAAATTATTACTCCTTAACAAGCCATTTTTCTCCCTGAAAATTGTTTTAGTGAAGCATCTGGACAGTATAAAATAAATACTGACATATCCTGAACCATTAACTTTTCCATTTCTGAGAGGATTCATGGTGCAGCCACCCAGAAAAGGCAAAAAACCATTTGAGATTCTGGCAAAAGACGTTCCGTGTGAAAATGAGTTTTCCCAAGTAAATCTCTCCCCCAAGGCTGAGAACTCCCAGAAATCTCAACCTTCAGGGTCAATCTCGACCCTCCAGACTGATTTAATTCCCAGAGTGAGGAGGGAGAACTTGGAGCTGGGCTGGATCTGCAGGAGGTCCCGAGGAGGACACGCCCAAGGTGGCAGAGCAGAGCACACAAGGACACAACATTCCTGTGCTGGGGGCTTCAGCACTTCCAGGGACAAGTGGAAGATCCAGACTGAGCCATCAGCCTGGTGCTCAGTGTTCCTCCATCTGGGAAGGGCCCAGAGTATGTGACAACTCCTGTGGAACACCAAGGCCATGTTGGATGGGGCTTGGAGCAACCTGAGATAGTGGAAGGTGGGGTGGGGTGGGATGGGCTCTAAGGTCCCTTCCAAACACTCTGGTTTCTTCAGGAGGAAAAGGGTTTTAGTACTTGTTTGGTTAAAACAGAAGCTCTGAGGATTCCTCAAGGACAAAATATCAACCTGAACAGGGCCCTTGGGCACATTATGGCTGCAGGAGGTCAGCTGAGGTCAGGAGGCGCTCCTGTTTGTGAAGATGTGGGAGCAAACTGGCTACAAGGACAGACAATTCCATCCCAAAGCATCGGAGATCCAGCACGGATCAAACTGGAGGAACACGCCCGAGCTGCCTCAGGGGGAGGCACTTCCCAGCCCCCTGACCCCGCAGTGGTTTGAGCTGAAACCTGGCTGAAGTTCCTCTCTCACAGCCAGGTCTGGCTGTTTAACTGGGGTGGGGAGGGGGAAACCCCCCTGTGTATCTCCAGGACACCTCTGGCTCCCTGCTCCTTCCCTGCCAGCAGCAGTGGGATCAGCTGGGCAGTGCCCCACTGGGAACGGCCCCGAGGGGCTCGGATGGGTGGGGAGAGCACCCAGGAGCTGCTGAGGGCCCCCAGGAACACCAGGAGGGGTTGTGAGAGCTCCATGGGAGGAACCACCTGGCTTGGGAATGAACCTGGGACAGGCTGCACTGGCCAGCCTGGTCCCTGCCACAGGAATCAACATTCCCAAATCCTTCTGAGCCTGGGACAGGCTGCACTGGCCAGCCTGGGCCCTGCCATGGGAATCAACATTCCCAAACCCTGCTGAGCTTGGGACAGGCTGCACTGGCCAGCCTGGTCCCTGCCACAGGAACCAACATTCCCAAGCCCTGCTGAGCCCTTCTCCTGCCCCCAGGATCTCCCAAGGGTTTGAGTAAAGGAGAGGCTGCTCAGCTCAGCAGGTCACTCTCAAGGGAGGTGTTGAGTCTCTGCTCAGCCTTTGTTGCCCTTTCCCTAATTTCACCCCTGGGCTCTCATTCCTGTCTCCATTTTCACCCCCACTGGCACACGAGATCAGCTCTGCTCCTCAGCCCCCAAATTCCTGCTTTCTGCTCCTTCTCCTTCCCCGTCTGCCGCTCTCCTGCCAGACAATCCCTCGCTCACAATAAATGTCCTTCCTAAAAATAGCTGAAAACGCATTTAACTCTGCCTGAGCTGTGGAGACAGAGAGGGCTGTGCAGGGAGGGTGGTTTGGGGAGAAAAACTCCATTTCCTCCCCCAAATTATTCAGTCAACAGGCAGAAGGCCAGTAAATATTTCAGATACGATTTATTATTTGGAACTTCACTGCAGATCTATCTGCCCAAAGCTACCCTGAGGATTTAATTGGACTGAGCTGGCTTGTTACAGCTGAATTACTTATGCTTGAACTGATATACTCTTTACTGATTTATTCACAGAGCAAATCCACAAAAAAGGAGGAACAAAAACATTATTAATTTAAACTCATTAAACAGAATTGCAGTCTCAAGATTTAGGGGGGGTTTTTGGTTTGTTTCATACACAGAATGTGCCACTGGATTATTTCATCAGGCTGCAGTGTGCATTGTATGACCACAAGCTAAAAACACATAACCCAATGAATTTTAAATACTAGCACTATTAATATTAAATATTTAAATAATACATTTAAATAAATAATAGAGGAAAGAAGTCACTGTATCAAGGCATTAGCCTTGTTTCTCCCTACAAGAATGCCATAGAAAACATCTCAGCTGTTTATACCCCAAAAGCAAAATTTTTCCATGTGCCAATAGAAAAGTATTGGCTAAACAGTGAATATCAACCTAAAATAAATAGAAAAAAAAAGAGAGATTTTGGCTGTTTGATGACCACACTCCATATGTGTGAAGGCTGAATCACAGCTGCTGGTTTGGCACTGACACAGGCCCATCCTCCAGGCTTTTCCCTAGGAAATTAACTTTTCAATGGGTTTATTGACACATGGGAAGACAAAAAAGCTGAAACAACCAGGCAATTTGCACTTTGCTTTGAGCTCTGCAAGTAAAACCCAACAAAACCAGAGCCCCAAACTGGAATTCTTAGAACTCTGAATTACATTAAAAAGAAAGAAATCAGCCATGCAACCTCCACATCAGGAAAATGTTCCCGTGAAAGCAAAGCTGGGGAGAAGATCTTTTCTTTACAGCAAGTGGCAGCACTTCAAATTATTTCAGGCCACTGAGATTGTTCTTCTGCTGAAGCAGAGAGAAACAAGTGCCCTGATGTGAGAGCCCAGAACAGGCCTGAGCAGCTCCTGGGAGGGTTCCATCCCCACTGCAGTTCCAGGAAACCCAACCAGCCCCAGCACAGGAAGCCACCTGGGGCCACCTGGGGCCACCAGGCTGCAGCAGCTCTTGCAGCTCATTGGAAGGGACCTCGTGGAGTCATCTCAGGGATTTGGGTTTTTGTAGACTTCCAGAAATGCTCAAACAAGGAGGAGATGGATGGGACGAAGGAGCTACCAAAGAACTCCCCTTCTCAGTGGCCTCAGCTGCTTCTCAACCACTTCAACTTCCAAAATGAGCTGTTTCCCCAAGCTGTGGCATGGCCAGGGACTGGAATGGTCACCAGGATTTCCAAGTATTTATTTGAGGGCCAGGTAAACCTTTACCTGACTTATTTACCACTATTTGAATTACTTACATCATTTCCTTCTGTCATTGAGTCCAGCTGAATGAAAACACCTCTCTGCACTGCAAAACCTGCTCTTGACCTCTACAAAATTCTTAAATGCTTAATTTCTGGCTTGCAGGTCCAAGTTAGACCCAAACCTTGAACACAGGCAGCCCCTCTCTCACAGAGAGGCTCCTGCCATCTCCTGTTGGTAGCAACACCCTCGTGGCCATGATGGCAGTTGTCATCTAGCTCCAAAAAATGCACACGAGGATTTTTAAAGCCTGAACTATCCCCCCTGTTTGGTTTCCTACCCTTTGGCATCATGAACTCACCTCCAACAGCAGCAGTGTCTCCTGCTCTGTCCATTCTCTGCCAGCACTTGCACCTTTACTCTACAAAAGACAGGAGGGGAAAAAAAAAAAGGTGAAATACAGGACTTTTTGCACAAAACCTTGTACAAGAAAACACTGAGGAGGAAAGGGGAAGAATATTTGATTATATGGTTATAATTTTCATCCCCTTCTTTGATTATATGATTATAATTTGTTCTATTCCCACTCAAAACCTTCCCCCTCCAGCTGAGCAGCCCCTGGTCACCCCGTGCAGGGGTTTATGTGATTTACCCCTCAGTGAAGGCACAGCTGGGGGTTACACATCCCAACTTCCCACCACACCTTCCTGAGCTAAAGCAAAGGGATCTGGCACCCTTTTCTCCCAGTCACCTGTGACTGCACACACAGCAAAGAGGAATTCCCTCAATAATAAACCCCCTCTGAGTGCTGAAGGCAGACTGGGCTGTGCATGCTGTGGGCTGGTCCAAAGTAAGTCAATTTATCTCCAAGTTCATCAGTAACTCAGCAGAGAAATAACAACTCTCTACAGGGGGATGAGCAGTGTGAGAAGGCAGAGTAACCCCAGCAGGATCACCTGCACATCCAGCAATCACCTGCTCCAAGGGCTGCTGCCCCCAAATCTCCACCTCGTGGCAAAGTGCTCGGATTGGATAAAATTCCAAATCCAGGGTGTAACTCCCCCTCCCATGACACCCTGACCCAGCACAGAGCAGCAGCACCCCTGGATGGCTCCAAGGAAGAGGCTATTTAGGATAATAAATGTTATCTCCAGCTGCATTTCAAACAGCTCATTAACCCACAGAGAACATTAATCAATGTGAGTCACCCAACTGCTGCTCTCCACAGCCAAAACCCCCAGCACACCAGGGAAACCTGCCAGCAAACCTGCTCCAGTTCACAGCTCCTGCAAACAGAGCCACAGCCCAGAACCAGCAACACATTTATCCATTTGGAGAATATTTATACCTCCCCTAACAAGTGAAAAAGTCAATCCATGAGATGTGAGATGGAACCAGCTCTATAAAAAATACTCATCTCTAGAATTGGTTTGGGTTTGAGGGGTTTTTAAATGAAGGTCTGAAGTGGTAAATAGTGTTTACAGTTATTTCTTAGGTTTAAATAGGGACCTCTGAGGAACATGAACCAGTGACATGGAATCAGCCTGATGCCACCCAGGAGAGGCATCATCCAGCTCTGGGGATTCCCAACTGCCTCTGGAGGCTGTGCTGAGGTAATGTGGCATTCCCACAGCACCTCCAGGGACACACAGGGAGCAGGGAAAGGCAGGAGGTCATGGAATCAACACATCACTGCAATGATGTCTCCCAGGTTTAACTCTCCTGTGTAACACCCTGCAGTGACAGTGCCATAATGTCCCTGGCAATGGCCCCAGGACACCCAAACCAGTGGGAATTGGGATCCCTGTTTGTCAGCCTGGGACACAGGAGAGTCAGAGATCCTGCTGGAAGCTCTCTGTGCCCTGAATCATTGGTGGTTTGCTCACTCTGAACCATTCCAGCAGGGCATGCAGGAGCACAGCGAGTTTGGGATCTGAAGGCTGACAGCGTGCACTGCTCTGGGAAGTTTTCCATGTCTTTATTCCTATAAAATCAGAATTCCAGCACAACCTCCCACTGTAGTGTCCTGCACAGGGATGGAATCTAAACCAGGAGTGGGGGACACCTGAGGAATACCAAAGCTCCCTGGGAGCTGCAGGGAGAATCCCAGGACACTTGCCTTGGCCAGAGTCTTCTTGGAGTAGATGTCTGTGCGAAGGCCAAAGTTCTGCAGGTCAGTTGGCTTCTCCTTGTTTTTCTCAGGAAAGCTCAGCATCTGCTGGGCAGCTGGAACCTGGCAACAAACATTACAGGGGAAAGGGGAGAGGGGCAGGAATTGGAAGTTATCCAAGGTTTTCAGACCAATATTTGACAGAACACAGACTGGGCAGAGAAGCTGAACGCAAGCCCAAAGACATGAAAACAAATCCCTGAGCAATGTCTGAGTGGTTCTGCACAGAAGTGCCCTGGATGCTCAGCCCAGCTGGTCAGGAAGGGCACACTTCCCCCAGCTGGGCACAGGTTGCTCTGCTGGGAGGGCTGAGGCCCCCTGGCCCTGGGGCTCACCTGCGGGGTGCGGATGTGCAGGGGCATCAGCCCCGACGGGGTGTCGGCCAGCACGTTGAAGTGCGGGGTAGGGGGGGGCCCCATGGCCATGGGGCGGCTCTCGGGATCCACCTGGTAATTGATGAGCCCCCACTGCTCCAGGAAGGCGTGGACCCTGTGGAGAACAGGACAAATCCAACCTTCACCACCAAAGTTCTGCTTGTGCTCTGTGTGGGAGGTGACAAAGGACGAAGTTGATGTTTCTGGATCACAGACCTGGGAGCTTCTCCAGGCCTTCATTGATCCCAAATAGCAAAACAAATCCCAGAGCAGGAGCTTTGTGCACACCTGAGGGCACTTCAGTGTGAGGTATGAACCAAAGCCTGACCACGTGTGTCCAGTTCTGGGCCCCAAAGAAAGACTCTGAGGGGCTGGAGCATGTCCAGGGCAGGGAACGGAGCTGGGAAGGGGCTGGAAAACTCCTGAGGGAGCTGGGAAAGGGGCTCAGCCTGGAGAAAAGGAGGCTCAGGGGGGCCCTTGTGGCTCTGCACAACTCCCTGACAGGAGGGGGCAGCCGGGGGGTGTCGGGCTGTGCTCGCAGGGAACAGGGACAGGAGGAGAGGGAACGGCCTCAGGCTGGGCCAGGGGAGGCTCAGGGTGGACAGCAGCAGGAATTTCCCCATGGAAAGGGTGCTCAGGCCTTGGAACTGCCCAGGGAGGTTTGGAGGGGGGGTTGGGCTCTGCTCCCAGGGAACAGGGACAGGAGGAGAGGGAACGGCCTCAGGCTGGGCCAGGGGAGGCTCAGGGTGGACATGAGCAGGAATTTCCCCATGGAAAGGGTGCTCAGGGGCCTTGGAACTGCCCAGGGAGGTTTGGAGTCCCCATCCCTGGGGGTGTCCCAGGAATTCCCGGCTGTGGCACTCAGTGCTCTGGTGGGGATCAGGCACAGGCTGCACTCGATGTTGGAGGGCTTTTCCAGCCTCAGTTATTCTGTGATTTTGCTGATGCCTGGAAATGCCCACGAGCCCCAAAGCCCCCCTGGTCCCTGCTGTGACCTCATGACGGCGCAGACGTCCCCGGTGAGGTTCCTCCTGCAGGCAGTGCTGGTCAGGTACTCCTGCGGGTTCAGCCGATACGTGTCGATCATGAAGTTCCTGTAGGCCAGGTATCTGCAACACAACGGCCACCAACTCTCACACAGGTGTGTCCCCTCACCTCTCACACAGACCAGGGCATGCATTTCAATATCCACTCCCCCAAACACCCACTTCTGATGGGGAAACACCAACAGATCTATTGGTGAAGTTTCAGAGCCAGCACCTAAAGCAATGGGTAAGTGCAATTCACACTCTTCCACGTTGTTTCACTATGGATTTTCCCCGTGTTTGGATTAGCAGCACATGGAAACGTGTTTAAATTGTAAAGCACACAGTTATCTGTTGTGACTTGCTCACTGACCAAATATTCCCACAACAGGACAGAAGCTGCAGGAAGAAAATAATGGGGTCTGGCCTTCACATGGGAACAGGATAAATAATCCTTGTGCATCCCTGTGTGAGGCTGGAAGGAAAAAAGCTGCACAGAAAAGCACAAGTGGATGGAACACTGCTGTGGCTGCATGTGGAGTTTTTAATGGATGAAGGGATGAGGCAGGAAAGGCTGAGAACAGCAACATGGAGGAGAAGAGATCTTTGAGAAGCAGAGCACAAGAGCCCAGAGCCAGCACAGCTGGGAACAGCTGGGGCAGAAACAACCCCTGAGAGATTCCCATATTTCAGTAAGTTTCTGGGATATACTGATGCTTCCTAATATAAATTATCCCAAAGAAATGAACCTCCCATAAAGTAATTGATAGCCCTGCTCTTTGGAGGGAACAAATCCAGTCTGCCAAAGACAGGCTGGCACCATCCAGGCTGGATGGGGCTTGGAGCAGCCTGGGATAGTGGGAGGTGTCCCTGCCCATGGCAGAGCAGAATGAGATGGGCTTTAAGGTCCTTTCCAACCCAAACCATGCCAGGATTCCATGAAGTGAGCATCCCATGCAAAGCTGTGTGTAAAACAGTGGTTTCTAAGCAGATTTCTGCCTTTGGAAAATTCCAGGGGGGAATGTTTCACATGCAGCGTGTGAAGCAGCTGGGAACCAAAAATATAAATCATCCAGGCAAGGCCCAAGCAGGCAGATGCTGCAAGCACATGTCCCTGCCAAAATCCCACATCCTCCTCCTGACCAAATCATGTGTGCAACTGGCTGGAAGGGAATGGCTGCAGTAGGAGTTTGGCTCCATGTGGGATGTCTGGGAGGCAAGGAACACAAAGGAGCTTCTTCCACAGAGGAACATTTCTGAGTGCTGCAGGGGAGGAGGGGGAGAACCTGCCCAGGAACAGGTCTTGGCTGCAGAAATGAGTATTTATTAGCAAAGGTCACATCACGAGCTGGAGACAGGAAGCCCAAGACAGAAACGTCCCCAGGTTTATCCTGAAGGGAGACAGCTCTGAGCCACGACAGGACCCATCAGCTAAACCCTGTCACCGGTGAGAAGAGAAGTCAAGCAACATTTAGTTCAATCCCTTTTCAGCCAGGGCCCACCCCCAGGCACTGCTGTCACAAGGATGAACCTGTGTGAGCTCCTCCAACGCGGTGTTTTGGCCTGAACATTCAGCTGGAGGCGACTCATCCCCATTCAGAGGGATGTTCCTCCTTTATTTCAGAAGAAAACACAAAGCCAGGACCACGTGCTACTCCTACAACCCCGAAATGGCACCAAAAATAGATCTGCAGGCTGGCACGAGGACTGGGAGGAGCCCCCAGTCTGCTCCTCTGGCAGGCAGGATCCAGTAGCAGCTCAGGGAGGAGCATCAGCAGAGCTGATGTTGTGATGCCAACTGGAAAAGGGCGCCTGGGACTGCACGTGACAATCACAGGGCAGAGAGATGCAGGAGATAAACATTCCTTCCACATGCCAGCTGCCTCACACTCTGAGAAACCCCCAAAGCACAACCTGCTGAGCAGCAGAACTGATGGAGCAGAGTTAGTGGTGGATGGAGCTTGGAACAAACCCCTTCTGGAACGGCAGGGAGAGGAACAGGAGGAGCTCTGCAGTCCCTTCCACCCAGGCCGTGCTCTGCCCTGGATCCAGCTGTGGTCACTCTGCACTCACATCTGCAGAGGAGTTGTGAGGACAGACCACAACTGTCCATTTGGAAATCCCTGGGGGTGCCAGGGGCCTCAGGGGGTGTCTGAGCCAAGCTCCTACTCAAGCCATCAATTATCACCAGGTTTCTCAGGAAAGCCTGAAAGACTCCAAGGAGGAGCAATCCCAACTTCCCAAGGCCCCATGCCAGTGTCTCATCCTGTTCAGAGCTAAAATCTCTCCTTTCCTCGAGGCAGAACCTGCTCTTTCAGCCTGACCTGTTCCTGCCCTGTCACAGGCTCAGTGACAGCCTGGCTGCACCCCAGGGACCTCCTGGGGCAGGGGACAAACACCCCAAGGGCCCAGGAGAAAGGGCAGTCCCTAATTTCTATTCCTTTATCAGATCAGAAGCATCACAGACCAACAGCCACACCTGAGGTGGGAGATTCCAGCACAAGGACAATCTCTGGAGGAATTCTCCTCTCCAGGCTGGGAGAGCTGGGAATGTTCCCCTGGAGAAGGGAAGGATCCAGGGAGAGCTCAGAGCCCCTTGCAGGGCCTAAAGGGGCTCCAGGAGAGCTGGAGAGGGACTGGGGACAAGGCATGGAGGGACAGGACACAGGGAATGGCTTTAAACTGAAACAGAAATGGGATATTGGGAAGGAATTCCTGGCTGGGAGGGTGGGGAGGCCCTGGCACAGGGTGCCCAGAGCAGCTGTGGCTGCCCCTGGATCCCTGGCAGTGTCCAAGGCCAGGCTGGACACTGGGGCTTGGAGCAGCCTGGGACAGTGGGAGGTGTCCCTGCCCATGGCAGGGGTGGCACTGGGTGTTTTTTAAGTTCCCTTCCAGCCCAAACCATCCTGGGATTCCACAAAATGCTGTGTTTGAGAAATGCAGGGCCCAGCTGACATCAGGACAATGAAGAGACACCTCAAACACTTCCTGTAGTACTTGACTGAAAAAACACCTTCTAAAATCCCCAAAAGCTGCTTTGCAACCAGGCCAAGATTTGACACCAGGACAAAGTGACCCCAAGCAGCCCAGTCCCACTGCCCACACTGACCAGCACCCACTGGTGTCCAAATCCAGGAGTTTTTNATTTCTATTCCTTTATCAGATCAGAAGCATCACAGACCAACAGCCACACCTGAGGTGGGAGATTCCAGCACAAGGACAATCTCTGGAGGAATTCTCCTCTCCAGGCTGGGAGAGCTGGGAANTAGGATCATTTTAATAGAAACAAGCATAGTGCTCAAAAGCCTTTGACCATCTTCCTTTATCCACTGCCTTTCAAAATCACTCTGAATAACCAAACCCAAACCAGAAAATCCACTCCACAGCCTGAGACAGGGTCTGCAGCACCCAGAAATACACAAATACAGCATGGCATGGGGGGAGAGGGAGCAATAAGGAGGATTGTTCCATTTCTACCCTTTCAGGACATTTTTAGATGACTCTGGAGGTTGATCACATCTTGGACCACACATAGTTCAAGAATTTGTTCCAGAATTACTTGGGAGGAAGTAGTTTCATTTTACCTGGATAACCACTGGTAAATATCACTTTGATATTTAAACTTTGATCTCTACAGGTTGGAAGAGAAAATGCTGCCAGTGGCTCTGTCCCTCTTCCAGGGCCCTACAGGAAGCATCAGCCTCACACACCCCCAGCTGTGCCCACGGGATTTATGGGATGGGAAGCTCCTCCATCCTGCCACACTGCCACTGCCCATATTGACACGTTTCACTCACATTTCTGGAGTCTTGGACTTGTTTTTCCCATTGAAGAATTCCGGAAGCGCCCGGCGTTCGATCACGTGGATGCTGCAACAGAAACAGGTCAGATGTCAGATCCTGAACAGGAGGATCCTGATTCCAAGGAGGATTCAGGATTCAGATTCAGGATTGGAGGAACCAATATCCTCCCTCTATGATCACTGGCTTCTCTCAAAGGCAAGATCTGAAGCAAAATGAAAAGGCTTTCAGAAGCAGAGGCAAACACAGCGATCACACAAAGGCTGGAGAAGTAAAAGAGAGAAAAGAATTAAATTAAATTAAAATTAAATTTTAATTTAAGAATTAAAAGAATCAGTGAAACCAATGCAAGCAGAAACTGCTGAGCAGGCAGAGTGAAGATCTCACAGCATCACAGAATCACCAGGTTGGAAGAGACCTTCAAGATCATCGAGTCCAACCCATGCCCCAACACCTCAGCTAAACTAAACCACGGCACCGAGAGCCACATCCAATCTCTCTTTAAACTCTCTGCTGTTTGAAATTCCTCGTTCCCAATCCCTGAGAACGGCCAGGAAGATTTAAACACAAAGAGCCAGAGCTGAACAAGCATCGCTCCCTTCAGCTCTCAGGCTGATCAGGAGCAGACAAACCCCACTGAAGCCCCCCAGGAGCCAGGTCCCCCCTCACCAGTTGTAGTCGAACCAGGAGGCGTAGCTGGGGATGATGATGTGGTTGGTCTGCTCGGTGACATTGTCCTCCCCGGGGTCCATGGAGCGGCTCTGGTCACCTTTGTTGGGGTCCTCGTCCTCCTGGGGCACAGAGGGGACACAGCACTCAGGGGGGTCCCCAACCCCTCTGACACAGCAGGGAGAGGGCAGGACAGGAGCTTCACAACCCCACACGGATTCTGTGACACCCCCAGGAGCAGGAACAGCTTTGGTCCCCCTCTGCTGCCCCACAGGAGCCTCCTGTGAACAGCTGTGGTTCTGCACCTCAGGTTCCAGCAGAAGTCAACTCCTGACCCCAAATGATCATGAGGATCACCCAGCAAAACAGGGTCAGGACATGACAAGAACAGTGCAAAACCCCTCAGGTGCTGTTTGAGCAACATTAAAAATAACCAAGCGCCCCCCAGGCAGACCCTAAGGAGCTGCTGGTATCAATAATGGATCTTTATCTGGGACTGAGCTCCCCCAAAGACAACAAGGTATCACTCTGAACACATCCAGGGATCTGACAAGGGTAAAAACAGTGTCTGGCACGCCACAAATGCAATTCAATACAGAAACTGCAGCTCTACTGAAATGAGCAGGAAGCAGGGTTTAGATTTAGTCTAAGCACGGTTTAGATTTAATCCTAAAACCTAAAAAAAAAGGCAAAACCTCTGAAAAACCTCTCATCTGAAAAATGCTTCTTGGAAATTACTTGACATCTGTCTCCTCATTCTCCTTTTTAATACACTAGCTTTAGAAATACCAAGTGATCCCACAGAATTTGGAGAGTTTTACAGTAACAAACCCTCAACCTGTCAGTAACTGATTTAAACTTATAGATCACGTGGAAATCAGCACAGGCAGTTATTGAAGGTGAGATTAAGATCCTGACAGGACACAGGGAATGGCTTTGAAGGGCAAGAGGGCAGGGTTGGATGGGATATTGGGGAGGAATTGTTCCCTGGGAGGGTGAGGAGGGGCTGGGATGGAATTCCCAGAGCAGCTGTGGCTGCCCCTGGATCCCTGGAAGTGTCCAAGGCCAGGCTGGGCAGGGCTTGGAGCAGCCTGGGACAGTGGGAGGTGTCCCTGCCCATGGCAGGGGTGGCACTGGATGATCCATAAGGTTCCTTCCAGCCCAACCCATCCAGGATTCTACAATCTCAGCTGCTACCAGATTCAGGAAGAGCCAGGTGCTGTTACCTTTCCTCCAGTTGCCACTGTCTCCTCATCCTGCTCATCTGAAAGGCAAAACCATTGAGAATTACACCAATAAAACTCATTTAAATACTCATGAGCCTTTCCAGCAACACAACTGTGTAATTGGGAAGAAGCAAAGTGGATCCCACATCACTAAAGCAATTACACCTTTACCTATCCCAGACCAGGGAGCAAGTAAGAATACAGAGGAAGGATAATTAGACTTTCTCAACACTTCACAATCCTTAATTAATCACTTCCTTTCCCAGTGTCCTA
>VZTH01005368.1:39135-55819 GCA_013397815.1 Aleadryas rufinucha
TGGGATCAAGACTTTTCCACCCACAAACAGTTAAGCCTCAGGGTTTGCTTCTCCCCCCACCTTTCCTTACCTGTCTGGAAAAAAGCCCCAATGCACCAGCACCTGCTTGTCCTTTTTCATCACAGGTCTCAACCACTCATCTGCAAAGGGAACGAGATCCAGGCCAGATGTGGAGGGAAAAGCACAATAATTCACTTTTCCCCAGTGAGTCAGAGGGAAGTTATTGCAAACCCCTCTGCTAAAGGTCAGCTCGGGGCCTGAGCTGGGAAGGGACCTCAAAGCTCATCCCAATCCACCCCTGCCGTGGGCAGGGACAGCTCCCACTGTCCCAGGCTGCTCCAAGCCCCANGCCTGGGCCCTGCCACAGGGACAGAGAGCACAACCCACCCCTGGTCCCTGCAAACTGCAGGGAGCACTTCCATCTAGTGGCCAGCACAGGCCAGGGAATGTGGGAGAGGGATTTATGTCTGTGCAACTTGGGCTGGAGGACAATGATCCACCAGGTAATTAAATGCATTTCAGATGAAAAAAGGAAGAAATGGGTTTTGCTATTTGCTGCAGGAGGCAGCTGTGAAATTGCTTTTTTTGGACCTTGCCCTTCACCCAGGCAGAGTGAACTCTTAACACAGCCAAACCTCACTGAGCAGCTCTCCTTGCCACTGCTCCCACACACAAGGATTGTACCAGCATTCCAGACAGAATTCCTGGACAGCCAGGAACTCAGAATCAGGGAATCCTCGAGGTTGGAAAAGCCCTCCAAGATCAGAGTGCAGCCATTGCCCAGCACTGCCCCATGGCCCCAAGTGCCAGGGCTGTGAAATCCCTCCAGGGATGGGCACTCCACCCTGCCCTGGGCACGAGGAATATTCCCAATGTCCAACCTAAACCTCCCCATGGACATTATCCATAATCCAGCAAGTGTTCCTCAGGAGCAGGCTGGGAACAGCTCAGTCTGGTGAACATTTGCATAACTTCTCATGGAATTAATTACAGCACTATTAATTACAGCACTATTCCCACTCCAGAAGTGTGACAGAGCGTTACCATCATCCACTGAGGTAGGACTTGGATACACGTGGTGGGTAGCCTTGGATTTCTCTTCAGTGACTGTTCCCTGGGGGAAACATGGAAGAAGAGGAGGAACTGCATGAGATACCCTCACCATATCACCCCAAACCCCTCAGCTGCCTCTTTTCACCCACATCCCACAAACCCCAGGAATATTCAAGGCCACCTCTAACACAACGATGAATAAAACCAGCTCCAAGAAGTGCCAGAAAAAGGCAATTATTTTAAGACTGCTGCCAAATTACTCTGTCATCTTTTTCTCTGTTCATTCCAAACCCTTTTGTTCCCCTTGTTCCCTCTGCCCCACCCCTCACAATAAACAGAATGAGTTCACACAATAACAGGTTGTAAGAAAGTACCTCTGACTTTCCACATTTTGGCCCAAACCAATTTATGAACATGACAATTTAAAGCAGAAAAAGTCTAGAGAACCTCAGCCAGCTCCACCCTCCTGTCAGGAAGTTGTGGAGGGGTCCATAAAGCAATTTCTCTTATGAGCACAGGCCATAACAGTATAATAATATAACAATATCCCTACTCAACCTACACCAATTTGGGAAAAAAAATCTACTCCAGGCTCAGATATCTGTGAGATAAATCCCAAACACTGCCCAGGAAACCCTGTCCTTCCCTCACGTGGAGGCCCAGAAGATTCCCCCACATGCTGCAGACACCCCCAGTCTCCAGATGGGAAGAGTCATTCCCAAGGAGCAGAATCTCCCAGGCTGCAGGGATGCTGTGTTTTGGAACAGTTTGGGAGGAAAATGGTGCTCAAAACCTACATCCCATAAACTCAGGAGAGATTTATTTCAGAGCACAACAAGCTTGCTGCAACAAGTCCCATCCTTGGATGGAAGCAGCAAAAGGAGGAATTAGAACAGCACTGTGGGAGTGGGATGAGGAGATACTCTGGGATCAGGGGCTGAAGGGCAAGAGGTCCCACTCCAAGAGGTCCCAGAACTCAGAAAAGGGACAGGAGCAGCTCTGAGCAGCAGCAAAGGAGGGAGCTGGAAAATAAGAAGAATTCAGAGAAAGAGCCCTGGCACAAATGAAGAACCTGTCCAGTGTTTGAGGAAAAAGGATGGAAATTCTCCCTTAGTTCCCCACGAGCTGGAGATGCTCCTGTAGATCTGAGCTTTGTGAACCACATAATTATGATTAATTTATTTCCTGTGGAGCTTTAAATACCCAAAAACATGAGAGATGAACAGAAGTTGGAGCAGGGAGGACTTGGGACACCAGGGAGCTCCAGGCACCGGGCTGGGGTCATGGGGAGATGGCAGCAAGGGGTTAAAAAATGAAAATAACCAAGAGAGTGAGGAAGCAAAGTTAGTGACAAGATGAGAATTCAGAGGCAGAGCAAAGGAAAGCCCAAAAAGCAGAATTAGGGACAATTTCTGTTTTCATCTCTTCACATCCCTGTAGAGACAAAGCTGCTTTAAAAATCCCTTAAATCACTCATGGATACAGCGTGGAGCTCACTATAGACTTCCTCTAGGAAAGGAAAATTGATTCATTCACTCTAATTTAAGCAATAACACCCATCCTGAATCAGCCAAATAATGAAGAGCAACTTGTGAAAATCTGCCCAAGTGAGGCTGAGACAATGGTTCATAACCACAGCACAGGAAATGAATTCAATCTGGGAAAGAAACTCTTTGGCTACAGCTGTGAATTGTCCTGACACAAAAGCCATCAGACCATCCAGGGGTCACGTTCCAGGGTACTTCTCTCCAGACAAGTGAGAACTGGTTATGTTTCTAAGAGATGAAGGCATTAATCCTGCTCAGGTCATCCCTTAGCACCTGGAATTATGAGGGCAAGGAGCTGGAATGTCTGAGGTGCACCGAGCACCTGAGGCTGCCTGGGCTCTGCTCAGCACCAGCAGTAGAGGAGTGAAATAAAGCAAAAACCAGTGATCATTTTTCAAGAGTGAAGCTCCCTTCTGCTGTCCCACACATCTGGAACAGCTGCCTCACTCCCTGCTTCAGCCTCAGGTTTGGACAAAGCTGTTCTGAGCAATAAATCAGCCAGGCCTGCCCCAGCTCACCCAGAGCCACCTGGCAGCAGGGCCACATTTGCCTCTGGAGCACAGCCAGGGTTCAGCCTCCATGGGAGGATAAAAACCATCCCACAAGTGAGCTGCTGCTGCTGCCCTGTGCCCTCAGACTCCCCCAGGGGTTCTCCCTCAGGGCTGACCACCCCTGGGTACAGCAGGGCTGTGTGACACTCACCTGGTGACGTTTGACAATGTCCTTCAGCTTGTTGGCCAGCTTCAGCTCCATGTCAGGAATGAGGTAGATGGTTGGTCTGCTCAGACAGTTGTTCTGTGAGAGAACAGCAAATTAAATAAGGAATTAGGGAGTGATCTGTGGCAAAAATCACAATATTCCTATTAAAATCCCCAGTGCTGGAACTCCAATGGAACCCAGAGCAGGGGGTGACACAGGTCAGTGATCCCAGCTCCAGGGACATTCCCTTCACACACCTCCCCAGCAAAGCCCTGCCCAGGTTTTATTATGCCCTGAAACCCCTGTACACTGGCAAGAATTTTTTGTAATAACAATATTGCTGCTTTTTGCTGTTCCTCTTCCTGTTGCCATTCCTAACAACACCTGAAAGTTGTGTTTGGATTATATCATACACTGAACTTGGCTTCAGAGCTTGAAAAAAACCATACATTGTTCCCCTGCAGCAGTGAAAACAACTGAACTTCAGTTCAGACTCCACAGAGCTGCTTAATGGCTACAGATAATAAATTGTTTGATAAAGTGAGACTAAAATGTGTCCTAACCTGGAACAAGGCCAATTCAGAGCAAACTGAAGGGCAGCCCTGCAATGGGTTACTCAGTCCCAAGGGTGCCACTTCCACAGGGACATGGGGACATTTGGGATGTTTTCTCCTCCCTTACAACAGGTTCTCCTCACCCTCTGCACACCCACAGAGGGTCAGTGGAAATATTCTGCATTTTTCAGGTGAGAACGTGGAATTGTGACTGAACTGGGCGGGAGAGGGAGGGGAGAGCCCCACATTCCCAGGGAAGGGCAGGATGGAGCCCCTCCCTGAGTCCCCAGGGAGCAGATCCCTGCCTGAGCAGGGGCGTTGGGGGAGCTCCTTGCCTGCACCAGCGTTTTCTCGATGTTCATGAACATCTCCACGTTGCGATCCATGCGGGAGGGATTCTGCAGGTCAAACCTCCTCCTGCAGAGGGAAATGATTCAGAAACATGAACTCCAGGTCCCCACCTGCCAGCAGTCCAGAGCCTTCCCCGTTCCACACAAACACGGGATCGTGGCGGCGGCGTAGGGACGCCTCCAGCACAGCCACAGCCACTGCTGCTGCACCGGGCAGCCTCACGAGCAAGAAAAGCACAGGGAACCAAATCAACAAATGCAGCTGGTTTGTGACATGTTTAGGGAGGAGAAGGAAGGCTGACAGTGTCCACCAAACCCTGCAGCAGGGTCACAGGGGGTAATTAAACACACAACCACGATGGATTTCAACAACCAGATGAGAAAATTCATGACCGAGCTCTCACGGTTCTCTTACTTCTAGCTGCACCCATCCTCCAGTCCTGGGAGTCCAGGAAAACCAGCAATTCCTCTGCCTGATGTGAGAACAAACCACCCCTCTAGAACACAGGCAGCTAAAAATCCAGCTCAGCATTTTATCACCACCTTTACCGGACCCTGGTGCTTTGAAGCTTTTTATTTCATGGACAAACGACCACAATTATTGCAATACCAATGGAGACCTGTCCATCAGCAATGGGGGGAGGACACAAAACCTGAGAATTCCTCCTGGGAAGCAGCATGAGAGCCCCCAGATCCCCTCTGCTGTACCCACCTGACCCCTGCACACGTTTGGAGCTCACGGATGGGACAATCCAAATGAGGGATTTGAGTGGTGACCCCCAGAGCCTGAGGAGGGACCCCCCAGCCCCAAAGCAGCCCCTCACCACGCCCAGCACGAGCCCAGCAGCAGCAGGGATTGGCACAGATGGGGCTGAGCCCCCATGACCCAGCCTCTCCCAAAGCACCAGGAGAAACGTGTTCAACCCTCAGGGCATGACCCAGTGCACCCTGCACCTCCCAGCTTTGGGAACACGCTGCTGCTGGAGCCTGGGAAGGCTCCCTGGGCTGTGAGGTGGTGGCAGGGTGTGAAACCCAAAGCCCTGCACACCCAGTGCAGTGGGAAACCCTCCCCACGAGGGACTGACACAGGCTGCAACCACCAGCCAGCTCAGACCAGTTACTCCACAGCCAGGGACAGCTTCCTATAAACACAGCCCTGTTTCCAGCAACAAATCCCTTTTTCCAGTCCATAAATGCTCAGAGAAGGAAAGCAAAGAGTGGCCCCGTGACTTTTAGCCCCAAGCCCTGTGACCACACCAGGATGTGACCCCACTAAATCAAACGTGACACCCCAGCTGGGACCACCACGTTCTTCTCCAAGGGAGGCTCCTGGGATTTCCAGGAGGGAGGTGCCCAGGCAGGTGGGTCTGTGGGAACACTCTGAGGTGCTGGGCAGTTCTACCAACATCCTCTGTCAGGGGGGATGGTTTCTGTCCTAAAGCACAAAAGGGACTCTGCCCTTCACACTGAGGACGTGGCAAACAAATCAAACCTAAAATCCTGGCATATTTATTCCAATCAGCCTTTTTAAGAGGAATTTATGACTGTGTTGGGTGCTTTGAAAAGTTCACCCTGACTTGCAGAAGCAGGGCCAGACATCAAGGCTGTCAGGTCCCTGTTAATAAAGTATTTTACACCTACAATACAGAGGATTTTAGAGCCAAGATCCAGCCCCTCCTCCAGTACTCAGCCATGGTTTGTATCCAAAACACCCAGAATGGCTCCGTGGGAGATAAATGCCAAATAAACACCTACAGAACTCCTGGTGCCTGTGAGACAAAGACACTCGGGGTGTGACCAAAATTGTTACACTTTTTGCTCCAAAGCTGCACTGTGCATCCATGGAATGCTGTGTGACCCCAGAGCCCTGCCTGCTGCAGAACCCAGAGAAGGACATCGACACATGAATCATCAGCACTTTTCTAGCTGCCCATTTGGATAAAATGGCACTAATTCTTCCTGTCCTCAGCTTAAGAGGCTCCCTGTGCCAGGCTGGCTTGGGCTGCAGTGAGGGACAGGTATGTCCAGCTCTCAGACATACCTATTGAGGCGAGGAAAGGGACTTCTCCTATAAGACAGATCAGTCACAAACAGGTTAAGCAGGAGCGACAATGCAGAGCAGTCAAACAATCAAATCAATCCCAGTTCAGGCAAACAGCAGGGATTATTTGGTGGAGTCAGTGAGGGACACATTCCAGGCTCGAGGGCTGATCCTCAGGGCTCAGTTCCAGGATTACTGCCCGCTACAGCCCACATGCACAGACACCAGGCACTCCCACGCTAATCCCGAGGCAGCAGCAAGGCAGGGACAGGGGAGGAGGCAGCCCCAGAGCCCAGCTGGGCTGGGCAACTGACTGCAAACCAGATCTGCTTGGGAACAACGTGGGGCACTGAAATACTCAAATATCCCTGGAAGCTGGGACCGTTTCATTGCTGTATCTTAAGGCCAAAGAGGTAGCAAGACACCCCTGAGAAACCACACTGCAAGCAGGAGCCTGTCCCAGGTGTTGGCAAGATTGGAGAGCTGCTTATTCCTGATATATCCACCTCAGACAGAGCAGATATGAGGATAAATAATTCCTGAAAACAACCATCCATTCTCAAACAACTTTATTTTGCCTTTTAAATGGCTCTCTAAAAACAACTCAGTCAGTTCCAGGACTGCTGTTACAGATTGTTCCTGTCCACAAATTTAAATAGCTTGGATATGATGTTTCCAATCTCTGCTTAATTTTATTGATTGTTTACATTTATTGACTTTTCATCCTAATTTTTTTTCCTAATGGTCTCAAAAATAGTAATTTCAAGGCCAGGTTGGATGGGGTTTGGAGCAGCCTGGGACAGTGGAAGGTGTCCCTGCCATGGCAGGGGGGGGACTGGATGGGCTTTAGGGGCCCTTCCAGCCCAAACCATTCCAGGATTTTACGATCCTATGCTGCTGTTCCCTTGGGAAGAGGATTACAACTTAAAAACACCCAGGTTAAACCACTCCTGGGATGTCACAGGGATATTTTTCATACCAGTGTCGACAGCTACAGGGGCAGAGTCTCCAAGTGCTTACACTCCCCATTTCTGGAGCAATGGAAATCTGAGCATTTATTAGAATCTGCAGTGCTTTGTGCTTTCCCAATTATAACTAAACCAAGTAATCAATACAGAAACAAAGATTTACATCTCACAGAAGTGAGACTCCAATTCTGGTTCGTTTTCTCAGTCAGACAGCAAGGAGATAAAAAAAGAGCCTCCAACTTGTAATTAGCTCCAACTACAGGCCCAAAACCTTAAACTTGGCCAAGTTCTCTTTAAATTTAGAAGTGTGGGGGTGTGTCTTTAAAAAGCTACCATCAGCAAAACAGGAAAAAATTCCCTCTTCCCATCTCCACTGCCTTGCCTGCCCGATTCTCTGGGAAGGATTAAACTTTAGGTAGTTTGCATAAGCAATTCATGTGCTTGGTTTCATGCAGAAGGTGTATAAACCACAAATAAGAACTTACCAGCCCTGTTCATTCTTATATTTGTAAGCAGCACCAAGAATGTGACATAATGTACCTCCAGCTTTGAAATCCATGAAGCACTTTGCCTGAAACCCAAAAAACAAAGAAAAACAGTGATGTTGACTTTTATGCAATTATTTTAAACAAATACATATTGGTTAGCCAAGTTTTGGACATAAAACATATCAAATGAAAAGTTAATTTTCAGATGAAGCACTTTGGGAGTTTGAGGTTCTCCTTTCAGAATGTTTCCTGCAGATTAAATGCATTTGGATTAAGCAGAATTCTTTGTGTTTGCAAGGACTTGATGTATCTGAAAGCTCCAAGTCCTTCCTTGAAAATAATTCCTTGTAGAGCTGTAAAAACCCAAAGTGCTCTTTGAACACCCATTTCATAGTAAATTAAACCTCAAATCACAGCTGTCAGGGAAGCAGCTCTTCATCTGTATGAGAACATCAAACCAGATCATCAGAAATGAGCACCTGAAGCAGAGTTCAGATATTCCATATTCACATCCCTCCCCCAGGGAAGCTGCTTGTCAGGAGCTGCACAGCCACGGTGCAGATCTGCCCTAAAACACCAAATCCAGCTCATTTCAATCCAGCTCAGCTTTTCCCTCTCAGTTTTACCAGAGCACACCTGAGTCACCCATTGCCAAAGCAAGAATTCCACAACTGAACTTCAAACAGGAGCATGAGGAGGCTGGAGGCTCTGGGAGTCCCACCAAGTCCTTCCTCTGAAAGGTTACTTAAAAAAGCCCTGTTTCCTGCACAGAAAACTCAATTTTTCTGATCCATTTTAGTTTGGGATTGTATTTGCAGCTTTCCTGATCTCTCTGATCAGGATGGTTGTGCTGGGGAAGAGGGAGCTGCTGTCAAAGTCATCTTGGAAACGGAGACAGGAGGATGGGGCAGCTGAGGGCAGGACCAGGGAGAGGCAACAGCAGGATCTGCTTTGACCTGGATTATTTTGTGTTTCTCAGTAAATATAAAACACCTGTACAAGGCACAAAGCAGAATTTGGGGAGTTGTTCTGGTTACCAGGGGCTTTCTGCTGGGAAAACCCCCCCCAGACAGCAGCATTCCTGGGAAGATGAGGACACTGAGGAGCTGTGTCCTGCTGGAAGCAACCGAGATCCAAGTGCTGTAAATTAAACTGAGCAAATCTGAGCAGATTAGACCTTTGAAGCAGCGAGAACAAACACAGAACAACATCTTTATGATGCCACTGCAGCGTTTATGGCCCACTTTTAAGATAAGACAAATTGATTTAAGGCTCGGGAGCACTCTGGTGGTTCATGCACTTGTGGAATTTGGGCAGGTTTGTGGCTCGTGCTGCCACATCCAAACAAAGCCCTGCAAAGCTCCCTCTGTCCCTAGAGCTCCCCATTATCACCGAGCTATCAGGAGAGGTGGTGAGATCTTAATGGCACCGTGGGGTGCTGCTGGGTGCACTCCAAAGCACCAGGAGATTCATAAAATCCCAAAATGGTTTGGGTTGGAGGGACCTTAAGGATCATCCCATCCCACTCATGCCATGGGCAGGGACACCTTCCACTATCCCAGGGTGCTCCCAGCCCCAATGTCCAGCCCGGCCTTGGGCACTTCCAGGGATCCAGGGGCAGCCACAGCTGCTCTGGGAATTCTATCCCAGCCCCTCCCCACCCTCACAGGGAAGGATTCCTTCCAAAATTCATCTGGGAATTGTTCTAAGATTCACCCTATGAGCTGGGAAAAACCTTCCAGTGAAGGACTGTGCACATCCCACCCCTCATGGAGAGGTTACAGGGGAAAACACCCGAGGGAAACCAGCACAGAACAAAGAAAGGCCCTGTCCTGTCACATGGACCCACAACCACAGGAGTTCCTTGAACAGTTCAGGCTAACTTCAGCTTCAATTGGCTTCAGCATCTTAATTGGCTGTAAATGATTCCAGCTCTGTGCATCCACCGACCCAGAACCCCAAAGTCCCAACTCCCAATGTCAGCACACCCCTCCCTGCTGCTGCCACACTCACACACAGCTTTAGGACCATTGTCCTGGCCCACAAACCTCCCTAAATCACCCAGCTGGGCCTTGGCACCTGGCTGCCAGCCCTGCCCTCCTCCCAGATCCCTCTGCCCTTCCCTGTCCTGCATCCCCTGCCCTCCTCCCAGATCCCTCTGTCCTTCCTGTCCTGCACCCCCTGCCCTCCTCCCACATCCCTCTGCCCTTCCCTGTCCTGCACCCTCTGCCCTCCTCCCACATGCCTCTGCCCTTCCCTGCCCTGCCCCCCCTCCCATCCTCCCACATCCCTCTGCCCTTTCTGTCCTGCACCCCCTGCCCTCCTCCCACATCCCTCTGCCCTTCCCTATCCTGCATCCCCTGCCCTCCACCAGCTCCTGGGACCTCACACTCCCTGGGATGAGATCCTTTAGGTGGTGGGCAGGGGTCCAGGCTGGAATTTGAAAGCAGCAGCCCTCACAATGCTGATGTTGTTTCTGGCTACCTGTGTCCTGAGGGACTGGAGAACCATCCCAGACCAAGCAGGTAACTGGGTGCTGCTGCAGAACATGGCAAAGCCATTTCTCAGCCTTGGCAGCTTTTACAGGTTTGATCAACCAAAGGGCCCAATGGGAGCTTGTTTGCCTTGGAAAGTGCATTTTATTCACTCAGTTTAGGATGCCCCAGTCCAGATTTGACTTAAAACCGATGAATTACGTTGAATTTTAGTAGAAATTAAAATCTTCCCACAGCATTCCAGAAATCATTCAGAACACAGAGAGTAAGCTGTGTTACATAGAAAATCTGCATTGAGGAGAAGTGTGCTATCCCAGCCCTTCCAGGGTGCATCAGGAAGAGCCTGGGCTGGAGCAGGGATGTCCCAAAGCCCTGGACACGCTCCAGGAGCAGTGACCCCGGAGCGAGAGCAGGACACAGAGCTGTGAGAGCAGAGTGGCAACCCCAGTACTCACAGGAAGCTTTGTGAAGGCAGGATTGGTGACATGTTTTCCAAAGGCATCTTCCTGGAATTGCAGCAGCTGCACCACCAGCCCAGCCAGTGTTTTATTGGTAGGAGCATCTGCCTGGACGTACTGCAAGACACAAAGCACACGATTATTGAGGAGAGGGGAACTCGGAGCAAAGGCTGATTGGGGACACCCCAGCTCCCTCCAGCACCTGGAGAGCAGAGTTTTAGGATTTTGGGATCCCTGTGTGGCTGGGAAGGGGTGGGAGGGGGGGTTGCACAGGAGAAGCACCAAGCACAAACATTTCCCAAGCTTTAGGCTAAAAATGCAGCGCTCACCTGAGGCTCGTGCCCAGCTCCTCAGGCTGGGTTACAGACAGGGATTAACCACTCCAAGCTGTTCCTAATAAAGGAACAGGCTCGTGCTGCCCACACACACAGAGCTTTCTGCAGGAACTTCACAGCCTCCTGCTGTAATCAGCTCCTAATTAATCCTCAGAGCACCCCTTGGTATAAATAGGATGTCCTGCACAGAGGGAAAAGCCGAGCCACGCAGCTGCACTTGTGATGTTTTGGGACAGTCTGAGCAGCTCCCAAGGCTCTGCTTCTAATAAAATGGGAATGTAAAATCACAGCATGGAATGTTAAACCCCTCCCACGGTGCTGAGTTTTTGTCACTCCCAATATTCAGTGTTCACTCACTGGATGTCACCTCCTCGCTGTGCCAGACGACTTCCAAGAGGAGAACAAACATCACTTTTCCAGGTAGAACATGGAGCAATTTGAGCTACCCCAGTCTCTCAGCTGGGTAACTCTCAGCAGCCTTTGCTCTTCCCTCAGGTCAGATTCTTCTAAAGCCCCTTAAAAAAACCCTGACTTTGAGACCCAGAACCCTCAAAGTTTTAAAGCTGTGGTGCCAAATACCAGTCAAACCTAACTGAGCTTTGCAAAGCACCAGCTCCAAAGCCAAAGACACCACAAACACACTGAGTGAATGGAAACAATTAAAATTTCAGTGCCTGACCACCCCGAGATGTGAGTTCCTCCAGCACTTTCTCAGGAGCAGACACATATCTGAGAGATTAAATCTTCCCAACTCAAAGGACACGAATTCCCGTGAGGCTCCCGAGGGTCCTGTCCTGTATATAAATCCTGAACTAGAAACACGAGCCTGGAAAGAACTGAAGGCTACAATTTCAAAGCTGCATTTTAATTTGCCCTCTTCCCTCCCCCAGGAATGAATGTTTTAATTACATCAGAATCACAGAATATCCTGAGTTGGAAGGGATCCACAAAGATCACTGAGTCCGACTCCTGGCTCTGCACAGGACTTTGGACAAGGGGCTGGAGTGACTGGGCAAGGGGGAACAGCTTCCCACTGCCTGAGGACAGGGTTAGATGGGCTTTTGGGACGGAATTCCTGGCTGGGAGGGTGAGGAGGGGCTGGGATGGAATTCCCAGAGCAGCTGTGGCTGCCCCTGGATCCCTGGCAGTGCCCAAGGCCAGGCTGGACATGGCTTGGAGCAGCCTGGGACAGTGGAAGGTGTCCCTGCCCATGGCAGGGGTGGCACTGGGTGATCCTCAAGGTCCCTTCCAACCCAAACCAGTCTGGGATTTTATGAACCTCCTTCCAAAAAACAAATCCAGAAGAGGTGGCATCCTTGTACTGACTTACTCTATTTTCTTCCAGATATTTCCCTTCAGAGAAAAAGGAAAATTACATGAGAATACACCTTGCAAAGCCTATTCTTAGACACGTGAACTTTTTCAGGCAATCATTCCTTTTCTTGCAGCTCCCATTTTCACCTCTTGCAGGAGGCACTGACAGCTGGAAGCTATAAAGGAAGACAACACCTTCTCATCCTACTCTGCACTGCCACTATCCTGCAGATCCTTTTAATGAGAAGCCCATTACCTTGCCTGAGGTTCCCCTGAACAATAAGGGGGAAAAACCCTTCAAAAAGAAGCCCAAGACTCCCCTCCATCATTTCTGCATCCTAACGAGCAGCACAAATGGATCTTTAAGCAGTAAAACACAGCAGACAATTTCCTCATCAATTCACAGTGGGTTTGAGGGACCACAGAGGGATCAAGTCCCAAAAGATCTCCAGGTTTTCCCCTCGTCTCCACAAAATGATCCTGCAGCAAATAAAGGTTTTTAAGCAGTGAATTCCAGAGGACAGAATGATGCCCTGTTCCATCAGAGGATTTTGCTCTCGTGCTGAAATGCCAAAGCCCCACTGACACAGCAAAGAGTTTTCCAACATTTCCACAATAATTAGAAACACAAAAACACCCCCTTGTACTTAAGCAGAAAACGTGGTCAGAAACCAGAGTGAGAGCAGCAGCAGAGGGAATCACTTCTGCAGGCAGACCTGCACTGCAGCTGCCCTGAAAGCCTTTGTCACCGACGGGGGACAGATCCACACCCGGCTTTGATGTGGGCACTGACCTCAAATAACCACATGGAGCTCTGTGGTGCGGCCCGGCGAACACACCTTCCCCCAAAACAAAGGGCATTTCAGCTCACATCGCCACATAAGAGCGAAGGGAAAACCCACACTGAAACGCTTTGGTTTGGGTTACAAACAACCCCTGTTCCTTTTCACAGGTGAGAACACAAAAGAGCCGCAGACAGAGAACCCTCCCTGGATTAAATCCGAGCCAGTCACCGAGGAGATTCTTGCCAAGGACAGCAGAGCCAGGCGGCAGCGAGCTCTGAACGCTGCCAGGGCAGCCCTGGCTGCGAGGATGGGCACGAGGTGAGGATGGGGAGGTGAGGATGGGCAGGAGGTGAGGATGAGGAGGTGAGGATGGGCAGCTGGTGAGGATGGGCAGCTGGTGAGGAGGAAGGGCATGAGGTGAGGAAGGGCAGGAGGACCGCAGCCAGGCACGGCTGGACGGGCATGAGGCGAGGACGGGCAGGCAGTCCCCAGCCAGGATGGAACAACTGCCTCGCCGAGCAGCTGCCAGAACCAGCCCCTGAGCAGGGACATTCACGGCAGGGAGGAACAGGATCCCACACTCTGCCCACAGCTCTGGCCCTACAGACACTCCCTGGGCATCAGTCCAAGCCCTTGGAGCCAACCCCTGTGGACAGACCCCTCTCCACAGTCTCTCTCTGCCCCCAGAGCTCCGAATGCTGAGCCCGTGTCCAGCCCGTGCCCTGATCCCCTCTAACTCAACATTCCACTTGCTCGTTGAAAACCACAACAGCCTCCTCTCTGCCTCCCAAAAATCAACTTCTCTGGCCTTCTGTCTCAGAGGGGCAGAGCTGTCAGAGCCACCAGAGCTCCCACAGGTCAATGTATTGACCTGGATATGAACAACTCACCGGGATGGGTCCTCGGGGAGCAAAGCTGCAAGGCCAAGGTCAGGGGCTGCATCCTTCATCAGGCACTTGCTAAAAACCCTCCCAAAATACCTTAGAAACAGGTTTTATAGACAGGAAATAACTCTGCTTTGGGACACCCCATTTTAATATGAGGGATGTGGCTTATGAGAAAGGAACTACCTAAACAATGCACAATGTTAGAGATAAATGAGCATTAATATAAAAAACAGAGAATTGCCCAATTTATTTCTGAACTGTGAATTTCTAATTAACTATGGTGACATCAAGGTGTCCATTACAGTCTACCCAAATTACTTTGAACAAGGGGTGGAGGGACAGGACACAGGGAATGGCTTCCCACTGCCAGAGGGCAGGGATGGATGGAATATTGGGACGGAATTCCTGGCTGGGAGGGTGGGGATGGACTGGGCTGGAATTCCCAGAGCAGCTGTGGCTGCCCCTGGATCCCTGGCAGTGCCCAAGGCCAGATTGGACAGGGCTTGGAGCAGCCTGGGACAGTGGGAGGTGTCCCTGACATGGCAGGGGTGGCACTGGATGGGCTTTGAGGCCCCTTCCAGCCCAGACCACTCCAGGATCCTGTGACATTGTTCCATTAAAGTCTGTCAGATCCCCCAGGACTCCAAACCCACAGCATGAACCCATTGCCAGCTCCCAGGGAAGCAAGGCTCCAACATCCCTCCTGCATCCATAGTGCCTGGGAGGGAGCTGGGCACCTCCTGCATTGATGCACAGAAACAGCACAGACTGACTTCCAGACACCACACACACAAACAGGGAGCAGGAGGGAGCCTGGGATAAATAATTTCATTACAATACTAATAATTTCATTTTCTTATTAATAATTTCATTTTCATTATGTTTGGTGCCCTTCAATGAGTTTTGCAAGGCCCAGTGTGAGTTTTCCACACTACTATTTAAACATCTTCTTTTCTTAATTGGACTCGGGAGACAGAGAACTCCCCAATATTTGTTGTACTCTGGAGACAAGGAAAACTCTTCGATATTAAAGTCTTGTCTAATCTAGAGACTAAATGAGAAGCTCTGTAATTGCAGTTCTCTAACTCTCCCTGCCCCTCGGGACCTCTGGATCCTTGACTGAGCTCAGGGCTGCTCCTGGATTCTCTCCAGCTGGTCCCCAGTGTCCCTGGAGCTCCCAGAGCAGGACACACCGGCTGCTGCTGACAGCTTCGGCACCGAGATGTGCAAACATCTATTTTTAAGAGTACAAACTGGACAAAAGCCAGTTAAAATCACCATGTACCTCTCTGGAAGGAGCCACACACCTATAGCAGGACAAAAACAGGCACAAGATGAACCAGAGTTCCAAAAGGGAACCAGCCCTTCCCTCTGGAGTGTTAAAGCTCCATCTTTAAACACCAGTATCAGCTTTCTTGTTTCCCCCAAACCAAAATTATTTTCCATTTTTAAAAAGGATTTTCACAGCAACATTCCAAAACTCACTCACCCTGTAAAGTTTCCTTAGCCCAACTCTAACCGGAGCCACCTCACTCCAACCTTCCAGAGCCATCAGAAATAAATATGTAATTTTTATAACCAATTCGAATGGAGGGGTTTTTCCTTGGCTCCCATTCCTGCCCCACACACAACCTGCCCAGCCAGCACAGAGAGACCCAGCCCGGCTGGGGGGTTTGGAGTCACAGCAAACACCTTTCTGTGCTCAGCAAGGCACCTGGATCCTCCTCAGAACAGCGGTGCTGCTCCAGGGATCTGCTGGGATCCAGGGGGGCTCAGCCAGGACAGCGAAAGGGAAAACCACAGCTCCTCCAAAGCGTGGGACAGCACAGAGCCACAACCAGAACCAACGTTGTTCCAGAAATATTCCCTTACATTTCCCTGTCAACACAAAGAGCTGCTTCAAACTGCACCCCACACACCGATGCGAGCTGGAAGGACTGGAAAAACACCCCCGAGCCCGAGCTGGTTTCACCCCACACCGATCCAGCTCAGATTCCCAGCTCAGATTCCCGTTCTCAGCTT
The DNA here is from genome assembly GCA_013397815.1 of Aleadryas rufinucha. Taxonomy (NCBI): domain Eukaryota; kingdom Metazoa; phylum Chordata; class Aves; order Passeriformes; genus Aleadryas; species Aleadryas rufinucha. The sequence continues at coordinate 55,132 of VZTH01005368.1, forward strand.
CTCTGCCACACAAAGAACCCAACCAACAGCAAGGGACAAGCTCATCCGTGGGTGATGGACACCGGGCCTGCCGAGGACCGGCGGGATGGCCCCAAAATTGGGAAAAAACGGTATTAAGGCACCTTTGGGCTGCGCAGCATCCCCTGGGCACCGCTCCGATCCAGCTAAAGCTCTTCCAGGATCGCTACAGCGCGGTGCGGACACTCCGGAAAGTTACACCGCGTGATTTTTTTCACGGCTCGGGTATTGAAATGAAGTTATAAAATCAGCACAAGGCAAAAAACACTTAAAGAAAGCGAAGCAGCCGAGCCGAGCGAAGTGTGCGAGGGGGAAGAGGAGCCCAAGGGCACCGGAGCGAGCAGTGACGCTGCCGCGAAGCGAACTCGGAGCGACACGCGGGGCTTCAACGCGCCCGGCCGCGGCTCCCGACAGCACCGACGGGGCTTTCAGGGATCTTTCCTCCCTTTTTCCAGCACTCCCGACACCGCCGGGGCGCGGCTGAAGCGAAACCCAGCCGGGCCGGGACCTGCCCGCACAGGAAAGTCACTGCCTGGGGCGAGCGGGCACCGGCCGGGCCCTCACGGCCGCGGGCAGCGGGAACGTCCCGGGGGCCACCGGGGCTGCCCCAAACACGGCCCCGGGCACCGGCCGGCGCTGGGAGAGCGGAAATGTCCCCGGGGCTGCCCCC
>VZTH01005372.1:0-14845 GCA_013397815.1 Aleadryas rufinucha
GGGAGGACTTCTGGATAATGCCCCCGTGGAGGCCTCCGTGCGCTGGGGGTCACTGTATGTACAGCCCTTCCCCTTATAGCGGGGCCCCCTGTGCGATGGGGGCACCTGTAGGATGGGGGGCACCTCTGGAAGGGGGGACCCCTGTGTAATGAGGACCCTCGTGTGTAACGGGGTAATGGGGGATCAGGACCCCAGTATAAAGGGAGGAGGTGGATTCCTGCATAGTGTCCCTATGGAGACCCCCATGTGCTAGGGCTATATATACAGTATATACAGCCCCCCTGTTACAATGGGACCCCCTGTGCAACGGGGGCACCTGTAGGATAGGGGGTACCTATAGAATGGGGGGTACCTATAGAATGGGGGGCACTTATAAAGTGGGGGACCCCCTGTATGTAACGGGATGTCCCCCCTGTGTATGGTGGGGGATCGGGACACCAGTATAACAGGTGGAAGTGGGTTCCTGTTTAGTGCCCCCATGGAGGCCTCCATGCACTGGGTCTCTGTATATACAGCCCCCCCCCCATTATAACAGGACCCCCTGAGCACTTGTAGAATGAGGGACATGTGGGTAATGGAGTGCCCTATACACTGGCAGTCCCTATATAAAAATGGGATCCTGCATAATAGGAGGATGAGGACGTCTTCTACAGTGGGGACACCCTATATAGGGAATAGGGAATGCCATACAATGGAGGAGTGAGGCCCCCTGTACAGTGGGGGCTCCTTTGTAGTGGGGCGTTGAGACCCCTCCTATGACAGGGCATGGGGACACCCTGTAGTCTGGGAGCCCCTATAAAATTAACCTTCTGCAGTAGGGCTTCCCATATAAGGAGGGATGGGAAACACATCTATAACAGGAATCCCAAGAACCTCTCAGTAACAGGGACCTCCTAAAATGGAAGGGTGGAGGACCCCCTGTAACCTAGGGACCCCATGAAATGGGGAACGGAGTGCCTGTCTGAGAGTGATTGAAGGATCAAGACTGTTCACCCCAGGGACTTTGGGAACACCAGGACAGAGCCCTGCTCACGAGGTTTCTCTCTCAGGTTGGGCATGAGCCACTACCTCCAACCATTGGAAGAAATGTGCTGGGAAGGAAGGTCCTGTACCTGCCCGGCTTCTTCACCTACGGTGAGTGACTGTCCCTCCCTGCCAGCACGAGGTCCAGCCCTCAGGGAATCAGGGCTGGGAGCTGCCAGGCAGCCTGAGCCGACCTGCAGCAGCACTCCCACATCCCCTTGGGATCATCCCGAGGCTGCAGGGAGACATAAACCACCACAAGTCCTTGCAAGGCTGTCAGATTTATGTACCTGTTGCTGGGGACAGGGCAGTGGTGGCCACAGTGTTGTGCTGCATCCTGTTGCTGTGGCACATTGCTCTGGGTTTGCACCGTGGTGGAGGGGCTTGGGGGGTTTTAGGTGATGTAGGTTTGTTGCAGGAGGGTTTTGTGTGTTTTGGAGATTGCAAAGTACTTTCCTTCTGCTCCAAAACAGCCCTGCAATAACCTGCCCCCTGCCCTGCTCATTTGTCTTGTAGATGGAGCCCTAAAGGGACAGAAATACCAAGAAAAGGGCAGGTAATATGTTTAGAAGGAAAAAAAAAAAGTCGTATTTTCCTCTTTTTGTGGGCGGAGCAGAATGGGAGAGGTGGGTGAATACTTTGTGACCTGCTGTCACAGTAGGTTTGTGTGGGGAAGGGGAATGCACAGTCCTGAAAGGTGAGCTGAGCCAATCCCACAATCAGCCGTGGTACCCATGGGGTGGAAGCAGCACAGGAGCAGTATGAGAGCTCTGGAAGCCCATCCTGGGACACCCAGGGCTGGAAATGCTCCAGTGCTGCCCTTTGGAAGATGCAATTCCCAAACATATGGGCAGTGTTGGGTGATGGAGGGGTGCAGAGTCTGCCTGGCTTCATTTGGACAGCACAGGACAGGGGCCAGGAGCAGTCAGGACCCACCAGCACATAGTAGGTTCTATCCCACCCCGTTATATGTGGGAGAAATGGGATCTCTTGGCTTTTTTTGGTACTGGAGACCTGAGGAAATTTGCCTTGGAGAAGGTGGTGGGGCAGGAACTGAATATGGATCTCACAAACCCATGTTAACCCTAAGTCTGACCTTCCTGGGGTGGAGGGAGGAGGTGACAGCACAGAGCACATGGGATGATCCCTGGTGACACCACACAGCACATGGGATGTTCCCCCCTGACCTGGTTCAGTCCAAACTGCCTTGGAGCCCTTTCAGCTGAGCAAAACCATCAAAAGACAAAAAGTAGCCCGAAATACTGGAGCTGTCCTTCCAGATCAGACAGATGACAGAGAGTAAGAATTCTTGGCATCCAATATGAAGTTTATTTAGGACTGTTACAATAAATCACTTACTGTGGGACCGTGGAGTGGCTGCTGTGCCGAGCCGAGCCGGGCGTGGTTTCGGCTGAACCCCGGAGCTGTTTGGGGTGCTCTCCATGCATTGTCCCCTTCCCGACTGACAGCAGCCTGGTGTTGTCCCACCCAGCCAGACACATCGTGGAAGTGGATGGGAAAAGAGGCCTCTTCCGTGGCCTGACTCCTCGCCTCATCTCAAGCACTTTATCAACCATCACCAGGGGGAGTGTGAAGAAGGTAAAGGTCAGATTCTCTGTCCATTAATCACCTGCAGGGTCAGTGCTACTGCAGCAAGTGCCTGCAGGCAGCCAGGGCTGCACAGGAGGACTGATGCACCCATCCCTCTCCATCTCCTAAGGGAATAGTCCTCCAGTGCCCTTCTACCCAAAGCATTTTTTTATTTATAAACCATTTTAATTTAATTTGGCATCCCCTTGCCTTGTATCCTTTGTCAGCAGTGACTCCTCTATTCCTCTATTTTACTTTCCATCCTTTCTTCTCCTGTGTTCCTTCTTGCCTGTTTGTCTTGTCCTTGCATCTAGAGCATGGCTTTTCATGGTTCCCCGCTGTCCTCAGACATTGTGGGTCAGCATCTCCAGCAGTTCTGACCATGTTTCTTCCCTCTCCACTCAGGCTTTTCCACTGGAAGACATGGAGCACGTGTCTAACAAGGATGATGTGAAAACTTCGCTGAGGAAAGTGGTCAAAGAGGTGAGAAGTGGATATTGCCCATTCATGAGTGATGGGGGAGGTCCCTGGGGATGTGGGTGAGATGACTTGGAGAGAACCTGGGGTGAGAAGTTTGTGGTGTTTAGTAGCCATTCTGTGTCCCTCCATGAAATAACTCACAGGAACAGAGGTTTACCACAAGAGCAGATTTCAAAAGAGCGACCCAAAATGGGTTTCCCCACACTAAGGGAAAGGGTCTGGGCCATGCAGGATGAGCAGCACAGCTTTTCACAGAGGTGTTTTCTCCTCCCTTCCCAGACATCCCACGAGATGATGATGCAGTGTGTGTCCCGGGTTGTCTCGCACCCGCTGCACGGTGAGTCCTGTCCCCTGGCTGGCAGCCCCCTCCAGACTGGGGATCACCCCAAAACCCTGCTCAGTCAGGGGGATGATGCTTACAATACTTCTCTATCATATGGGGCTGATGCTGGGGTGATGCTGAGCAATGAGCTTCTCTCTTCCCACTCATCCAGGACCTTGTCCTAGAGATCCCATTGGGGTTAGGGCCACTAGCAGCCTTCCAGTGCCTAAAGGGGCTCCAGGAGAGCTGGAGAGGGACTTTGGACAAGGGCATGGAGAGACAGGACAAGGTGGAATGGCTTTCTACTGCCAGAGGGCAGGGTTAGATGGGATATTGGGAAGGAATTGTTCCCTGTGAGGGAGGTGAGGCCCTGGCACAGGGTGCCCAGAGAAGCTGTGGCTGCCCCTGGATCCTTGGAAGTGTCCAAGGCCAGGTTGGACAGGGCTTGGAGCAACCTGGTCTAGTGGAAGGTGTCCCTGCCCATGGCAGGGGGTTTGGAAAAAGATGATCTATCAGGTCCCTTCCAACCCAAACCTCTCTGTGATCCTCTGAAATCCTTCCCACCACTTACAGGCTCAGGAAAGGCCCCAGTTTCTAATGAGTCTTGCAGTGCTGAGGACCACTGAGAGGAGCTGGAGATGCTGTGAGTTGAGGGAGAGCAGAAGGGTCATGTTTCATTTTCTTTCACATCCATTACAACCCAAACTGGATTTGTTTCTCTATCAGCCCTGTGTTTCTTTCCTCCCAGTGATCTCCATGCGCTGCATGGTCCAGTTCGTAGGCCGGGAAGTCAAATACAGGTGAGTGGCTGCAGCCTGGGGGGGTGTGGGGGTCAGGGGTGCCCCATGCCATGGGGAATAGGGTTATCCAGGAGGTTTGAGAGACTGAAAAGTGAATCTGAGCTGTGGTTAGAGGGTGGGTGACTGAGGGTTGAAGGGATGTGGGAAGGCTGGGCTCTGTCCCTGATGTGCCTCTGTCCCACCTTGTGCCCGTGGGGGGTTGGGGCTGTATCACCCCTTGCTGATTACACAGCGAGTCTCCTGCCTGTTTCCTTTAGCTATTAATGGAAAAGGAAGGCAGCAGGGAGGCAGAGTGGATAACACAAAGCTTTGCTGCAGCCCTGCTTAGTCTGTAAAATTTTTCCAAGCCTTTTGCAGTACCAGCTGCCTCTCTGCAGGGCAGAACTGCCTGTGCAGTGACATGGAGGCATGCTAGACAGGATTGCAGCCAGCCCACGACAGCCAGCTTGAGTGCCCAAAGGCAGGACAGGGTTCTTGGGCTTTAGAATCAGCCAAATCAAACCATGTCACACAGCATCTGTACCCACTCACAAAGCCTCACAGAACTCTTGTACCTTCAGCATTGAACAGTTGTGTGCAGGTTGGGTGTTTTCCCGGGTGATACTGCAGACTGGCAGAGTACAGACACGACCTTCCTTCCCTCAAACCTTCCTGGTCTGAGGGGAATAAGCAGAACAAGCTGCCTTCTGTTGGAATGATGGCTGGGGAGACACTGCCGTGGCTGGGGGCTGCAGGATGAGTGTGAAGTTGCACAGGACAGAGGTGGAACAACCCTGCACACTCACAGCTCTTTTCCTTTCTTGGCAGCGGTGTGTTCAATGCCATTGGCAGGATATTTAAGGAAGAAGGGATCCTGGGATTCTTTGTGTACGTGAGTTGTTATTTAAATACTCTCTCCCATAGCCCGAAGGCACCGATGGCTCTCCCGGCAGGGCTGCTCTGCCAACCCCAGCTGGAGTCACACTGAGCTGAAACCTTGTCTGACCAAGGGACTCCCGCATCACTCCCGTGATTAAATCTGTGCCTTTGACAGCTCGCCAGTTTGACCATTAAGTTTGCCCCAGATCTTATCTTCAATCAAACCTTCAGAGCCCAGAGGAAGCTGTATTTTTTCTTATCTTTCTTTTTCCCTTGATGCTTCTTTGTGTTTCAGTGACGGGCCATTTAAAGCATTTGTTTGTGCAACAGGCACCAAGATCAAGTGCCACAGTAAGATCCCTTGTTGACATGAAAGCCAGGTCCTGGATAAGCAGCATATTCCTCTGCAGAGCACCATGGGTGCTTGTAATGAGCAGGTTTACCTGTGTGGTTGGAATGTGGTGGTGCCTGGACCAGGAGGAGCTGAAAGGTGTTTCCAGCTGCTTACAGAGCGTGGCAAATTGGTGCATCACTGAAATTGAAGTTCAGTGGACACCTTTTTGCTTGAACCCTTAATTAATGCTTCCTGCCTTTCTTTTTCACACCTACATAAAAGCAGAACCACCTGCTATCTCTGCTCGTGGTGGGGAGATAACTCACTTTATTATGTCAATAATAGTAAAGGCAGCTCTGGAATTTCAGGAGGGCTTTTCAGAATGCCTTTGGCTCTGCAGTCACAAAATGCGGGCCTGCAGATGAAACCTGAATGCGTGAGGAAGAGGGAAGCAATCACAGGGGGTCTCACCCTGTCCTTCCCCTTGGCCAGGGGTCTGCAGAGACCCCACTCATTGTGTGTCACTGCTTCTTCCTTTGGCAGCCCACAGCTTCTCAGCTGAGCTGTGCAGCTCCAAATCTGCTCCATTAAATACAGGATCCTCTGGGATGGTCCCTGTGAGTGGGGCATGGCTGGAGCAGGCTGCTCACAACCCTCCACCTGGCAGGGAAGTGATCTGAAAGAAGCCGCCACATTCCCTTCCATCCACATAAAATAAACACTGCTGGTAGCCCAATGAAACTTAATAGTTCACAGGAAAGGCTTTAACACAACCCAAGTTGTCTCAGGAGGGCTCTGAAGTTGTACATGCTCTATAACTCTGTTAGGAAACCCCACTGCTGTGAGGGGAGCACAAACTGCATCTGAAGGACCAAACTGCTGGTTTTCTCCTCTCAGCCCTCCTGGTGCAACCCCAGCACATCACTCCCCCAAAATGATGGCAGTGCACTTGTGTCTCATGGCCTTATAACCCCCCCCAGCAATAAGTGGCACACACTCTCTGGGTGTGTGCCTGGCTAGAGACAAAGACTTTTCAAGGGTGGGTTTATCTCCCTTCCCCTCATATCTGCAGCAGGCTCCTGCCAGCCCAGAATGGTGTTCCCTAAGCTCCAAAACTGCTGAGCTCAAGGGTGGCTTGTCCCAGGTCCCTTGCACTGGGGTTTTCCCATTGGGTCACATCACTGTACATCATTCAGGCTTCCTCCTCTGCCTCCTGCTGTTCCAGCTTTTCATCATCTTCCAAAAACATTCCCAGTTCAGATCTTGGACATCTCAGCAGGTATGAGAATTGTAGCACTCACTTTACTTTGTCAATAGTAGTAAAGGCAGCTCTGGAATTCCAGGAGGGGTTTTCAGGCCTGATGCCTTTGGCCTGTTGGGTTTTTTTAGTCCCTTTCTGCAGCTCTCAGACCCCTGGATTCCAGTCATCCAGCTCAGGGCCAGCAGCTGTTGTTACTTTGGAGGGGAGAGAGGGATGGGATCCTTACTGGAAGTGGAATAAACAATCTGACTTCCTATCAACAGTTGGGTGAGGTTTTCCTTATGGGGCTGCCCTGGCCCAGCCCTTTGCTTCTGGACTTTATTAAGCCCTCATATCTGCAGCAACTCAGGAGCTTCAGACTTGACTTTGAGTTAGAGAAAGGATGTTTTTTACAAAGGCTGAAAGCCAAACACAAAGCAGAACATCTCTTTGGGGCCAGAGAGCTTTGATTTCTTTGTCCTGTCTGCTGCTCCCATGGATGACATCTTTGAAGCCAGTGGATCTTCTGTTGAAGGTTTCTGCTGTGCCTGGCCTGAGCTGCATCCCCAGGGCTGCTGGGGCCTTAACAATACACAGGTTGTTCCCAAAACCAGTCTCAGTTGCTGCTCTGCTGCTGCAGCAACCACGGCAGGAAACAAACTGGTCCCTACTTTGAGGAGGCAGCGTCGTGTTTGGGAAGAAACAAATGACTCTGATTAATGTGCTTGGAGGTGGCTCTTTCCAGCTCAGCAAACACTCGTGTGGCTCTTGACAGGCTCCTTTTCAGAACTGACCACATCTGCTCCTGAAACACAGGTTTGACACACACCTGGATCCTTTTGCAATGGAACAACCCCTGCAAAAGCAGGAGACCCTGCACTGGTGCAACAGATGCTGCAGAAGCACCAACAAACTGGAGAAACCCTCTGGAACATTTTGTTAAAGTTTTAATGCCATTGTCTGCAAAAGCTGGGGGTGCTGGTGCTGCTGGGAGCTCCAGTGTGTCACTGGGAGGCATTAACCAAAGAACTGTGCTCCTGGGGGCAGCAGGGACTGGGAAAAATCAGAGGGATGTGAGTGTTGCCCCCAGTTACTCCCACTTCTCAGTAGAGCAGGTTGTGCAGGAACAACCTCTGTCATTTTGATTTCTAAAAGAAGAGAGATTCCACAAAGTGATGAACTTCTCCTTCTGCATCCAAAAGAGCATCTGCAAAAATGGAAACCACTTCATCATGTCTCACTTGGGTTTCTCAGCAGGAGTTGGGCCAGGGAGGGATTTGGGATAGAACAAGGGGACTTGAGTCATGCCCAAAGAACAGATCCCAAAAACTTCCCAGCCAGAGCAGCACATGTAGTACCAAGTTTGAAGGCTGGGAGAGCTCTTCCCTGAAATCTCCCTTTCAGTTCCTCCCAATGTAAAATTTTCATTTTGGGGGAGTGGAGTTCCTCTGTGCTGGTGGAGGGAAGGAGGGCTGGGCACCTTGGGAGGTGGCACTGGGACCCTCCTGCACCTCACACCCCTCCTTCTGCCCTTGCAGCGGGTTAGTCCCTCACGTCCTGGGGGACGTCATCTTCCTCTGGTGCTGCAACCTCCTGGCTCACTTCATCAACACCTACGCAGTGGATGACAACGTGAGTGGAAGTGCCTGAGGGAGGGCTTGGGGTCTGGACCAAGCACCCGCAGTGGGAAGGAGTTACTGGGTAGCAGGGGCTGATTTAATCCAGACCTCGGGCTTCGGGTACATCCCTGTGAGAGTGCAGGAGGTGCTGTGTCTGCCCAGGGCTGTGCTTCACCTGCGCTTTGGGGGATCACACTTGACAGCAAATGCCTTCCCAGACTCTCAGCTGGGATGCAGCATGCTCTCCGTTGCTTTCTGCCTTGTCCCCTGCCCTGAGCCCTTCGCCTCAGGCTCAGGGGGTGTCACATAATGACTGTGCCAGCCTGGTGTCATCCCCCTGCTCCACAACGCCTTTGGTTTCTCTCTGCAGTTCAGCCAGGCATCGGTGATCCGGAGCTACACGAAGTTCGTCATGGGGGTACGTAGGCAGCTGCCGTGTCCCTTCCCCTCCTCCTGCCCCCTCTGGGCTGAGAGCTCGTGCTCTGGGGGCACAGGCTGGTCTGTGCTTTACATTCTTTACATCCAAGGATAACTCTGCTAACATGTAAAAGCTGGAAACTGTTTTTGACACGGGGAGCATTAGAGAGGCTGCTGGTTTTCTTTGCTTTCAGATCGCTGTGAGCATGCTGACGTACCCGTTTCTTCTCGTGGGAGATCTCATGGCAGTGAACAACTGTGGGTATGTCCTTCACGCTGAGATCTAAAGCTTTCCCTTCCTTTCTTGTAGCCCCTTGTTGTCTGAATGGGCTGCTAACGACCGTAAAGCTTTCCTACAGCCCCGTAAACTCTGTGGCACCTCGCAGAGCTGGCTCGTTTCCTGTCCCAGGTTGCTTATAATTTTAGATCAGAGGGCACAGACACGAGCAGCAGAAAAGCTCAGGTAGTGAGAAATAGGGAGAGTTGTGGTGGTGTGGTCCGATCTGAGCTAGGCTGGAGGCAGAGGGATCAAAGGGACCGTGCTGGCTCCAGGGAGCAGCACGAGGGAAGCAAAGCTCTTACTGCAGCAATGGGAGCAGGCAGGAGCAGGACCAAGCTTGCCTTCCCAGTCCCACTGCTGCAAGTCTTCTGCATTTGTGCTCATGGGAACGGGCTGCGATCCAAGTCTGGTGTAGTGTTTCCTCAGTATCTGCTGGCTTTTGAAGGTGTAGATACAGTCCTGGACTCTCAACGTCTCCAGGTAACGCTCCTTGTTTGTGCACTCCAGGGGTAATTAAATTACAGATCTGCTGCATTGTAAGTAACGAGCTGTCACTTGGCTGCCGGCCCGGTGCGGACACTGTCCCCATGTCCTCAGTGACACTTCGTGCTGCTCTCGTGTTACCTGTGTGGGTGAGGTGACACATCCACCTCAGCTGTTCCCTGTTGCCGTGCAGGTTGCGCGCTGGCCTCCCTCCCTACGCGCCCGCCTTTGCATCCTGGATCCACTGCTGGAGGTACCTCAGTGCTCAGGTGAGGGAGCAGGACACACGCTGGGCTTTGGGCTCCCTCTGCTCCTTCCCCACGTCTCCAGCGTTCCCCAAATGTGCCTGTGCTGCATCCTTGCCGTGCTCTGTAGCCTGCTTCTATCCCTCCAGTTGTGGCACTGGTACCAGCACGGCAGTGCTGCTCTGCCCATTGCGCACCCCGAGCTTGCAGCCTGTGAGCTTTTAGCCTGTGCATTGCACACAGCAGGGTCTGTGTCCCTCTCTATCTGTCACCCCTGGGGGAAATGCCCAACTCCAGCACCCACAGAGCTGGATCCCCACTTTATCCTGCAGAGCAGCCCAGGGTGCCCAGGCCTTGCAGCCCTGCGTGGGCACGGAGTCGGTCCCTGCTGAAGCAGCTGTAGTTCCCTGGCCAGGCCTCAGGCTGCCCTGACCCCGTGCTCTCCTCCTCAGGGGCAGCTGTTCCGTGGCTCCAGCCTGCTGTTCCGCAGGGCGCCCATCCCAGCCGCCTCCTTCCCCATCGACTGACTCCTCGGCAGGGAGAGCTCATCAACTTGGACTCCTCGAGAAACCCCAAGCTTGTTTCGATATCTGTATATTTCTATTTTCTGATCCAAAGCCCATGGTGCCAGAACTGACACCTCCTCTCCAGCAAGGCCAGCAACAGACTTCTGGACGTCTGGCTTCAGGCTCCAGCTGGACCAAAGCTCCATCCTCATGGCTGTCTCGACTGGGATGTGTAGCAGAGAGAGCAGAAAGGCATTGTCTCTTTGGTCCAGGCTGTAGCTCTGGAGTTGCTGGGGAAGTCCAGGAATCCAGAAAATGCCCAGGTACTAAAGGAGCCAGCCCTGAGCTGCAGGGACAAAAGACTGCTTTGTTCTGCCTGAGCTGAGAAGCAGCAGGAGATCCAAGGTCACCTCACTGGGAAGGTTATGCCAGGTGACAGCCTCCTGCCTCATCCTTTCTGGAGAGAGCACCTTTGCCTGGCAGGTAGCTCATCCTGGGCAACATCAACCTGGCATCCATATTTAAGGTTTGAGGGTACCTGAACACCTGGGAGCACCCCACCTCCCACGGGCATGAAAAGGAAATTATAGGATCAAAACAGGGAAGGGAAACTGAGTCCCACTACAAAGAACAGCAGAGTCCCAAAGAGATGGGTCCGGCCCAGCTCAGGGCAGCGATGGGATGTGGACACAGAGAGAGCCCTTGGGAAGGGACACGTGCTGCCACTGGCACGGCTTTGTGCAGGATTTCAGTCATGGAATGGGCTGTATTTAGGATGCACCCAGCAGAGCTGTGGGCTGGGCAGGCAGCCTGCACGCTCTCAGGGGAGCTGGGAGCTGGGCTGGACTGGCCTGGCTGCACTGAGGGGCATCTCCCAGCCAGCAGCAGCTCGAGCCCTGCTGGGCTCCTGCTCCCATGGCTGACAGAAATGGAGCAGCTGGGATCGGAGAGCTGCACACAAAGGGCTCTCCTGCAGCAGGGGCAGCATCCAGGGCTGTCTGCAATGAAGGGATAAACCTTGAGCTGGCCAAAGGCTGGCGAGGCATCAGGGTCCAGGGCTCCTGGTGCTCAGTGGAGCACAGCTGGCTCTGTGGTGTGGCAGAGCTCACCAGTGGCAGCAGGTTTGATGATGCTCAGCTCCCCTGACAAGTTTCTTTGCACCAGTCTGTGCTGTGATGGCAGCCAGGCAGATTTCCCCCATTTCAGTTCCCCACGAAGCAGTCTTTTGCACAGAGGTGATGCTGCACTCCCTGGGAAGAGGTTTAGGGTTCCTTGAGCAGGTTCCTGTGTGCTGCTGCAGCAGCAGCAGCTGGGGTCACATCTCATCCCGGTCCTCTGGGGACCTGCCATCACATGGGGTTTTTTCTCCAGCAGGCAGGGTCGATGCACACCCCCAGCCAGGGCTTGCAGGACAGTGGTGGTACGTGCTGGGATTGGCAGCCCCCACCCAGCTCCCTTTGGTGTTGTGAAGTTGGTCCTGTCTGTCCTCCCTCCCTCCCAGTTTGTGTTACGGTTAAATAATGCATGGACCTGTTCCCTAACACCAGAGATGATTTCAAAGAGGATTTAATTATGCTCCAAAATACAGCTATAAAACAACTATTGGGTGTTTCCTCTTTTTTTGTGATTTTTTTTTTCCTGCATAATGTGCTCCCTCAGGGAAGGTTTCAGTTTAAGACAGGCACTTCCCTTGGTCTTTTCCCCAAAGCATGGGCTAAACCAGCTATTTCCCCCTGATTTTCCTCACCTCCATGGAAGGAGGGCATATTTAGGCTGGGCAAACTGCAGTGGGTGCACCTGGAGTGAGGGTGGAGGCAGTAGAGGGCTTGCCTGCTTCAAACAATATATGTGGAGTTAGGTTTTTGGAGTTAAAAATGACCCTGAGGTCTGGAAGGGGTGATGGAGACCCTTTGCTGCTGTCAGACCGGTCAGGTGGGCTCAGCCATTCCATCTTCCCCCTGACAGCTCCATCCTTCCCCACCGGCCTTTTATCACCTTGTTTTATGACCTGCTCCAACACAGGGCATTGCATCTCCCAGGTCACACAGCACCTGCTCAGGAACATGGACCTTTACCTTCCAAATTAAAGCCACCTTCTGCTGGTCACATGCCTGTCAAACCTCCTGCAGCCTCTGCACTGCTTGACTGCAGCCACTGCACGGAAAGGTGCTATTTCCTGTCCTTTGAGGAATTTACCTAAGGAATTTACCTAAGGAATTTACTTAAAGCTGCACCAGTGCATGCATCCTGCCAGTAATTTCTGCCCAGTTCATCAGGGCCCACAAACTTGGCTGAAAACCCAACAGTTGACTATAGTTTTTGCTCAATTTAAATGAAAACCAGGTTTCAAAGATTTCAGTGCACTGCCTTACTTTGAATCAGGGGCTGCCATTCTTAGGATGACTGAGTATTTCCTCACCTATTTCTATCCCTGATTCTTCTTGTCCCAAGCTTCATTTGAGAGGCCCCACCACAAGGACAATGTCTGCACTGGGAGCAGGCAAGGAAACAACCCAAACCCTGGATGGGCATCCCTCTCCCTTCAATTGCTGCCCATGAGTCAGTGCCTGGCCCTGCAGCTGGTGCTCAGGTATCCCAGCTGAAGGGAACGGGGCCCCATTCCCACAGGAGAGGGGATCCAGGGTGGAACATGTGGTCAGGAGAACAAATGAAGGGGTGGAGGAGGAGGTTTGGGTCTGGCGCCCAGGATGGAGCTGGGGATTTCTCCCACTGGCGCTCCCCTGTCTGCCCAGGAAACAAACTCTGGTTTAAATATTGACTCTCCTGCACAAAGCCAGGCTGGGTGGGGATCGCTGCCGCTCCGTGCCCACGCCGTTTATCAGGCTCCAGTGGCAAACCGAGATTGCCGGGACTTTGGCCTCATCTGCTCCCAGCTGCCCGGGGAGAAGGGAGGCAGCGACAGCAGCAGGAGAGGGAATCTCAGGTCAAGGCTGGTCTGTCTCTCTGCTGGGCTTGGACGCTCGAGTCTGGCAGGATCTGGGAAGCAACGAGATGAGCCTTTGTGCCCAGGGAAGCGCAGCTGAGCTCAGAGCGACTGTTTCATCCTCCCCTGCTGAAGACCCTTCAGTCCAGTCCAAACCCCCTCCTGGCTGTGCTGCTCTCCTGCCGTGGAGCCAGGAGGGAAGCATCCCAGAGAGCTCTCCTGATGCCTGGATGGTGCCTGGTGTCTCCCTGGTGTCTGGTCAGTGGGAAGGCCAGGGGCTGCCAGCCCCCCCCTGCAGCTGTGGAGGGCCCCATCTTGCAGCCACGCATGAGGAAGTGCCCTGTGGCACAGCTGCCCTCGATAAGGCTGTTTGCTCTGTTCTCCCGCAGCGCCGAGCTCCACGTAGGCAAATAATTCCTTAAAAAAAAAAAAATATATATATGTAAAAAATAATAACCCTCACAGAGGAGATCTCGCTGCCGGGGTGGTGGGACTGGCTGGTGCCAGGAAATGCTCAGGGTGAGGACTTGCACTGGACCCAGGCACCAGCAGCACAGTAGCCCTGGACCTGTCCCTCTCTTCACACGGCCCCATCTCCTGGGATGGCCTTCACCTGAAATGGGGGATTATGGAGGAGCCAGGTCCTCATGGATTTCCCCCTGGACAAGGGAAATCCCATCTGGAAACAAGGAGAAGAGGCCACAAAGAGCACAGTGGCAAAGCTCGGCGCAGTGGCCTGACCTGCCACGCTGACAGTGACAGCTCCGTCCATCACTCACGGCTGGTAAGAGGATGGGAAGAGTGTGGGGAAGCTGCTTTCCATGCTCCTGCTTGCCTGCTGCGGGCTTTTTTTTTAGTGTAAATTCCCTCAAATCCCCCTAAACTGAGCTGCCCTGTTCCCTCCTGGGCAGTGCTGTCGGGGGGGAGCTGGTGGTGTTTCATCCCACTCTGAAGGGATCTGGGTCTTTCAGGGAAGGGATGGCAGCACGAGGTCAGCTGAGACTCCTTTCCCTGCAGCCACCGTGACCCCTGCACACCTCCCTCGGCACTTACACCGTGCTGGGCCCCCATCCCAGGGGAGAAACAGGAGAGGGAAAAGTCTCCCCAGCTTTAAACTGGACTCGTCTCCCCCTGCTGTGACCCCAGGGCCGGGCCGGCGTGGCGAGGGTCGGCATCGCTGCGGCTGCAGCCCTGGCTCGAGGCACGGTCGGCCCTTGCTGCAAACATGTGAATGCTTTCATCCCTCGGAATGGAGTTTCTCCCTGAAAAGCCGCCTGCGCTCTGCGGCCGGGCGGCTCTTGTCAGGCTGCCAGAGGAGGCCGGAGCAGCGTCACATGCAGCAAAGTTTTACAAGGCGAGCGAGCGTCTGGGGAGAGGGACGGGAGAGGGACCGAGCGCCGCACGCACACACTCGGACGCGCACGCGGAGAAACCTCCTCCAGGCTCCCTCCAGCTCTCATCCCAACGCTGATTTTTTTTTTCTTTCCTCCTTTTTTTTCCCTTTTTTTTGGAAGAACAAAGACTTTGGGGTGGGTTGGCGCTGTTGTTTTTCCGGGGTTGGTGTTGGTGGACGGGGGGGAGGCTGGAGGTGGAGGGGGGGAGCCGGTGGCTTGAATGCGAGAAAGTCCCGAATTTCCCGGCCGAGTTGTCGAGATCGTCTGTGCGAAACTTAGAGGAGGAAAGACGGGGGAGGAAAGGGGGAGG
>VZTH01005373.1:0-65037 GCA_013397815.1 Aleadryas rufinucha
GGCCTCCCGCGCTGCGGGGCGGCCGTGCCCGCCCCCTCCGCGCCAGAGCGCGGCCCCGGCCCGTTCCCTGTCCCTCTCCCCGTCCCCCGGAGCCCCTTGAGGGCGGCGCTCACCCCTTCACCACGAAGAAGGGGTCCTCCATCGACATGGCGCTGCCGCTGCCTCACGCCACGGCCGCCGCCAGGCCACGCCCCCGCCATCCGGGCACGCCCCAAACCACGCCCCCTGCCGACCACGCCCCCGCCGTGCGCCGGGGAGGGGGCGGTGGTGACGTCACGCCGCCATGGTGGCGGCCGGGACCCGGGCTGGGATGGGCTTCGGGGTCCCGGCGCTGTCCCGGCTCCTCCGGGAAAGCCCCGGCAGCTCTTCCCGCAGCGCTCGGAGCCCCGATGTCCCTCTCACTCACAGAATCATGCACGGGATGGGTCAGGTGGGAAGGGAGCGCGGCGGGCCATCTGGTCCCACCTCCCGTCTCAAGCAGGGCCATCCCAGAGCACGTGGCACAGGATTGTGTCCAGGCGGCTCTGGGATCTCTCCAGTGAGGGAGACTCCGCAACCCATCTGGGCAATCTGTTCCAGTGCGTGGCCACTCGTACAGTAAAGACGTTCTTCCCTGTATTCAGGTGGAACTTCGTGGGCATCAGTTTCTGCCCCTTGCCTTCCGTGTCCCCGTGGTTGGCACCACCGAGCACAGTCTGGCTCCGTGTCCTTGGCCCCCCTTCTTCAGAGCCCAGAGCTGCACACAGTACTCCCAAGTGTGGTCTCACCAGGGCTGAATGGAGAGACAAGATCACTGACCCCAACACCCTGCTCTCAGCAGCCCTGTAGTGGCAGAGCCTGTTACATCTTCCTGTGTAATGCCTTCCCACAAAGGTCCACAGGCCGAGTCCTTAGCACTGCTGTGCCACCTGCAGTACCATGCAGAAGGTGGTGTATGTCCCATTCCTTGTGTTACATGGGTTAAGGATACTAATTTATTTTTTTAGAGAGCTAAAAAGTGAAGAGAGGAAGTGAGGTAAGGAGTTCCAGCACCATGTCCTCACACACCTGGAGTTAGCAGCAGTATTGTTCATGTCAGGCTCCTCTGCGTGGAAGAAATTTTGTGCTTTATGCCAAACCCAGGACAGTAAACTCTTCCCTTCTCACAGGATTTGCAATCTTAAAAACCTCATACAAACCAGCCAGCTGGCCTCCTTCACACAGATTCATGGACCAAGACAAAAACCTGTGTCCTACTGTGAGGATGATCTAAAGAAACAAAGGTTCCCTACCATTTGCCTGCTCTGCACAGGCACAGGGATCTCCTGGGGAAAGGGTTTCCTGCACCTACGGCTCATTTCTATCCTGCACTCCACATGGGAGGCACGTTCCTCGCTCCCTGCTTGTCCTCTCTCCTAGCTGATAAAATTAGTAATGTGCAGTTGTCAAGAGGCAGGGGAAGCTTCCAGCCGTGGGGAGGCTCTGGCAGCTCACCCTGCAGCGTTCAGGGGCCTGGTGCCCCTCTCACCCTACCTGCTGGTGCCTCGGCACTGTGGGGTCCTGTCCGTGCCACGGTCTCCAGCAGGAGTGGCTTGGCCAGGCCGTGTTCCCAGCCGGTGTGGGAGGAAGAAGGAGGCAGCAACAGGCAGTCTGCTCGGCTCCTCCTGCCCTTCCTGCCCCGGGAAGGCACAGGCACCGCTTCCTTCTTCCTGCCGTGTGTGGGCTGAGAACAGCCCTGTGTCGCTTGGATTTTGTCCATCCCAGGGTAAGGATCCCTTCTTCCCTCATTCCCACCTCTCTTAAATCTCTGGGCTCTTCGGCAGCTGAGCACAGGTAGCCCTGGGTGTGGAGCAGCTGGCAGGAGGGGAATGATGCCTGCAGAGCACTGGGAGATGTTCCCATCCATGTACACACAGCAGAGGGGTGTCCCTGGTTTACTCCCGAGGGACAGTCCAGCATGATGGTCGATTTTGCAGAGGCTTGGCCAGGAGGGATCCCCCAAATTTTAGCCAAAGAGCACATCTCGGCCTGCACTCCCTGAAGGTGGCAGTTGTCAGCACCCCGAGCAAAGGCAGGGCTGGTTCACTGAGGGAACAGGCACAAACCCCTTGTGCAGAGGTGCCTCCTCAGCATGGGAACTGGATACCTGGCTTTTGCAATCCCAGCAGCTTTCCTCACGTGCGCCGTGGGGTGGGAAGGCTGTGGCACATGTTGAACCGGTTTCTGCAGTTCTTCGGGTAAGAAATCCACCTCCTGCTCCGGCCAGCCCCACACCAGGAGTGGTGCAACAGGTGGCAGCTGTAGGGCTGGCATTTGCCGGCCCTTCCTTGCTGAATTTTGGATGACTTTCCCATCCCGGCAGGGTTTGGGGCGTCCCTGCTAAACATGTGCTGAGCATGGGAGGTTCCCTCCAGGAACAAACAGAGTGCCAAGGAGCCGCTGGTCCAGTTTGTCTGTCCCTGTCCCACAAAGACCTTGTGATGCCCAAAACCTCATGATCCTCCTGTGACTTCCACCTGTGCGTTCCCTGAAAGCTTCGCTGCACTGGGAATAGAAAAGGGAAAATGTCCTGTAGCCTCTGAGAGTTACTGGCCAGGAATTTCAGAAATCCTTCAATAAATTATGTGAACACTTTATTCACTTATTTGAAAATGTTGTTGTTTTTTTTACAGAATCACAGAATCACTTATGTTGGAAAATACCTCTAAGATCGTTGAGTCCATTTGCTGAAAAGTGTAAAGCTTCACAGAGCTGTTGAGGGCTGAAAATAAGGGGTTTTACTGAAATCTAGGGAAGCTGTAAACTTTCAAGGGATAAAAGAGACAGCCTGGTCTTTGATGCTAGAAATTAATTTATGTGATGTAGTAAATAATTTAGATTTTCACCTGAAAGCCACTCCAACCACGCTGTGGTTTGTATTTTTTAAAACGAGGCCATTTTTGCTGTTCCAGATGGGAAGCTCTGATTTGGGGCTTGGAGGCAGCGAGGAGTTTTTTGGGAGCTCTGTGGCATGCTCGGCTAAGCGATTCCTGCTGGGAGAGGAGCGCTGTGTGCAGAGCACACAGCTGCAGAACTGGTCGGGAAAGATCTGATGAAACATTTCTGCACTGTGAAAAGTGCCAGCTCATCAGAATCCCAGCTGTCTGCAGGAAAGAGCTGGGCTCCCTGGAACTTTTATCAGGAAAATCTTTGTGGCATGTGTGTACATGCACGGGGTGGGGGGGTGTGATCCCATACTAGCCTGGTGCAAAGAAGGTGCATTCAGTGTGGAAGAGGTGGCTTTTCCTCTCAGGGAAAGGCTGGATTGGTTTGAATTTGGGTTTATAAAAGTAGAGGGGACTTCCCCCTCCCCACCCCTGAGAAGGTTTACAGCTAAAGGAAGAAGCCATAAAGGGTTTCAGATGCTTTGGTGGTTTTCCTCCTCATTTTCGTTTTTAGTGATAGTTGAACATTTTCAGTGGTGTGTTTGAGAGGATTAAGACAGGGATGACAATACAAAACACCGGTCTGTAGTTAAATATTCAGTGTTCTGGTGGGCAGCAAGGGTTTACATCAAATCCCAAAGGTTTTCATCAAGTCCTACCTACTTGTGGCCTCTCTGCGTTTCCTGAACCTAATTTTTACAAATCCATGGGGACTTCCCCGAGAGGCACAGAGGGGACAGACCCGAGGCTCAGCTTGTGACACGGTGACCTATAGTCACCAAAGCTCCAAAGTGTTAAAAGAAGAAAAGATGCTGAGAGGTGACTGCTCCTTGCTGAGAAGGCAGCTTGGGTGCTGGGTCCTCCTGGTCCCCCATGCTGGAGCTGATGGAGTGGGTCCTGGATCAGCTGGAGCTGATGGAGTGGGTTTCCTTGGCCTTGCAGTTCTCTGGGGAGGAGTGAAGCCTGAGCCAAGCTTTTCCTGGAGTGGAGGCTGTCCCTTGTGGGCTCTCATTGTCTAACAAGAGCTGGTTCCATGGCACTGCCCTGCTCTCAAGTGGGTCCCTAACAGAGCATGCGGCACAGACTGCGATCCCTGACCGGGCATCCGGGCAAAAAGGGAAAAAATGCCATCAAATATGGCATAAATGGGCAAAGGCAAGGTGATAATTCATAGGAGGATGTGGTTGATTATTGAGAATAAGGGTTGTTCTGAAGTGAATTAATTTTCCTCTTTGCAATGCATGAGCAGTCAGTTATTTAATGAAGACGAAAACGGGAAATGAAATTGAGGAAAGGCAGCATTGCTTTCTGCAGGACGAATCTCTGGGATTGCCTGCCATGGGATGCCAGGGAGGCTGAGAGCTTGCATGGATTCAAAAAGAGGTTGTTAAATTGCAGAAGCAGTGAGATGCTGGGCTGCCAGAGTCCTTGTTATGGGTGAAATTAGAAGGAACTTTCCCCAGGCAGCCTTTCCCTATGAACTTCCTCGTTATCCCTGTGTTCATGGATGATCTCTCCAGGCTCCCCACAAACCATGAGAAGGACAAGGTGGTCAAAGGAAGGTCCTTTCGAGGGGGAAGGGGCACAGATCAGCAGGAACAGAGGCGGTCAACGGCTGCTGGCAGGCACAGATGTTTTGTTTCGCAGTTTTCCTTGGTGGGAGGAGGGATTTGACATGGAGAGGATCTGCTCTGCCCTTGCTGCTCTCAGCGGTGGCTGCTACTCGGTGCTGTGATTTTCTGGCAAGTCCCAAGGTCCCCGGTCCCCTGGGGGAGCTCGAAGGAAGCGGGAAGCGGAGCAGGCAGCTCCATGGCTCTGGAGCATCGCTGTGCCACCTCCCCATCCCACCCGAGCGGGAAGCAGCCACACTGAGGACACATCTGCACGCTGGGACGTGCCCGGGGCTGCAGCTGTCATTTGCCTGATGGCTGCAAGGAAGGTGACATTGAGATACAAGGAGAGGGGGAAAAAGTAATTAGGCTGAGACTCCTCTGGGCAGACGAAGTACCCTGTGGATTGCCGAGCTGCGGCTGCAGCGGGCTCCGTGCGGAGCTGCCGTGATTAATTGGAGATGTTTAGCCCCAGTCACAGAGGCTGCCGCCTTCTTTAGCTCAGAGTTTGCTGGGGAGCAAACCACTCCAGTGAAAAACGTGGGCTTTGCTGGGCTGCATCCCACGGCTGTCCTGCTTCTTTACCCCTGGACACAAGGCAGCCTTTGGAAGCGGCACAGGATCCATTTCAGGCGTATCAGAGAGGGGAAAAAAACATACAGGAAGGTGGACTACAATAGAAGGGTTGTCTGATAGGAAACCCCGGACAAATAAAAGCATTTTTCCCCAGGAAGCCCAAACCAGGACCATAAACCTCTGAAAGATATGGTGTCACATTTTTCCAAGGGAAACAGCTGCCTGAAGAAGCTGATAGCTGGGAGTGGGATTTTTTTTACCCCCTTCTTTGTGTTTGGAGAGGCTGCTGGAGGAGTAGCAGGATATCTGATGGGCAGAGGGACAGGTCACAGTTCTCCAGGGGAGGAGAGGGAAATCCCAAGCCAGCAGCTCAGACTGAGGGAAGGGAAATTTTAAACCATTTGTGTAGGGGGAGAAGGGGGAATCCCAGATCACTGATGAAAAAAAAAAAAAAAAAGAAAAAAAGATGTGTAGGAGAGGGTCCTGCCTGCTTGGGATATCAGCACTATAATCTCTGCCATGGGAAGGGGGTTTTAACCCTGGAAAACCCCTTTGCTTTCTAGCACACGGCTGTGCTGCAGGCTCACACCTCACTGTGTGTTTTGGGGCGGGTGTGTCAGTGCTCTCAGAAGCCGAGGGAGCTGCTTCCTCTCCTTTGGGTTTAGGTCTGTATTGATTGCTTGTATTTGTTTCGCCTGTGTTTGGCTTTCATTCATCAGCAATTAGTGTTTGGTTCTCTTGGCTGTGTTTTGGGATGTTTCCCAGCTCTTCTGACCTTATCTCCATCAAGGATAAACCAGAGCAGTTGGGAACCATGGGGGATTAGTTACCAGCATCCGATTGTGGCAGGTCCAGACTGCGTCCATGTGAATAATTTTTCTGGGAAAAAACCCAACCCCAGACAACCTTCCTCCTCTTCCTCCTGAGCTCTGCACGGGTGCCTCACAATTTAGATGTTTGTTCCCATCCAGAAATGAACTCAAGCTGTGGATAGATTCCCATTTGGAAATGTTCCTCCCTGTCCTGTTTCGTTTACGTCAGCAATCATTGGGGATGCGCCTGAATCTCCCTAGGGCTTTGGCTGTCCTGAAGCTGGTTTTGCTCCAGGCGGCTGTTGGTGTGAAGGCTTTTGCCTCAGCACCGCTGGTGGTGAGGGACTTTGGACAGATTTATTCCCATCCTCCTCCGAGGAGGGGTCTGACTCATGGATCCTGGTCCGAATTGAAGAGCGAGGGGTGGGTGCACCACAGTGGTACTGGGACAGCCAGTGATGGATGACTTCAGCTTTGAGAAGACCCTAATTTCACCGTCCATGTTAGCGGGAGGGTTTTCCACCTCTTTACTGCATCTGGCTTCCTTCCCCCTGGGGCCTGGGCCGCACATTTGGTGACAGCGAGGGGCTGGCAGGGGCTAGCGAGGGGGACAGGCGCCGCTGTCGAACAGGATCTTGCTAACCACATCCTCCTCCCGCAGCCGCAGGTCGGGGTGGCCGTGCTGGGCGCCAGATGGCCGTGCCGGGACGGGGCGCAGCCAGGCTCGGGGGCCGGGGGCTGCCGGAGCGGGGGCTGCAGACAGCCGGCACACAGCCCCAGCATCCCCCGGCCAAGACGCAATGGCACGAATCCCCGACGAGTTTCCCGGCGCCGACCTCCTCCGCTCGGTGGCGAGGGCGAATTTAAACGCCTCCAAAAAAGCCTGTGGTGTGCGCAGCCCTCTCCAATTATTAGTTTGTACCACAAGCTGCTTCCTCCCTCGAGCCGCTTTCATGTCGCGTTGTTTTCCTTTCCAGGTGGGGCCGTGGGCTCCCCGCTGCCCGGCCCCGGGGCTGCCTCCTCGCCGCCGTGTCGGCGGCGCCGCCGGCTGCAGCTCTGCGGGCGGAGAGGCCACCTTTGTCTGCCTGTCTGCCTGCCTGCCTGCCAGCCAGCCCGGCCGCCCCACTACTCCTACTCCTACTCCTACTCCTACTCCTACTCCTACTCCTACTCCTACTCCTACTCCTACTCCTACTCCTACTCCTACTCCTACTCCTGCCGGAGCTATTTCGGGAAACAGCAGCTGAGCCGGAGGATTGTTAATTGTTCGTCAAACCCCTTCCAACCGGGTTGAATCACATGAGGAGATTAGAGCGCCCGGTCACACCCTTTCCCTCCGCCTACTTCTCCCGTATCCCCCCCTACCCGCAGGGGTGGGGGCAGCGTCCACTCTGCGGGCGGATGGAGGGACAGGGGCTGCGCCCAACTCTCCGGGATGCTGCTCCCTGCGAGGCTCCCACGCAGCGCCCGGCTGTGGGAACCACGGGGATGGCGAGCCATGGGGATCAGGAGATCGCCCCGTCAGAGGGCAGCCCCGGCGGGGTCACCGCCAGCGGGGCCGCTCCGGGCGCAGGCAGGAGCCCAGGGCAGGCAGGAGGCAGGCAGACAAAGCCACCCCAGGCGCTGACCTCAGAAGCTGCCATGTGACTGCCTCAAAGTTACTAAAGCATGACATCAGCCTGGGAGGGAACGGCAGGGCTGCCACCAAAATACTGCCTGGCTTCAACCGGCTGCTGCCTCTGCCTGTGCTGCTGCTCGTCCTCTCGGGCCTGCCTCTTCCCTGGATCCCCCCGAGGGAAAGCAAACCATCACCCCATCTCTTTGCAAAGGGCACAGAGAGCAGGCAGCAGCAGGGCAGATGTCGAGGCAGGGCTTTGGTGCCCCAGGAAGGACGTGCTGATGGTTGTGCCTGACACCAGGCATGGTGTTAGTGGGTGAAACTCGTGATACTGGGTACAAGCTCTGCTGCCTGACGTTCTGCACCTCTGCTCCTCCCTGCTGGTGCTCTGTCTGAGCACTCAGAGGGATGCGGGACCGCTCAGTACCCATCCCCATCCTGCCAATCCCCCGGGTAGGGCAGGGGGAGGCAGCTGGCTCGCCTGTTCCTAGGCCGGGTAGCAGCCAAAATGCTGGAGAGAAATGGTGCCTCATGCCATCAGGGTGAGGTGGTGAGCCACAGAACAGGTCAGTCCGCTCAGATCCAGGCATCTTCACCCAACAGGGCTCCCACGCCATAGCTCCTCCACCTGCGCTGGGCTTTTTCCAGCTGCTGTGATGACTTTGCACTGCTGCTTTTCGTCCCTGGGTTGGGATATGCCCAGATGAGATGTGTCAAATCTTTCTGTCCCAGGTTACCTCTGCTGAAGGCGCAGGTGCCCAGATCCTGCACACAGCAGTCCCGGAGCTGGTGATGCTTTTCCCAGGGGCACGGCCAATGCTGTGCCGCCAAGGGGATGCTGGCAGTGGGCAGATGTGCTGGCTGCAGGTGAGGAGCCATGACTGCAGTCCCAAGCATGCGAGCCCAGACCTGCCCTGGCTGGTTAGACTGACCCGAGAGCTTAGGACAGGGTGTTGCTGGCCCTCTGAGGTGCGGGGAGCAGGTTTGGCAGGTCCAGAAACCCTCGTTTCCCACCGCTGGATCTCGCGTCCCTCCGGCCTCCCACGCCGGGTGTGGAGGGGACAGCCCCGCTCCCTGCGGCCAGGAGAGGCTCTCCCTGGTGTGGGCTAAGCTGGGACCTTTTGCCTGTGGGACTTTTTGTCTGTGGGACAAGCTGGGCCTGGCTGTTTTGGCTGGAGTTTTGGCTATGTGGCTGAGCATGCTCTGGTCTGGTCACTTCAGATGGAGCATGGCAGGTTGGGTGGAGGAGAGGTGGGCATTTTGAGATGTCAACACCCAGGCTGAATGCTGTTGTGTCCGACACTCAGAGAGTGGCATTTGAGGTTTTCCATCTGTTTGACCGGGAGGAAAACATACATTTGTCCTGAGTGTGGTTTTTTTTTTTTTGAAGAAGGCTCTTGCTATGCCAACTACGTGTTGGTGTGGCTTCATCTTCATCTGTTTTTTGTTACTTCTGTGACCAGCCATCCTTTCGTCCTTCCAGAAAGCCAGGACATGGTGACAGATCCTGCCAATGAAACATCATGACAGGCTGTGGCTTTCCTTTGGGGGACTCCATGGATTAATCCCCTGGGAAAAAAGGGATGGAAGCTAGTTATGTGTCAGCTGGGAGTGGAAACTGATACTCTGAGGCAGCACGTTAAACTTCCTTAATTTTAAGCCCTTTCACTTCTTCTCTGCTTGCAGATGGTGGTCAGTCCTCAGTGGGAGGACGGGGGTCTGCACTCCAACCTCTGAAACGCCCTCCAGGCTTTCCTGGAGGCTTCCCCGATGCCTGGAGCTGTGTCTGGGGCTAACTGTGCTGTCCCCTGTGGCGCCCAGCCACCTGGCTGGTCCTGCCACCAGCCCTCACAGCTACAGCCAAGTGAGGTTTCAGTTCCCAAAGTGCTTCAGTTTGCCATGGTCCCTCCCTATCACCCTTGGAGATGCTGGTGGCCTGTTGCCCTCCCCTGTAGCCCTTCCCACCCCTATTTATCCTTCCTTGTAGCCCTTCCCAATCCTGTTGAGGATTTTTCTCTCTGTCCCGGGCTTTCTGTGAGCTTCACTGCCGGACTCCTGGAGCAAAATTCCGCCTGGCAGCTGGGCAGGCACGGCTTTCTGCTCCCCATCAGGGCACATTTTCCTTGAAAGACTCAAAGGCACACTTCCCCCTCCAGCCAACACTAGCACCAGCTTCTTCTCCTTCTCCAGCACGATAGGATACCAGAGACGGGCTGAAATTGCGGGAAATGTTCCTAACCAGACAAAACGGGGGCTGCGCTTGGTTTGATTTGTTTCGTTGGGGGCTTTCCCCCACCCCGCCCCAGGAACGTCTCCATTGCTTCGTCCAAGACTCCCCGCGCTGCCCGCCGGTCCGAGCGGGCCCTCGGGGGTGCAGCGCGCCGGGGATGCCGGTGCCGGTGAGCCCCACCCCGCGCGGCGCGCTGCCGTTGCCGCTTTAAGAGCCCTCTCCGCGGGGCGAGCTTTCGAACGCGCTGCCCTGCACCGCTATTGGCCGGCGCGCGCGCGCGGGGGCCAGCCGGCGGTTGGAGCGGCCGGCGGCGCGCCCTGATTGGCCGAGGTGGAGGCGGTATAAAAGGCGGGCGGGCGCGTGGGCTCCCTCAGTCTGCGGCGCGAAGGGGCGGTGTGCGGAGTGGCCGTGCGGCGCGGATCCCCTCGGCCCGGCGCGGATTTTTTTTTATTTTTTATTTTCTTTTTTCCCTCCCCTCGCCGACCGGTTTTCCCCATGGAGTTCAAGCTGGAGGCTCATCGTATCGTCAGCATCTCACTGGGCAAGATCTACAGCGCTCGGGGCCAGCGCGGCGGCCTGAAGCTGCACAAGAACCTCCTGGTGTCGCTGGTGCTGCGCAGTGCCCGGCAGGTCTACCTGTGCGAGCCGGGCTGCCCGCCCGAGCCGCCCCCCNACAGATCTGCTGCGACGAGCCGGTGCTGCGGACTCTCAACCCCTGGAGCACGGCCATCGTGGCCTTCTGATGCCCCGGCCGCAGAGACTGGCTCCCCGCCGCGGGCCGCGGGGCCCGGAGGTGACACCCGCCCCGCGCCGCCGCACGGGAGGGGCCGGGGGGCAGCAGCAGCACTTCCCCGTTCCCCGCCGGGTCCCGGTTGCCGGTACCCGCCCTGGGAGCGCCCCCGGCCCTGCCCTCCCGGAATTCCCCTTCCCGGCAGAGCCGCCGCCCTCCCCGGCGCCCGGGGGAGGCTCCTCGGCTGCCGCCGACCCCGGGGGCGCCCCCGGCGGGTGATATTTTAAGCTTGGAAAGTATTAAGTTTAAGTTTATTAAATAAAGTCTCTATTTTGGAAAGGTTTAGGTCAGAACATGGTGCTTTTAAAATTGTTTATTGAGAGGAACGAAGTTTACAGACGCTCTGACGGAAAGTCCTTGAGCCTGTTTGTTAGGCTTGGTAACTCCCGGTCTTTGTTGTATAAAGGCTTGGGGCTCCCGTAGGGAATTTTGTACAGTGTTTTCCTTCAGTGATGTATCATGTTTTGTATAAAATGTCATTCTACGTGTACAACACGTATTAAATATTTTCAACTGTATGAGCCTAGTTCCTGTTTGTGCCCCGCTGGCTCGAGGGGGAGGAGGGCAGGCAGCAGCCGGGGTGTGGTTCTGCATGTCTGTGGCTGGATCCACCCAGCCTCGCCGGAGGCTTGGGGTGGGTTGGAGTCCAGCTCTTCTGGGAGCTGGGGAAGAAAAGGAACTTATGTCAGGGTGCCTGGAGTCCTTCCCAGGATCTTCCAGGTGCTCCCACTGTTCTTCTGGCTGCAGCCTCTTCCCGGGGCTGGAGCTGCCGTGGCATTTGAGGTCTTGCTCTGAAAGTACCTAATGTGCAAAGTCACTGTCTGTGGGTGGAAGGCGGTTGCTAAATCCCCGAGCAGCAGCTGGGTGCAGTCTGACCAGGCCTGCGGCACAGCCGGGCCGAGCACTGGCCTCCAGCGTTGCCTGCATGGAGCTCTGGGTTGGGGCTGTGTGAGTGGATTCTATCCAGCAGAACACAGCTACTGCTCTGCAAGAAGTGCTTTTCAGTGCCTCCTCTTTGCTATTACTTGCAGAATAGTTCAAACGATAAATATCAGGAGGGTTTTTTTCCTCTTTCATTATCAGTAAAACTATAACTGGGTTAAAGTTCCTGCTCTTAGGGGTGGGGAGAAAAGTTTGGCCTTGGCTTCACAGTGAGTGGAGTGCCCCAAGGTGTTGTAATTAGACTGAATTGTGGGGGGGAATTTTTTTTTTCCTTGCTTCTTGCTGGAAGATTCACTAGAGGCTTCTCTGCTCCTAATTAATGAACTTTCCAACTGAGAATTGCATCTCTGGCAAGTCGAAGATGTTTATGTGCTGTGAAATGCAGCCTGGGATATCTGGCTGAACCTTGGGAGCCCGTTTCAGGTGGGAGACGAGAAGTGACCAGCACAAGGGTCTCTGCTCCATGCTGGAATAGGCACGTGGGGAGCAGTGCTGCCCCAAACAGAGGGCAGAATGGGGTTTTTACACCTTGTTTCTGTGACAACTGGAGGGTCATCCCAAAGCAGGGGGAAGGGAGACATTAGGAGAAGCTGCCTGGCTTGGGGTGGCTGTGAGGCAGCTCTACTACTTTGTGTACAATTTAACAGCTCCCTATTCTTAGGTAAAAGCAAAAGTCCTACCTTCTGAATTTTCCAGGTAATTGCACCTAATGGTGACACGCAATTTCAGTCTGGTAGACGACACAAGGAAATGGGATGTGATGAGACATTTCTTTTCACTTGCTGTCCTTTGGGAGGTGGTGGGAAGGCACTGTCCCTGCTTCTCTTGTACAGGGACTCTCCAGGAGAACGCCCCACTCTCACTCCCCTCCCAAGGGAGATGAGGTCACCTTAGGATCTCTCCAGTAAGAGGAGAACAGGAGAAGGAGGATGGCTACAGAGGACTGTCCCCCAAGCTCTCCTGCTCCCTCATGCAACAACTCCGCTCTGAGGGTCAGAGGCTGGGCTGGAGGATGGAAACAGCCTCCTGCTTCTGCACCAGCACCATTTCCTTCCCGAGGCCAGGGGGAGCAAGTTCATCCTGCTCCTTGTCCACCAACAGTCTCCGTGGAAGTGGATGATTTTGCCCAGCTTCCAAGTCCTGAAATGGGATGGGGGCATTCCTGATCTTGGCATTTCCAAAGGTTTTCTGGGCATTCAGCCCCTGGAAGATCACCTGGTCCCACTGGTTTGTGTGGCCCTGGTGTCTCTATACAGACAAGACCCAACCTCCCTCTGGCACGGAACACGCAGCAGCACTCTTATCTACTCTGTCTTCCAACAGCTTAATTGCTGCTGGCCTCTGCAAACAGGGCAGAGACTGCCCACAGATGCCCACGCAGCTCTCTCGGGCTCGTGTGACCTCCCGTGGAGATACCTGAGGTGAGCGAGTTCTCCCTTCCCGGCTCATGGCCACGGAGCCGTGTCCCTGAAAGACCCAGCCCAGCTCCATCTGCTGTGCCGACGCATGCCTTGCCTGCTCCTGTGGCTGTGTTCTCGTGACACGTGGGGTTTGCTCCCTGGGACATGCGTGTCCCTGGGGAGCCTCTGGCTGCTGTGGCTGACAGGGATGGAAAAAAATGATGGAGATGGGATAGCTGCTGGTGAGCTCTGCTGAGGGGTCTGAACCAAACCAGCCTCAAATTGAAAAAGATCCCTAATAATGACAGTGTGTTACTTTTGGAACCAATTTTCTGCTCTGTTTTATTTTTTTGCTCACCCCGTACCTTTTCTTTTTTTTTTTTTTCCAATTCCTATAATCACTTTTATGTAAGCTGGGTCTGTTTTCCTTAACTCATCTGTTCTGTTGTGCTGCTTCAACTCCCGGACTTTTTCTTCTGCTCACAGTGCTACAGAGACGAGGGTGACGGATGGGACAGCTGAGCAAGGACAGGGAATGAGCTCGAGCTTAGGCTAGTGACCCAAACTCACTGCCCAGGCCAATGCCGAAGGAGGGAAGAGAAGTGCATAAATAAGCCAGATAAAAATAAAAACTTCTATCACTTGGGAGAGAGGGTGACTCCTATGGAAACTGCCTCACCGGGTCGAGGAGGATATGACTTAATGGGAAGATGGCAGGATCCTGCCCTTCCTAGAATAGCTACGAGCTGCTGGAAGCACTCTCCTCGGCTGCTGCCCTTCCCCCCAGTTCGGGTCAGGTCCCGTGGGAGAGCAGAAGTGCTGGGAAAATCCTTTAGCACAGCCGGAGGGTGGGATGGATGCTGGCAGAGAGAGCGTGGCAGCTGGGCTGCCAGGGTGATGCTTGGGAAGGAGGGCAGGCAGCAGGCTTTCCCTTTTTCCCTGCTGTAATCATCCAGGAGCAATCCCTGGTTGCAGCTCCGGGCGGGTGAGCCTCGGCTCTCCTCAGGGACACCTTCTGGGGAGAGGGAATGGCTTAAAACCGGCTCTCGCCAATAAGGGAGTGTCAACGGTGTGAATCATCCCGGCCTTTAAAGGTGTCTGGCCCGGGCCAGGTGCCAGCAGGGCCTGGGGGAAACTCTCGGGGCTGGGAGCCGACGGGCAGCCGGGGGGGTTCGAAGGAGGCTCCGCACTTCACTCCGGCTGCTCTCGCTCCCTCCTGGCCTGATGCAACCCGGCATCCCCCGCCCATCCCTCCTCTCCTGGGGCAGGGGAAGGGGAGGAAGGCTCTGCACACTCACTGCTGCAGCATCCTGTGTCAGCGCTCAGGAATCCGGCAAGCTGCTGGGAGGGAGGCGGGAGGCAGGCCAGCAGCGGGGCTGTGCCTGCCGGGGCCTCTCCCTGCCTGGGGAGCCCGGGGGAACCGGAGCTGGATCCCTAAGGGCTGCTTCTCCTGGGGCCTCTCCCTGCCCGGGGAGCCCGGGGGCACCAGAGCAGCCCTGGCAGGAAGCTTTGCCCAAGGCTAAACCCCAGGACCCCCTTTTTTGGGAAGGAGGGATGCGGGGGTACTTTGGCACAGCACCGCGTGCTTAAATGACAGCTCCGAAGGCTGACAAGAGGCACGCCTGGATCCCCCGTGCCGCTGCGGGGCTTGCATCTGTCCCCAATGTACTGTGCTTGCCGGCGGTGCTCAGCCAATATATATTTAGGGTGGGTGGGGGGACCCCCCTCCCCGGTCTCCGGCGGGCTGGGGGGGTTCTGGCAGGGGAGCAGGGAGAGGCTCCGTGTTTTCCTGGGCAGGGTGGTCCAGCCCAGGGGGAGGGGGAAGGCAATGGAGCTTGCTGGCAGGGCTGCGGCTCATGGAAACTCCAGAGTTTCTTCCAAGGACGATCCTTTGAGAGGTTGGACTGGGGCAGAGAGAGGGGTTGACACCGTGCGGGGATGGCTGGAGTGGGGAGAAGCTGGCTGGAAGGTGCCCAGAGCCGCCTTGGCAAGGAGGGACCCAATGGAAGGGAGTTATTCCAGGCCAGCGCGGTTCCCGGAGGCAGGGTCAGGGCCAGGCGAGCACCGGGATGAGCGACAAACACAAACAACTCCCTTCTCCCGGTCTTCTGGTTGTGATTTCTGCTCCCGACATGCAAACCCTGAGGGGCCCCCCTCCCCTCCCTCCTTCTCCCCAGCTGGGCGAGGGCTGGCCTGGCCGCCTAATGAAATGCAGAGCTGCTTGGGAGAGCAGGGGGAAAAAAAGGGCTCTGTTTGAGGTTTTGTGCCTCTGGTTTCCTCTGGCCCTCTCTCCCAGCAGGGTGATTTATTGGTGATGGAGCCTGGGGAGAGGGGGAGGGAAGGGCTTAGAGCTGCAGGCAAATAGTCACCGTTTATTTCCCAAGCACTCACGCGAAGCAAAGGGGAAAAGGGGGGGAGAGGGAGGTAAACTGCCTGGGAAGGGGTTGAGGAGCATGATTTACTGGAGCTGGGCTCTCCCGAGTTTCTCGCAGTTGCTCTGAGGTGGTGTTTGAGCACTTTGCACGCCAAAGAACTGGCTTTGAGGTGGATGCCCTCTCCCTCTATCCCAATTTTCCCACTCTCCCTCCCTCGTGGCTTGCCTGCCGGGCGGGCAGTGCGGTGCTGAGAGCTGCCTGAAGGCATCTGGGCTGGCTCTTGTGGCCCAGCACTCGCTCCTCTGGTGCAGCCATCCTTTTTCCCTTTGCTGCAGCCACAGCCAAGGAGGCCAGCCAGGCCTTTCTCCACCAGCAGAGGTACTGGTTGTCACTGACCTGGTTTTGGGCACCTGCATGCCCACAAAGGCACTGACGTGCTGTGACCTGCCTGGCTGCAGACAGACTTGCTGCCTGCAGCTACCCTGGCTCAGACCAGCCTTACACTTAAGCCAGGCTTTAGGCTCTGCCGCGTTGCTGTAGCACTGCCAGCAGTGGGGTGTCCCTGTTCTGCAGGATGCTCCGGTGTGCTGCTGTGCTGCAGGGTCACCTCCTGCTTGGGAGAGGCAGCCAGGGCTGTCTGTTTGCATGCTCGCTGCTCTGGTTGGGAACGAATGTGGTTTCCTAGGGGGAAGGTCTCCTCCTCCTCCTCCTCCTCCTCCACCTCCTCCTTCTCCTCTTCGCCTCTGCTGACAGCGTCTGACCTCAGCTGTCGTTCCTGGTGGTGCAGGGGATTAATCTGAGCCTCGGGACAGGTTAAGGCATGTCCAAGGCGGAGGAGAGCTTCATGTGTACAGACACAGAGGAAGGAACAAAAACAATTCCCAGGGAAATATTTTCCTGCTGCTTTTCCTGGCAGCGAGCAGAGCGGGAGGAAAAGACCTTGCTTTAAATTGCTTGCAGGAGAACTCTAGCCCGGGATCTGCTTTGCCTTGGCCTCCCGCACCCCGTGAAGCTCAGCCCCCACCTCAGACCCGCAGGAGGGATGGCACAAGGGGTGCTCAGCCCCCCGAGGAGCCGCTCAGCATCCCGGGCTCTGCTCAGCCAAGGATTCCCTCCGACTCCCGCTGCCTGCCAAGCTCCGGCTGCACGGAGCCAACCCGGAGCATTTGGAAAGCGAGGGGAAGGAACCTCCCCTCCCCGGAGCCGCGGCAGGGTCCTCTGGTGGACTCTGCCCTTTGCCTGCTCCGGCCTCGGCCGCCCACCTCCTCCTCCTCCTCCTCCTCCTCGTGTGCTGTTTGCTTTGGCAAGACCCGGCCTCCACCCTGCCAGCGAAGCCCTGCGGTCCCGGAGCAGGCGGAGCGGGGGAAGCCAGAGGCGCGGGGGATGGAAAGCAGGGAGGGAAGCGGAGAAGCAGACGGCTGGCTGGGCGGATGGGACATGCCGGCCCTGCTGCGAAGGGCAGGAAGGACACGGCTCACTTGGAAATCTGGAGGGTGGGCTGGGAGAGGCAGGAAAGGGGAGAGAGAGCAGGAAGCAGGGAGCACGGCCAGAGCGGGATGCAGAGGTGGGAGCCCCAGTACCGCCCCAGGCTTGGTCTGTGGGAGTCCTGTGGGCGTCTCCACCCCTCAGCCGCGTGCTGGGGGATCTGGCGGACGTGGTGCCCTGCTCCCTTCCTGGAGCAAGCAGGGGATGCTGGCAGAGTGGCACAGCAGCAGCGGATCCCCCAGGCGCTGTCCCTCGTGGAGCCGGGGTCCCAGCTGGAGCGGGGCTGGAGCATCTCTAGGAAAAACAGGAAGTGGCTTTTTCAGCCGTGTGCCCCTCAGTTCCTCGGATTTATTCCTGCTGACCTGGGCATCGAGCAGTGCAGGCAGGTGGGCTTTACCAGCACACGTGCTCCTCCATCCCCGCTGCTGCCACCCACCACGGGTGGTGGCAGGGTGTGCTGGTGGAAGTGCCACGCCGGGAGCCAGGGCAGGACGTGGGTTTGCCCCAAGGCACAGTGCTGAGGTTACCCAGTATCCCTGCCTTGCCTCGGCTGGCTGAAAGGAGGCTGTGGGAGCAGTGCAGTGCTCCATTTCCATGGCAAACAGATCAGGCAGGAGGAATTGATGTGGTTTTTCACCCAGAAATGGCCCAGGGCAGCGTTTTACAGGAATCAGAGTGCAACATGGACAAGCATCTACAGTCCCGTGGGGATGGGTGACTTGTGAGGGGCAGTGGGATACCCTCACCTCTCTGGGGTGAGAGAGAAACCCCTGGAGCCCAAACTTGCCCCCAGCCCAGGGCTGAGTGGATGGAAAACCCCCAGGGCAAGGGCATGGGGAGGGCAGAGCTGGCCACTGCCCGTTTGCAGCCTTATGTGCTCCAGTGGGAATATTTGACCCCGTGAGCCCTTGACATGGTGGGGAGGCTGGGAGGAGTCGCATCCGGAGGAAGGCACAGCTCCCATGGGAAGGCAGGAGGGACGGAAGGATGGACAGGGGAGGGAACCGGGACTTTTCTTCCTGTTCTTTGGAACAGGTTGCCCAGAGAAGCTGTGGCTGCCCCTGGATCCCTGGAAGTGTCCAAGGTCAGGTTGGACGGGGCTTGGAGGAGCCCGGGATAGTGGAAGGTGTCCCTGCCCATGGCAGGAGGATTGGATCTTTTAAAGTCCCTTCCAGCCCAAACCATTCCATGATTCCCTCCTCTGTGGTGTGGCGTGGTTGGCCAGGGAGAGTTGCAAAAAACCCCCTCCTGTGTTTCCCAGCAGGGATTTACCCTGTGCCACATTCACCTTCCCAGCCCTGGCACCCGGCAAGGGCCGTGGCAGCACCCATCACCCCGCAGCCTGTGCCACTTCCTTCATTGCTGTGTCTCTGCCCTGTAGCTGTGCTGTTAACGGAAAGCAAATGTCAGCAGGGTATAAACATTGGATGGAGGCAGCTGGGTATAAACCCCACTGGATATTCATGGCTTTGTTCTCCCATCCATTCTTGGAGCGTGGCTCTGTCCTTGGAAGACAGCACTGGTGAGACCATTGCAGTTTGTATTCTCACAGCCTTGTCCTTGTTGTGGTCTTCCAGGGGGAATTGGTGCATTTTGTGATAAAGGGCCAATGTGCAGAGAGGTGGCCAGGGTGACACATGCCTCCCGCGTGACCTCATCTGCCTTTGGCCCTGGCACTGCTCCCTATGCTGGGCTCACTGAAATTCCCTTCCTGGAAACAGCAAAGGAGCGAGTGTTTGCCTTCAGCTCAGGCGAGTGTGACGCGATGTCCCTGGTCAGTGGCCAGGTGGGGAGGGACCGGCCACGCTGGGCTCCGAGCAGTGCCACAGGGCTGGCTGTGCTGGGAGAGCACCAGGAGACACTTCCCAGGGAGGTCATATCCAGGCAGGAGGGAGGGCTGTTAAAAATAAACAGGGTGACAATTGGCAGGAGGAAGAAGCCACATCTCGTGTGCCCACAGCCCTCCCTGGGGAAGGGAGAGAGGCTGTAGGGCAGCGTGTGCTGCCCGGTGAGCCGAGCACGGAGCCGGGCTCTGATCCCAGCCCTGCCGTGCTGGCAAGGTCAGTCCCCGCCCAGGTCGCCCTAGCGCCTCAGTGTCCCGGCCACAGCCCGCTCCTGCCCTCTCAGCTCGCAGCGGAAGCCCGGCAGTCCCGTTTTTTTGTCCGTGGCAGTCTCTGGAGCCGCAGAGCTCCCGGCGCAGAGCTGCCCGTGTCCTCTCCGGGCGTGGAGAAGCTCCGGAGCGCCGGGGGCAGTGGGGACTCGGCCGAGTGCTCAGCCGGCGCTCGCTCCGGCGTTCTTTTCCCAGCACGGCCTGGGGGGAAGCAGCCGCTTGGCAGAAGCAGCCGGCGCATCCCCCCGCGGCTCCTCCCGCCCGGCCGCGCGTCGCTTCGCGTTAGATCAGGAGTGGAGGGGGCTGGAGTGACCTTGAGAGATGCTGTGTGGTGGCTCCGGCCCTCCAGATCGCCTGGCAAGGGATGAGCCAGGCTTTGCCCTCACGGAACTCAACCCCCATGAGATTAAGTGGCTGCCCTATCCCAGTCCTCACTGTTTTGGGGATTTGTTGGAGGTTCAGGTATCTGGGAGCTCTTCATGTGAAGCAGCGCTACCCAAACCCAGCTGCATCTGTTCAGATGAGGGCTTGGTGTCTGTAAGGACACGCTCAGGGCTGGCCGGGCCAGGTGCAACGTGCCGCTGTCATTTCCCGGAGCCGGTGGCCTGCAGCTTGTCCCTACACGTACCTGCACCGTGATTCACGTCTCCTGCTCGAGACCAGCATGAGTGTGCATGAAAATCAGGGTGAATTCCTTCGGCCGCGCTAGGGGCAGGAGACTCATCATCCCCTCTCCTGCTCCTCCTCTGCCCTGTGCGTTCCCACGGTGGCAGCCAGCGGTGCTTATCTCCGTGGGAACAAGGGCACTGCCCATCCCTCATCAGATGTGCTTCAAAGCGCCCGGCTCTGCTGGGAGGGATTGCGGGTGGCAGCCTGGTGCCTCTCCAGATGCAGCGGCCAGCTTGGTGTGCAGGTGGGTGCCGAAGGCTGTCCGTGCTTTGGGGCCAGGTTTAGTGCCAGTGTCCCCTGGGAGAGCTGGGCTCAGCTGTGGCCACGCTGGGATGCAGCTCACCCAGGAAAGAGAGGCTTCAGTGTCAAAACAGTGTCAATACCGTCACTATCGTATGAATGTCACCTTTGGGTGTGATCCTTGGCGACTGTGTCCTGCTGGTGCCTGCTAAGCCCTGGCTGAGACTTGGGAAAACCCAGGACCTGATTGGAAGGAGGTTGTAAATGGAGCTCCTCTCATTTCCTTTCCTTGTGCAGCAAAGCCCTCTCGTGGAAGTTGGCAGTAGCTTGCCAGGGAAAATCCGGCTGCTGCAATGTGTTGCCTCTTCTCGGGAGACGCAGTCTGCTCCCTGGGACTCTGTCCCCCGGGGTCCCTTGGCCTCAGACTCCGAGGAGGTGGGACAGACCCAAACGCACTATCAAAGCCCTGAAGTGCCCATCTGCACGTCAGTGCTGTGTGACTGCGTCTCATCCCGTGGGGATTCCCAGGTTTTCCCAGGGCACTGCTGATCCCGCTCTCCTGGTTGTGTTAGGAGATGCTTGGCACCTGGAGCCCTCAAAAAAAAAAAAAAAAAAAAAAAGGGAATGGGTGCGACTTTGCCTTTCTTTATGCACTTGTAAGGACACCACAAGACACCCCCAGGCTGTAGCACCTGGCAGAGGGGTCTGTGGTGCTGGAATGGGACAGTGTGTGGTTGTTCCAGCACTGGTGCTACCTGGATCTGCTCCAGACCCCGTGCACATCCCCTTAGCCTTGGCAGGGATAATTCCCTGGGGCCAGCAGTGGAGGGTGTCAGCTTCTTGTGGGGCAGCCTGACGTGAGAGAGGCTCAGAGATGAAGCCAAGCCAATGTACAGCATCAACACCAGCAACCCCCAGCCTTGCTGGGGCAGATGTGCTGGCTGGGAGAGGGGAGCACATCAGGACAGGTCCCTGCTCTGCAGCAGCTTCCCTCCCTTCCTACAGGAGGCACTGCCAGTTCCTTCTGTAGGTGCAAGGCTCCTCAGGAGGGTGGACATGGATGGGGTGGCGGGTGGCTTTGTGTTACTCCTCAGGCCCTGGCAGTGCCCTTGTCCTGTCCCCTGAGCTGTCACTGTCCCAGGTGACACGTTATTTACTGCAGTGCACCTTGGCTCACCTGGGAGCATTGCAGGCATCAGTGGCTCCTGTCCCCTGGGCAGCCACAGCGGGTGGGAGCAGTGGCTCATCTCAGCTGGGTTGGAGAGCCAAACAGGCTATGTGCATTGGGGAACAAGGTTTCCTGGCAAGCAGGGCGCTCAAGCCTGTGAAGGATCAGCGATGCCGGCTGACGGGACATTGCTCTCACCTCTCTTCACCTGCAGAGCCAGGTCCCAACTGGTCTCACCTGGGCATCCCACCCATGCCCTGGACCAAAGGCTGTGTTTAAGCTCAGCCCAGAGCTCTCAGCTCCTTGTTTGGCTCTTTGGGGGAGTTTGGGCTGTTCTGTCCTGCGTCTCTGAGGCTCCCTTTGGGCCCTGCCTGGTGCATGAAGGCAGGGGTGTGGATCAGACTGGAGCAGCATCTCGCCTCCTCGCTCTCCTGCAGCACCCAGGCAAGGGGGTGTTGCCACCCTGGGAACCCTTTTGGTGCTGCTGACGATATCTGGGTATTTTCCCACCCCAGTCCTGGCTCTGCTGTGGTGGTGGGTGAGAGGTGCCCTTGTGTTTTGGGGGCGCTGATACCTCATGACCACTAAACCCCATCAAACCCCCAGGAGGTGCTTAAGTGTTTGGTTCCCTTTGTCCTGGCTGAGTTTAATTCCCCCTGTTGGGTATGTTTAAGTAATTTTCTTGTGCTTTTAACGATACAAAAATTGTTATGCTGGCTGCACTTTTTAATTCTCAGTTTAAACTGTAGAATTGCCACCTCCTTGCCCGGGGGCTGATGGCAGGCTGTGTAAATATTTAGTGTTTCTGCGCCCCTGACATCAGCCTCTTAGTTTTCCCAGCCCACCTTCTCTACTGTAGCCAGCAGGGGCTTGCTCCCCGGGCTCTGGGGGCTGACTTACACCCTGCTGGGGACAATATTGCTGCTGCGTCCGGGTGGGGAGTGGGTGCATTTCTGCGCTCGCGTGTGTGAGGAGCAAAGCAATCCACAGCCTTGCTGTCACTGACTGAGAACAGGTGATTTTTGCAGATGGGTTGCTTGGTGAAGATCTCAGTGGCCTGGCAAAGCTGGTTTCCTTGTGGAATGTGGACTTGTTTCCCTTGGAGCATCCCCGGTGGCCAGCACAGGCGTCGTGCTCCGAGCCGGGGGTGTTATGTGCCTCGGAGCTTTCCCCTCTCCCTGTGGAGCCGGGATGTGCATCCTCCGTGGCCAAGCCGGCAGATGGGGCTCCTGCCCACGGCGAGCTGCTCCGGAAGAGGCTGGAGAGCCGGGCATCCCTGGGCAGGCAGGGCTGGCGGTGACCCAGGGATGCTTGCTGACCCCAGTTCCTCCTAGAGGGTTTTTGCTCCACTGCACAGGTTTGGCTTTTTTTGCCTCCTCGTTGTCTCACAGGAGCCGAACTCAACATTTCCTCGAGGCTTTCCTTGCTGTGCTGAGCCTGGTCAAACACACGGTCACTCAGGGTGAAGGAATCCTCGACTTCTGCTCAACTTTGCCCCCCATCACCTGGTCCAAACCCACCTCAGCTGCTCCTGACCCTGCACAGGGGGGACCTGGGGGACCCTTTCCCTTTGGAGGGCTCCTTGTGGTGGAGTTGTACCAGAAGCATAGGACTTTTGCAGCAAGTTGTCAGCTCTCAGTGTTGTTGGCCCTTTTTCCTGGGCTGGGGGCTGAGCTCAGGTCAGGACCATGTTGGAGTAGAGGATCTGCTCTGCTGGCACCAGAGTGTGGATTTGCTGTCCCTTTGGCATCTTCTCCTTCTTTTTTAAAACAAAAGTGGTCTGCAGCCACACCCTCGTGATGGACCGGAGCAAGGTTTAGGTCAGGGGGACCCTGTGGACGAGTGCTCCTGTCCTGTGGTGTCCCCTCCGCTCCTGCTGTGCCTGAGCACCTCACAGCCCTGTGGGATGTCTCACCTGCAGCAGCTGCCTGGCTTCTTCCCTGCTCCGGACGTCTCCAAAGCCATCTCCTGGCACTGTGCTCCCTTTGCCATCCAGGAGCTTGGGTGCCCCAGGGTCTCCCTGCTCCTCTCCCTCAGAACTCTGATACTCTCCCACCCCTGGCCAGGTGTCCTGTGAGCATCCGGATGCAGCGTTCACTTTAATTGTTCAGCAGCGTCTTTGATCAATAAATCACTGTTTGCCATCTCCAAAGTAATAAAATAAAAACCTCCCGGGTGCAGAATGAGTTGCTGGAGATGAATGATTTTCTCATTGCCTGGCCCGAGCTGTAAACCAGCCTCTTCCAGGCGCTGTCACTCCTGGCTCCTCACTCTCACCCTGCTTTACATGTCCCTGGGGAGAGCTCTGCTCCAAGGGACCCGAGGAATGGCCCGGAGCGCTTGGCCCAGGAGGCAGCTGGGAGATGCCTGTCAGCGTTGGTAGCTGCTGTGCTGCCTGGAAACGGCTGCTGTGCTCTTGGAAGGGGATCAGGAGTGCTCCAGGCCCCATCCTGCCTCTTTCTGGCAGGCAGAGGAGGTTGGGGACAGCTCTCCTTGCCAGATCCTCTCCTCTCTGGGCTGTGATGCTGGAGATTCCTGCTGCCATCAGCTTCCCTGCTGGGTGCTTCCTGAGGTGAGGGACGAGGTCTGGGGTGTACCTGAGGCTGTTTCTCTGTAAAATCACCAGTGACTCAGAGAGGGGGGGTGGGAATGGCTTGATTTTGGATTTCATGTGAAGTCTGAGGGGCTTCAGCTGGAAGCAGCAGGATCCAGATTCACAGAGCTGTGTGGAGCAGTGGTGATGCTGGGGGGAGCTGTGGATGCTTAAAAACCAAACCAGTTCTGAGCTCAGGTGGTGCAAAAGTCTGGAAAGAGAAGACTGCGTAGG
Organism: Aleadryas rufinucha; assembly: GCA_013397815.1. NCBI lineage: Eukaryota > Metazoa > Chordata > Aves > Passeriformes > Aleadryas > Aleadryas rufinucha. The sequence goes on from VZTH01005373.1 coordinate 23,756, forward strand.
GCTGTGAAATAAAAATAAGCTTGTCTGTGCTCTGCCACCGTGTCTGCAGGCTCTGAGAGCTGGGAGGGTCATGAGAGGTGATGGCATTGCCCCACATGGGGCTGAGGAGGCTGGGGACTGGCTGGTTCTGCGAGGAGAAGCAGCTCATTGTTCTCATTAGGTGGGTTAAAGGCCTCTGGTGATGACATGGGATTTAATTAGGCAGAGGAGAGGTTTGTGCCTTTGTGAAGCACAGGGGAGGAGATGCAGAGGGCGATGGGCTTGGAAGGCAGTGGGTCACTGCCCCATCCCTTTTCCCCCTGAACAATTGTCCTCACTGGCAGCGCTTGCAGTGGGTTTGAGCAGTCATTTTTCTCAGCTGCTGGGCAGAGGGAGCTTCCCTCCAGAAATATGTGGGAAGGTCTGCTTTCCTCACCCCTGGCAGTGCTCGGGGTCTGGGCTGGGGAGGGCAGCTCGAGGAGCTCCTCAGGGACGCTGAGAGGCGGCAGGTTTGGGGTTTGCCTGATGAGCCCCTTGCATGCAAAGTGGGGCTGAGAAGGGCTGAATGGATCCACTGACCCCCAGATGTGGGCCTTGAGGGAAGGGGACCTGTGGGATCCATCTCCTGGCCCTGAAGCTCCTGTTTGCCCCCAGAGGTGGCCAGCGTGGTGCTGCATGGCTGGGTACGTGGCTTTATCCAGGAAAGGCAAACCCCTTCCTGATCCCAGCCCTCTCCAAAGCCAGCATGGCCTTCCCTGGCTGGGAGGGACTCACATCTCCTTCATTCCTCTCTGATCTGACTGAACAGCCAAGCCCTTGGCAAGGACACCCGAGTCCCCGGGCAGCAGCTCGCTGGTGGGACAGCCCTGTTGGCAGCCAGCAGGGAACACCACCCTGAGGGACATTTATCCCGTCCCCATCCAGCACGGATGCTCTTTGCTATGCGTGTTGCTTGTTCTGTGTGCAGCTCCCTTGAGCCCTTGCTCTCAATTAGCTGTGGTGATGAATTCCTCTGGTTAATTGCATCTGTACCTAAAGGAAAAACCCAGACACCAAAGAGATGATCTGCCTGTTGCTCTAAACTCCTTTGGGATGAACTCAGGGCTCTTCCTGCTGGTGTTGGCTGCAATGGAGACAGCAGAACCCATCAGAGCTCCCAGCTCCCATCCCAGTGCTGTTTGCTCCCGAATCCCTGCTCTTCTCAGTCTCGCCATGCTGGGATCTCTGCAGACACCCCTTGGCCTTGTGGCCTGGTCTGTTCCTCCCTGTCTCCCATGGAGCTGGAATTCTCTCCTGGAATTCTTGTTGTGAACTCCCTGCAGCCTGGGGAAGTGTTTCCAGCACAGAAGCCTTGGTATGCATTTTGTGGGATCTCCCAGGGACTTGTAAAATCCTCCATTTATGATTAAATCTGCTTAAAATCAAATTTTGTTGCTGTGATGAAACTATTCTGCTGTTACTTGGACCTTTCTCTGAGGTGCAGGTGCTGCCTGCTCTGACAGGATCTCTTGGAGCCGTGGTGTGACTCCCCTGTTTGTAGCTGAGAAGTTGGGAATTTTTTCCATACCTATTTATGGATCCGGGCAGAAACTGTTGTGCTTGACACCTGAGGTGCTGGAAGCCTTCAGACTGCCTTGTGGTGGGGACAGGGGGAGCTGGGGAAGCGCACGTTGAGGGGAGGTGGATGAAAATTCCGACTGCACCAATTTAGTCTTCCTGCAGCTGACAAAACAGTTTTCCCCACTAGAAAATTGCAGTGCTTCAACACCCGGCTGTCTCAGGTGGCAAATAAAAGGTGATTGTTCAGCATGGAAATTCCGAGTGGTGCTCTAGAGCGCTCCCAGAGTTGAAACCCTCGCACTCCCAGGTGCACTGGAGTGACCTGAAGCGTTGGACCTGAGAGAGCGCTGCCCCAAGCTGCGTCTCCCCCGGCAGCACCGTCAGTGTGAGGGAGGTTGGTCTGGTGCCCTGTTCCCGTTCCCTGCGTGAGTGATGCTGGTACAGGGACTCGCAGCTCCATTTGACGTCACAGACCCTTGGTGCCCTCCCAGGCTCGTGCAGAAGCCCCCCAGACACGTCACAAATGTGTCCCTAAGGCAGCCCCTGACATTGACACGAGCAGGGTCTGTCTCTCCTGGGCTCCTGCACCTCCAGAGTGGCCTCGGTTCCCTGATAACCCAAAAGGCCTTTGCAGCCCTGCTGCTTCATAGTCCCACCACAGCCTGGCTTAGGGCTTTTGCAAGCTCTGCTTTGCTCTGCATCCTTCCCCTTGGCAGCAGAGCGAGCAGGGACAGCCCAGGAGTCCCAAAGTGGGAGGAAAAGCTGGTGCCAAAGCCTTTCCCTGCTGTGCTGCTTCCCCAGTCTGTGGGCAGAGGCTGTTAATGGGGACTCTGGGTGGTGATGGCTGCATCCATCTGCCTGTCAGCTGCAGCAAGATGTCCTGTCACTGTCTGTGCCTGCCAGGCATTCTGCTGTTTCGGGGTGTCCCTCTTGGCTTGTTTCTCTGGCAGCCTCTCCTTGCAGGGAGTAATTAGCTCGGAGCTGGAGCAGTCGGCGCTGCAGCTGAGAAGAAGGGAAGGGAGCTGGGGAGGGGACCATGGTGCTGCCATGTGCCATCGGGGTGAGGGGACCAGGCCCCCCAGGGCTGCCTGAGCTCATCCTCTCTGCTGGTCCTAATTACAGGCTGGGCTGGCAGGAGACCCGTCCTGGCAGGGCTGCTGCCAGGGTGAGGGAGATGGCAGGAGAGCCACCTCAGGGCTCTGAAGCTGTCCTTTGCTGTGCCAGTGGTGCCCTGGTGCTGGGGCTGAAATGGCCTTTTTTGGGGTGAAATGGCCTTTTGGGGCTTTTTCCCAAAGGAGTGGGCTGTCTGGTGCCCTTGAAGGCTCGTAGCAGCCATGCCCAGCCTCACCCAGGGAGAGCTGTGAGGTGCTGAGAGGCCTCGGGGTGCTTGTGCACCCATTCTTGAGGAACGTGAGGCTGAAGGCTGCCCAGAGAGCATGGGCTGTGCGGAGATGGAGAGAGCTCCAGGCTGTACCAGCAGAGGCAGGGGAGGTTTGGGTGGGGGCCGGAGCTGCCTCCTGGGAGCCAGCAGGGCTCTGGCTCCTGCTGAAGGCACCCAAGGGTTCTGCTCTGCCCTGTGATGGAGAAATGGCCTTGGGAGCCCTGGCACAGCTCTGTGGTTGTCAGTGGAAAACGATGAGACAAGAAGCACCCCCCTTGGTGTTCACTGTGGAGAGGAGGGGCAGGAAATGGATGTTCTCACTGGGCCTCAGCCGAGGGGATAAGAGAAACAACGGGAGCAGGAAAAGCCAGGAGAGGAAGTGATTCATATGTTTAATTCACCCTCCAGTTCCTATTATCCCGTTTTATTAGTGCTCCATGCAGCATTTAGAGGCCCCAGCTGAGATCAGTGTCCCACACTGCTTAGCCTAGAGTGGGAGGTGCGGTGAGGAGGGCCAGGAGCATCCTTCATCTGCAGGAAAACAAAATTATGGGCTGGGGGAAGAGCTCTGCTGCCTGAGCAGGGGCAGCACTGATCTCTCCTCCTGATTCCTCCCAAGAAATGGGCAGCGAAGAGGGGAGATGGTTCCCTGGGGGACACACAAGCTGCTTTGCATAAATCACTCTCCATCCCTGGATGTTTGTACTGCATATGGGGCCATTCTTGGCTCTTTCCACATCTGTTGGGCCTGTGAGAAACCCCTGGGTCGTCTGCTGCCCTAAACCTCCCAGGTTTGTGTTTCAGAGCTCCAGCAGTTGTAGCCAAGGTCCCCCTGGGCTGGCAGCAGGAGGGCAGCTGCACCCCAGCTGTGCAATGGAGGCTTCAGAGCAGGAGGAATGAGGGACCTGCTCTCCATAATCCCCATACTGGGCACTGGGGAAAGGGCGGAGCCCAAAAGACCATGCTTATAATGAAATGGAAGAGATCAGACTTGTGCAAAACATGTATTTTATAGACAGGAAATACCCTGGGACCTGCAAGGATCGTTGAGCCTAGCTGCTGGCCCTGCACAGGACACTCCCAAAATTCACACCTCATGCCTGAGAGCATTGTACAGTACTGTCTACTCAGCAAGGCAGTGCAAGAAGAGGCTTTTTAAATGTAGGAAATAGTGTGTTTTTCATGTAGGAAACCACCTCCTAGGTCCCCTGGGTTGCTGTGTCCCTCTGTCAGGCTGGAACTGGCCAGCAAAATTCCCAAGGGCTGCACTGTCAGAAGAGCAGAGCTCATTGCAGGCTCTGATGTGTTCCTGGGGAAAGGTAGGAGCAAGCTGGGCATTACAGGGTGGTGGCTTTGTGTCCAGTCTGTAGAATGACAAAGGATGATGTCCTTGGTGGCAGCGAGCCCTGCTGTCCCAGGCAGGGGGATCTAGTGCTCATGGATCCACCCTGGAAAAGAGCCAGAGGGGAGCAGTTGGTCCAGGCTCCTGGAGACCAAGGGGAGCAAGTTCACCCTGGCACTGGAGTGGTCTGAGGGGAAACCACACCCACAAAGCTTGTAATGGGATCCAGCAGGCCATGACTCCCCATCCTGCTTGCTCAGCAGATGTGCTTTTCTGATCAGCACCAGCACCCTAAATAAGGGTCTAATTTGGAACTGTCTGGGCTGGGACTGAGTGGTTGATGTGCCCGAATCCAGGGACCAGTGCCTCGTGCCAGCCTGTGCTGCTTGTGCCCTGTGCTGTGGGTGCTCCTCTAGCCAGGGCTCCTGAGCAGTCTCCCAGCAACAATTCCCTCAGCTCCTGGCTGCCTTCAGATGGAACTGCCCAGATGTGAGCTCCCAGAGAAGGCAAGGGGGGACAGACAGGCACTGGAGCCAGACAAGCGGAGCTGGATCTGCCGAAATCCTGGGCTGAAAAGCTGAACCTTCTCCCTGCCTTCCTCAGAGCAAAGCACCAGCCCTGCTTTTGGAGCACTATTTCCACAGCAGGAGCCCCGGGCATCCCTCAGGTGACATCCCAAGGGGAGCAGGGAGAAGCTGTCTGAAGCCCTGCCCGACTGAGGTGGGTTGGGGTGAGCCCAACAGGTCCTGCAGCTCAGGAGGCTGCAGAAGGAAGGGAGGTGAGAGCAGAGAGACTCAGCTTCAGCTCATGAAAGCAATTTCTCTTCCCCTTATTCCATTGCTCAATCCAGGTCTGCGTTTCCAGATTTTAAAAATAGTGCAGCAGCTTCTGTTTCCCATCAGCTAGGTAACAGGCTGTGCTCAAAGCTGGTACATGCAGGCCTTTTTACTGTGTTCCCCCTGCCTTCTTATAATCTTCATTTTTCATTTTTTTGGGACCATAGGTTCTCTTTGGCACAGTCAGCTTCACCACTCCCGGTTTGTCCTAGAGGAATTTACAGCTGGGCTGACTCAGTAAGACATCCCAGCATCCTGCTGGCCCCTGGGAAGTGCTTGGAGCCTGGACTGGCACGCTGGCCTTTAGCTGAGGAAAGCCGTGGTGCCTTTCTGTGTGCTGCAGACTCACGTTTTTCCTCTCTGGTTAGCAGCTTCCTCTGGGTTTACCTGGATTATCTGGATCCAAATTTCCTCAAAGTTCCCTTGAAACCTCTTTTCTCCCAGCAGACACACCGGGAGAGCTGTGTTAAAGCTGATAAGAGCTGGCTCAGAGCTCCCAGCTTTCATAAATACAGCTGCTGACAGCTGCTTCTGTCAGGCTTTAACACCCGTTGTCAGTGGCTCCAGCGAGCAGAGGGATCAGAGCAGGGCAGGACAGCTTAGGGTGTGAGCTGGTTTAAGGTGGGCAGCTTTGGGACTGGATGGAAGCTCTGGGAGCACAGCTGTGGCTCTGCAGATCCTCATCCTGCTCCAGCCCCTCTCCCTGAGCAGTGCTGCATGCCTGGAAGAGGGGAGGCATTCGGGATTTGTCTTTACGGGGCCTGAGTCTGGTTTGCCTAAAGCTGGGGTCCTTGGGGCTCAGATGGGAATTTCCCTCTGGGCAAGGGTGGGAATCACAGAACAGTTTGGGTTGGGAGGGACCTCAAAGACCACCTGGTTCCACCCCACTGTTATGGGCAGGGACACCTTCCCCTAGACCAGGTTGCTCCAAACACTCTCCAACGTGGCCCAGAACCCTTCCAGGGATGGGATAAAGCATTCCATACAGTGGAGACTTTGCAGGACACCTGTCTGAAGAGGGAGTGACTCACTCCAAGGATATGACAAGTCCTGACTGTCCCGCCAGGAGTGCCATGGGGAGAGGAAAAGGTCTGTTTCGTGTGGAGGAGAGACTGCTCAGAGACTGGGACTGAGGGAAAAGCTGCACCAGGAGGAAAGAGGTGCCAGAAAGAAGCTCTTCAGCATTGTAAGTTTCCCTCGTGTACACATCTCTGAGTGCCTCCTGCAGCGAGACTCCCTCCCTGCCTGCTGGCAAGAGGATCCTGTTTGGCTCTGTTTAGACATTATTTCACTAATATTGTTGTTTATCATGTGTTGGAACAGTGCCTCCGAGCCTGAGCAGCCCTGGGGATGCTGGCTGCCTCGCTGGTGCGTGCCTCCCTGTTCCCTGGGCAGGATCATCCCCCACGGGAACAGCGCTGGGGCTCCCTGGGGGCACCCATCACCAGCTCTCAGCTCTGCTCAGGGGGTCTTTAGCTCTTTGCTGTGTCCATATAAAGCTGGGGCGGGCTGGCAGCGTGGCTGGACCTGGCACGGTGGCTGTGCAGTGACCGCCTCTGCGGTGTTAGGGTCATTTTGCGGCCCTCTGGCTTCAAATCCATGGGTCAGATCCCACTGGGGGAGCCACTGTCTCTCTGTAAATCCATCAGTTAAAGGCCTGGGGAATAAAATCTGGTTTGTTTCTGGAGAGCAAAGTGGATGGAAAGCATGGATTCCTTTGGACTCGATCTCGTGGGTATTTTCCAACCTAAATTACTCTATTCCACGATGTTTTGTGCTAAATTCCTCTTGATCAAAGCAGGTGAATTAGGCTCGTGCTGCCAAGCCCCAGGACATCCCAAATGAGTGGATTGGGCACAGCCTGTGAAAATTCCTGGGGCTGCTGATCTTTAGGTGTGCAGGTGGATGTGTTTGGAACAGGGAGATCAGGTGGCTTCCGAGCCTCCTGGGGCTCCCTGCTCTGGCAGCTGGGGTGAGGACAAGGCTGTGCCTGGCTCCTGCTTCTGCCTAGGCCAGGGCTGGAAAAGACTGGGGAGAGGAGGGCGGATTGGGCACCTGCAGCACTTGCTGTCCCTGTCTCAACAGGGGCCTCAAAGGCCTGCTTGTCCTCGGGCACCCTCCAAACTCAGTCTGGAAAAGGCAAAACTCTTCAATGTTGACTTTTTTCGAGTCTTTATAACAGATCATGACAAACTGGCTGCCTGCTGCAGCTGAAGATGCTGAGCCCCCCTTCATCTGGTGAAGGTAAATGTTTCATGAGGGCAGCGCATACAACAGATAACACCACAAATATAACACATAAAAGCGATGATTCAGGAGCTATGCTTGACTTGAACAGGAATGAAATCAGGAGAACTTGTACTGAAAAATAAAATGTTTTCTGGTCCATTTCAGGGTTACTGTAAGCAGAGGAACATCACAAGATGTTTGTTTCTGGAAGCATTTAGGACTCAGCCCTAAGCTGTGCTCATTAAAAATATTTTTAATAATTCACTAATATTTTAGTAATGTGATAAACAACAAAGCTGCTGGTGTGGTCTGCAGCTGGTGGAGGAGCTGAAGAGGACAGGAGACCAAAATGCTGCTATTGGGTGTTTGGGAATCTGGACCACTCTGTTGCTGTGTTTGGGTGGGAAACAGTGGCTGGAGAGGAGTAGGAGCTTTGGAAAATCCATCAAATCCCAGCTTAAACCCACCTGGATGAGCCCTGGGGTTGGGGAGGAGCTGCCAGGAGGTGCCGAGGGACTTTCAAATGTACTTGTTAAAAATACACATTTTAAAGCTCCTATTTTTATTTATTCTTTTGGGATAACACCCTATTCTGCCCTGCAGTCAGGGGGATGTTGAGACGTTGTCCTGGAGCAGATTCCAAAAACATGATTGGAGGTTTGGTGGGAGAAGTGCGACACAGCCAATGCATTTGGTGTATTTGGGCTGTCACAGGGAGGAGCTGGCTGGACCTGCCTCTTGGGTGGCCACCAGAGTTTTAGGGTGAGGATTTGCCCATCCTGCCCAAGCGTGAGGACATTTTGGGGGAGCTGGGAAGATGCCATCGGGATGATGGAGCTGGAGGCAGTGCTGCTGCGCTGCCCTCGCAGGGACTCTGCCCTGCCGTGTCTCTCTCCAAACCCTCTGGATCAGAGGTGGATGAGGAGCAGGGTGGCCCTGGGGAGGTGCCTCGGCTGGGGCAGTGCTGTGGGAGCAGGGGAGGAGGAAACTGGGTGGCACAGCAGGAGCAGCTTTGCCCCGGCTCACTGATGACAGCCCTGGGCGCTTGTTAGGGTTGAATTTCTGTGTGTGCGGACACCAGAGAGCTTTGCCAAAGAGGTTATTGCAGGGAGCTAATTGCCTTTCCATCATCTCCTCAGGTCCTCTGGTGAGCAAAATGACTAAAACGCAGCCGCAGGCTTCCCAGTAAACAATGAGCAGTTGGTTTCACATGGCTCCCTGTCAAAAATCCCAAACTGGAAAGGCAGGAAAACAAACAATCAGATCAGAAAGAAATGGGCTTTTGGCACCGGTTCCCTCTGTGTTGACTGGGCTGTGAGACAGACCCTGAGAAATGGCTCAGATTTGAATCAAACAGCTCAGGCATGGATGGGAAGGGTGGCAAAGCGGATAAAAATGTCTCTGTGCTGAAATCCAGGCACCTGCAGCCACAGAGGAACAGGGGAAGAACACAGGTCCCTGTGTGCTTCCCACATGGCAGAGACATTTCAAACACAGGAGGCTGCGTAGTGAAGCAGAACAAGTGCCAGGAAAATATATGCTCCAGCTAAAGATGGGATCTTGGAAGTGGAGAGCAGCACTCGTTTCATAACAGGAATGTAAACTGAGGGTCCGGGGTGGAGCAGCTGGCAGGGCAAAGGCGTCTCCTCCCTGCTCAGGCTCCAGTGACGGGCTGGAGCTGTTGCCTGCTTGATCATAACCCAGCTGACAGCATCTGGCCAGAGCGTTCAGAGAGAAATTTGCTGATATTTTTTCTTGCAGTCTACAATAGCTGATGGGTAAACGAGATTTTTAGGAGTTTTTTCAGTCAAATTTAGTGCTTCTTGATCATCCCATTCAGGATTCAGCTGGCCAAAAGTGTGGCCCCAAAAGAGAAAGATTTATGGTTTTGTCTGCCTCCCACAGCACTCTGGTATTTTTGTTTTGCAAACTCATCTCATAAATTTGTTACTGATTTTTTTTTCCAGGGAGGATTATCTGTTTTTGGAAAAGTTCCTACTTCAGGAAAGTTTAGTCTCCCTTTACATAAACATCCTGAGATTTAGGACAATTTTTTTCTCCTCTGGCCTCGTTAGCATTGATATTACTGTAAGAGAGTAAATATTATTAAAGATGTTTCAAGTTCCACGGGCTGTCCTGCTGTTAAGCAGAAGTGTGTAGCTTGGCACAGGCAGGTGCTCAGGACCAAACCCCAGTGAGAGCACTTGGCGTTTACTAGAAGGCGCTTTTTTCACCCCGAGGTAGAATTCTGAGTATTTGCCAGCTGTGGAAGGCACATAGCACCACTTGCCCAATTTCTCTCCCCTATGGCAATTGCAGCTTCCTCTCCCCAGGACAGCAGGATGTGTTCCCCATGGAAGTCCAGGCTTTCTGCTGGGTCTGTCCAGCTCTCACCACCCGGTGGGACCAGCAGACAATCTGGCAGCTGGGTTGGAGGTTTTGCTGAATACATGGGGCTTCTTCATTTTTAAAGATGCTTTCAGCTGGCCCTGGGTTTCATCTCTCATCTCTTTAGCTCTGCTTGAAATACCCACAGGCTTATTTGGTAGAACAGCACACAGATCAGCTGGAAAGCCATGAGCGCAGTACTCAAAAGAGGCACAAGGAGCTGAACTTTCTGACCCAGAGTGGTCAATTGTACAGGTACTGATGGCCCCAGAGGGGGTGAGGAGCTGGACCCCACCATTAATTCCTCCTGGGAAGTGGAGGGTGGGCGATGCCGTCCTGCTGCAGCTCCCCTGGGAGGGGAGGTGGTCCCTGAATGGTGTTCCCCTATGTGCTGTGGGTCCCAAGCAGGGGACAGAGAGATGTGGGTGCTCCCCTCTCCCGGGAGGGCAGGTTGAGGTGCTGTAACACCTGTAACACCACGGGCACTGCAGAATGGGGAGGCATCGCCCCCAGAAAAGCTGTAGGTCTGCTCACGCTTGGCAGAAAGCAGTGAAAAATTAGCTTGAAGCAGGCACTAAGTGCTGAAATGCCTGGGGAAGAGCCTGCCTTGCACGGGGGTCCCTTCCCACTCTCAAGCAGGTCCCTTCCCACTCCAGCCCACCTCCCCGGTGTTTGTCTCGCCTGCTCTCAAGCCCCAGCAGCTTCCCTGTTGTCTGTCCCACAGCTTAAATGATCTTTGCCACTGAGGTGTTTTTTCTAGAGTCTAATCTACAATTTACAGCCTTGTCCTGTTCCCTGTGGAGATGCAGAACAATTTATTCCCACACCCTTTGCAGCAACCCTTTACGTAATTGGAGGCTACCCAGTCTCTTCTGCCTTCTGATTTCCAGACTAGACAAATCCAGTTCTTCCAGGCAAATTTTTTCCCCAACAAGCTGTGTTTTGCTGGCCTCTGATTGCTCTCCTTGCTGCCCTCTAAACTGCCCCCTGTTAGTCCTGTATGTGTGGGAAGGAGGAGGAGGAGGAAAACCAGTTAGGATTTTGTGTTGTGTGGAAGGAAAGCAGGATTAAGAACTTGGAGGTCCTTGAGGTCGCTCTCCACAGTGCTGCTCTGTGGGGATGAGAGGTCAGCCGGCCGGCAGAGAGCACGGATCAGGTCTGGGTGGTTTGGACACCAGGCTCAGATGTCTGCAGGTGCTCCCACACAGCTCGGGGCCGCGCAAAGCCGGATGCCCCTGGATGTAAAACTGCCCGTTTCTGCCTAGCTGGGCTTTGCAGCTCTGCGTTATTTGGCTGTTTTCTGACCGACGCCTTGGGCTCTCACCCTGCAGGGCTGAGGGAAGCTCCTGCAGCTCACCGGCAGTGCCGGCAGCGGGTGGGCGCAGCCGCCGCCGCTGCTCCCTCGAGACGCCAGCGGCTCAGCGCGGGGATGTCGGTGCTGCTCCTAGGGCTGTCGCTCCATATTTCATTCCTGTCTAGCTCTGGGTGGTGGGAGGAGATGCTCAGCTTTGTCTCGGTGCCGCTCAGGAATGTCTTTTCTTTCGGGATGAGGAAGCTGATCTGCATTCGTGCCCAGTCATCCACGGAGCCGACAAAATTATTCACGTAACGAGTTCGTGGGGAGAACCTCGCTTCTCCCCCTCCTGCTGCACGGAGCCGGGAGCTGCCTTGCTGGGAAGGCAGAGGGGCTGAGTGGGGTTCTGGGGATGGGGACAGGGAGATGGGCAATGGATGGTGAACTCCCCAGAGTTCAGTTACCCCCAGCTCCCACCGTGAGCAGGTAACCATGGAGACGTCAGAATCCAAGGCATCCCTGGTCCCTAGGGAACAGCACATGTATCTTTAAATAAACATACCCTGGGGTCGTCACCGGGGCGTGGTCTTGGAGTGTTCGGCCGGCTCCCACCTGGGTAAGTGCCAGCTGCAGAGGGGCCATGGAAAGCAGGATTTGGGAGCACCACGCACTCAGGGCTGTGTGTGAGACGGCGGCAAAGCCCCTGCTCTGGGGAGCTGGAGGGATGCCCTCTGCTAGGGAAAGTTCTCATCCTTATCTGTGCCAGCTTGTGGGAACACGGGAGAATGAATGGGAGAATTACGGACAGGAGTGGAGCCTGTGGCAGCATTTGTACCCTTCTGTACATGCCCATTGCCTGGGCATGGGCTGGATTTTGATGTGCAGTGTCCTGGGAGTTGTTTGAGGGGTTTCTATCCATCCCAAAGAGAACGGGAATATGTAGGTTTTCCTCTGCGCCTCCTCCCCGAGGTGCTGGCAGGAGCGCGTTGGGGCAGGAGCATGAATGAGTGAATGAAGGGAGTGCTGGATGAGATGTTTAAATGAAGCACTCATCTCCAGGATTTTCTTCATTCAGATTTAGGGATGAAGGTTTTAGAGAGACAGCACTCGGGCTGGAGTAGCTCTGCTGCTTTCCCAGCCCCAGAGATGCCAGCGAGGCACAGCAGAGCCACACGGGGTCCTGGCAAGGCACAAGGGACAGAAGTGGTGCCCCGGCCCTGGGGGATGTGCAAGTGAGGGGTGTGCCAGGGCAGGGGCTGTGTGCCAGGGCAGGGCTGTGTGCCACGGAGCAGCACATGCCTGGGCTCAGCGTGAGGGTCAGGGGCAGCTTCGGGGCAGCCTTTGCGTCCAGCCCTGGAAGCTTAAAAGTCCAGGATGCTGCTGCTAGATGCTGCCAAGCCGCAGAGGTTTCCTGGGATACTCTGCAGGCTGATGAAAGGAAAAAAAAGCCCAGGGAAAGGGACCCTGTGGCGTGGGCCACCCAAAGGAGCCCCCAGCCGAGGCTGCAGTGGGTGGTCTCCCAGAGGAGCCAGCAGTGACAAGGTTTTGGGGGCTTCTGTGCCGACCAGCCGGGCTCGTGCTGAGCTGTGCCGTGCCAGGGCTCCTCCCTGCCCGTGCTGAGGGGGAATGTAAGAAGTGTCTGTGTGCTGCCTTGGAGCAGCAGCCCTTGGCAGCAGCAGCGGCAGTGCTGCGGGGCTCCTTGAGTGACATGCAGAGCGCCTGTGTCACCTGCAGCCCTTCCACCCGGCACCTCCGGGGCCAGCTGTCCGGGGGTGCTGCCCGGGAAAGCGAAATAGAGCCCGAGAAGAAGCAGTGGAGATGCACCGCTGCAAACTGGACTGCAAACGGGATCGAAGAGGGAGCCTGGAACGCACCCCCTTCCCACCGGCAGCTCTCACATGCCGAGGGAGCAGTTTCTGGCTGATCAGGAGCGGGGGGATGTGCATCCGTGTCCCTTGTAGCCAGAGGTGTCCTTGTTTTGGCTGGTGGTTACGGTCACCGTGCGCTGGTGTGCGCAGGGAGGAGGAGACCCGGGTTGGGAAAGAGGGGTTGGGGAGCACCTACACGGGCTGGGGGGGCACCGGAGGGGTCGTTTGCCAGGTTTGTGGGTGCTGCTGCTGGGCAGTGGCTGACCCCGGGGTGGCCTGCGTGGGCGGAGAGGAGGCTGCGTGCCCCGTCCTTGTCCCGGGGGCTGAGCCAGGAGCTGTGTGCCCGGACAGTTGCCGCCGTGTTTTGTCTCGGCTCCTTCCCTCCTTTGTTATCCCCCGTCTGCCCCCTCTGGTTTATATGCGAGTTCCCTTCCTCCGATTGTCAGAAATTTCTTTTTCACTGTGTGGGCAGGAGACAGATTTNGATTCCTTGTGGACACCTCCTCCCCTCCCTTCTGTCTCTGCCGCTCTCCGGGATGCGCGGGGCTCCGGGGATGAAGCGCGGGGGAAGGAGCCGGCGGCAGCCAGCGGCCACAGGTGGGTTGTGCCTGGGGCGCTCGGGGGACTGCGGCAGCGCTTTGGGACGACACCCCAAGTCTGAAGCCCGGCTCCCGGTTTTTCCCCTTCCCGAGGTTTCTGGGGTGTGGGGATCGGCTCTCGCAAAGTTTGTGTTAAGGGAGCCTCGGCTCTCCGCTTAAGGTGGTTTGGGGAGTTGGGGGTCCCGGGGGACCCCCCACCCTCGGAAGGATCGTGTGTAGGTGGGGCCGTTCCGGGGGCTGCCCACCCTCGTGCCCCGGTGGGTGAGTGGGTGAAGCCGGATTGAGGTGTCACCCCGCTCTCTTCCCCTGCCTTGTGCCCTGGGGAGCCCCGGCTGGGATGCGGGGCAGCACTGGGCTCCTTCAGCCCCAGTCCATCTCCCCTGCCAGCCCAAGGCTTCCCAAATGTGCGGGATCCCTTTCCTCCTCTCCTCTGCCTGCCCTCGGCACCCGGTGCTGTCTTGTGTTGTGTCCCTGCACCCCGTCCCCACTTTCCGTGGGTCCAGGTGCTGCTCCCGAGTGCCTGGGTGTTGCTGGTGACAGTGATGAATGAGTGGGGTCCTAAATCAGGGTTTGTTTACCTCGCTGTTCCAGCTCTCCCAGCTGCTCTTGCGTTGCAGAGCGTGTGTTTTGGTGCTCGTGGCTCCTGCTGGCTCCTCGCGCGGCTGGAGCGGGGCCAGGGACAACTCTTCCACCACGATCCTGGACTGACAACCGCTACCTGGACCCCGCACCACGCTGTGTCCGCCACGGACAGCATCCCCCCGCACCCCCGGGGTGGTCTCGGCCAGCTCTCTGGGCCGGGTCCGTGCTGCAGATGGGGCCGTCTGGGCTCGGGATGCCGTGGGATGCGGTGACACTCTTGGCTGGTGCCGATCCACGGCTGGGCTGGTTTGGCAGAGGAGGCAGAGCATCACGGAAGGTGCTGTCAGAGGGATGAGCCTCGGCTGCTGCTGCCGGCAGCTTTGGCAAGGCTGGAGCACAGCCACCACCCGCTGAGTGACTGGAGAGACCGAGCGCCATCCCAGTGTGAAGGGTTTGGAGGGCTTTCCTTCAGCTCTGCCACCCCAAAGCGTTTATGCAGCACTGCAGGTCTCTGTGCCGGCAGGCCGAGCTCCCCTGGGTGTGGGGACTACAGACAGGAACTACAGGACCGGGAGGTGGAGGAGGTGGTGGTGGCATCAGGCCCCGGCACTGCGCTCCCCTCTGGTCTCTGCTGCTGCCTGGCTCAGTTCCTTCGCTCCTCAGCGGTCCTGGAGTACCTGGAAAGTTTGTTCGCTGTAGTTTGGGATGCATTTGCAGCCCTTCAGCACCTGGGGGTTTCCTCCTCCTCTGCTGCCACCCAGGGCAGTGCAAACCTTTTGCCAGTGAGAGGCTGAGTGAGAGCACAGCCCAGCCCCGGTGCACCTTGGCACCTCTTTTGGGCAGGTGACAGGTTGGTGCTGAGGCAGAGCCTCCCTCTGGCTCATCCACGCTGCTGAAGGCACTAGTGGGTACCCGAGAGTGTGTGTGAGATGTCTGGCAGGCAGTTGTGCCTCTGACCCCATGCAAACAGCACTGTCCCCTTGGCCGTGCGAGGCTGCAGCCCCCTGTGCCCCATCCCCGGCGTGGCTGAGTCAATGCACCCACCCACTGCATCCAGTGTGTGACTCACAGGCTTTTCATGCACTGGTGTGAATCACTCACAGCCACATCGATGACTTTAGTGACAGCTGAAAAGAGAAATCAGTCCCCCCAGCACTCCCCCAGCACCTCTGCTGTTGCCAGATGGGCTCCCTGCTCCCAGTGACCCAAGAAAACTTCTGCAAGTGGTGCTCTGGTGATGGCAGCCAGAGTTTCTACTCATTCCTGCATCCCGTGGTTGAGTGGTTCCGTGGGTGCCACCGAGGATGCTCGTGGCTGGCATGGATGAGTGGGCACTGGGGTGATGCAGGCAGGGGGCTGGCTCTTCTGCCTCGGTGCTGAGGGGGCTCTGCTTTCTCGACTGGAGTGAGTCTGCCGGTGTTCTGAGCCGCTTCCCTCGGGGCAGGGTGTGTTATGGGCCGGTCCTCCCACGGCTGTTCCACCTTCCACCTCTGTCTCTCCGAGGCCCACGCGTGGCGATGTAGAGCCCCGTGCAGGCGCCCCGCTCCTGCCTCTCCGCGGCCCCTGGGGTGCAGCAGGGCTGCCTGAGCCCCAGCGGGAGTAGCTGGGGATGAGCAAGAGCCGTCAGGAAAAGAGCCAGATCCCCGCCATGGCTTCGGCTGCTCCTCTCCGCGGTGCTGCTGGCTGGCAGATGGTGGCGGCCAGCAGCTCGGCTGGCGGCTGGGATGCTCTTTGCTGCCCTGCCAGAGCCCTGGGCTGTGTCTCCGCGGGCTCCCCTGGGGCCAGAGGTGCCCGTTTGAACACAGGGAAGAGGCTCGTTAATTAACCGCCCCGGGGACCGCTGTCACCTTCCTGCCTCTGCTGGAGACAGCCCAGAGGAGGAGCCTGGGGACACTGCCTTCTCCTGCCGCCCCGGGCAGGGGTCCCAGGCCATCCTGCATCCCTCCCAGACCAGCTACCGGCTTGCTGGGGGCTAGCGGAGCATCCCCGTGTCCCCACTCAAGTGGCGTGTTCAGGAGGAGATGATAAATAAATCCAGTGCCTTGCAGCTCCACGGAGCTCCAGGGAAGGCACAGCCGAGGAGCAGAGGGGATCAGACAGGATTCCCAGGTGCCTTCCAGGTCCCAACCTGCCCCTCATGCGTCTCCCGAGTCTTTTCCATGCTGCTTTACTTTATCCCTGCCTGTTGCTCTCGCAAAAGCCCTTCCTGCCCTTCCCTCCCGGTGCCGGCTCCCCACCAGCATGTCCCCTCCTTCCTTCCTGCTCCCTGCGGCTGAAATGAAGTGCTGGAGTATTTCAGGGATGTCAAAACATACCATTAGTCACGGGCGTGAGGCCTCGTGCCCGGGGAGAGGCTGCTGAGCTCTCTGTCAGGCTGAGAAATGATCAGGGCAGGCGGGAGCCTGGGGGCTTGGGGGCGAAGGCTTTGGGCTGTCTCCCTTTCCGACGCCTCTGGCATCATCCTGACTCTGCTCTGAGCAGCAGGTTGGGTCAGATGTTCCCTGGCATCAATTGCCCCACAATTGCCCTGTGGTGCTGGGATATGGCACCTGCAGAATGAGGGGCTAGGTCCCCCCCTGCTTTCCTGGGAGGAGGGGTTCTCCCCAAAAAATCCCGTGTCAAGGCGACCCTCCAATTGCGGCCAGCTGTGTTAGTTATTGGCTCAGAAGGGTTGTTTTTCTCCTCTTCGGCAGAGATGTGTTGTCTTAAGTGTTTTCCGTGCTGGGATATGTGCTCCCTGCTTCAGAGGCTGCCTCTTGTGGGTTTAAATCCAATATTGGGTTTTACAGGCAGTTGTTTAAACAAAGCAGCACGGGCACTGAAACACCCGCTCCCTGAGGAGGCACTGAGCCCTGCTGCTGGCAGGTTTGCCATCCACAGGCATCTGTGCATCCCAGCCTGGTTTAGGATCATTGTTCTATTTCTTTGGTGCCAAAACACTCGATTTCCTTTCACTTCAGGCGCAGGGAATGGGGGATCCTGTTAACAACACCCCGAGCTCCCAGGTGCAGCCCTGCCTCCCGGCATCGGAGAGATGCTGGAGACGTCTGAGCCTGATCTCTGCGGGAAAGGCAGCAGAAAGCTCAAAGTTGTCAGGGGGAAGGGGCTGAGCTTCATCTGCTGCTGTGATTCTACAAGGACTGCTGCCTATAAATAAGCACAAACCAGCTGCAAAAGTGCCTCAAAGCACAGAGGTGTGGGCAGCGCCGAGCCTTACCCCTGCCAGCACATCCCTGGAGAGAGCCCATTAAGCTGTGGCTAATACCTTTGTGAAGTTTTCTGGTTCAGCAAAGAGCATTTGCATTCCCCTTGCCTTGTTTTTCCGAGCTGCAGGAGGAAGGTGGGCTTTAGCCCCTTGTTACCTCGGCTCCGTCTGCTTTGTGCTCCCCAACGGGAACCAGTGCAAGCACTTTTAGCAGATGAGTCTGTGCTGGGTGACTTGTTTGGTGTTGAGGCACCGTGTGTGGCTTTTAGAGGTGGGTGCTGGAGGGTGGAGGGCTCTGTGTGAGCTGGCGCTATTAGCAAAAAGCCCTGGAGAGTGTGCAGGCAGCGATCCTGCTCCCAAAAATCTGGTGCCTGTGCAGGGTGCCTGTGCTTCCCTGCTTGCTCTGGGTCTCTGTGGGGCTCGTGAGGTGGTGGGAGCACGTGGTCAGTGCTCCAGAGAGAAATTCCATCTCTGGTCTGCGCTCAGGGTACAGATCAAATCCTGGAATTGGGTGGGAAAGATGCAAACCTCCCCACTCCTGCCCTCCAGCATCTGTTCTCCAAAGCCCTGGTGTGCTCGCTGAGGCTTCCCAAGCAGTGCTGGGAAATCACACCTGGTTTAAAATTAATTAAACCAGGTCCTTCAAGGAAAAGAGCACCTCTTGTGTATATTCCCATGTCCTGGATGAGCCTCATGCTGGGTCAGGGTGGTACTTCCATGTTGGTTTTGAGATGAGTTCTAATTGAAACCTCATGTGCTGACTGTGCCTGAGAAAATCAGGCTGTGACTAATGGGAATCGCTCAAGATGGTGGCTAATTACTGTGATTAACCGAGCAACACTTTGGGCTACTCTTTCTCCTGCTCTGCCTCTCATCCTGGCCCCTGGGGAGCAGCTGCAGCAGCCAGGGAAGGATCACAGCGTGCTTATCTGGGGGATTGGGAGGTGGTGCACAGCCTCCCAGCAGTGAGGTCATCTGTCTGGCCATCTCTGAGCATCTGCTTTCCCTAAAAATAGGAGTTTTTCTCTCTGGAAGCAGCTGCTGAGGGGAGTATTGCTGCTGTGGGCATAGCTGGGGCTGGGACCCTTCTTGTGGTGTGATACAGGGTGAGAAACACCATCTTAAAATCTCACATGTGTGAGTTGGGGCATATGGGACACTTTGGGAAACAAGGGCCAGCCCTTGAGTTTTCCCCACCCTGTTTTCCTCCGAGGGATTTTTCCCTGTGATGGGGTCCCTCCTTCAGTTCTGCCCCATCCAGCGATGGCTTTGGATGTTTGATCATGGCTTACTAAGCAACCTTAAAAAAGCCCTGTTTACAAAACCTGTCCCTGATGCGAAGTGAGTCTGGTTCCGTGGGCTGCGCTCGCCAGCTCCGTGAGAAATGTGTCACTTGCACCGAGCATTATTTTTAGAGCTGAGGTTTGCAGAATGCAAAGGCTGGACAGGTTTTTCCAGGATGCCAGATTCCTGAGAGGAGGAGGAGGAAGAGGGGACCGGGTTGATCCCTTGCTCTGTGCCAGTGTGTCGTGGCTGAAGCTTCACCAATGTCCTCTGGTGAGATGGTGCTCACGTGGCTTTTCCACACCCACGTGGGGATTTGCGGATCCTTTATGTGCTTCTCTACTTTTCCTTCCTTTTGGTCCTCCTTGCTCTGTATTCAGTGGTATTCCTGCCTCCCCATTCCATCTTTGGTGGTTGGTGCTGTCCTGGAGGCTGCTCGAGGTCTGGGGTCTCTCTGCCAGGGCTGGCTGCAGCACAGCCCTGCCTGTCCTTCCAGCCCTTTTCCTTGCCTGAGAGCAGCTGGACTGTGTCCAAGGCGGGTTGGGATGGACAGGCAGCAGGAATGGGCTGGATGCCAGCTGGTCTGGAGCTGGATGGGCACAGTAACCCTGTGGAAAGCCGGCCCTGGCTAGAGAGCTTTGCTTTGTCAATGTCCACCTTCACACCTGTCTGTGCAGCTCCTCCCTCTCCTTCCCACCTGCTTCTGGTCTGGGCTGGAAAGCCACCAGTCTTGCACTCTGTACATCACCCTGTTGCCTGCTCTCCTGTAAACCCTCTCTTGCTCCCTCTCTCTGGGTGCTGAACTCTGGGAGAGGCTGCTTCCCCTTGCAACCTCTCCCAGAGCTGTCACCCCTGGAGCTGTCCCAGGGCCGTCCCCTCTGTAGATCCTGGGGCACCAAAAGCGCTGCTGGGTCTTGGAGCACTTTGCAGTGTCACAGAGGGTGAGAGATGCCCATAAATGCCTTTCTGTGGGTTGGGGTGATGCTGAGCAAGGAGAGGAGGAAATCAGCTTCTCAAGGTGCAGTGTGGTGATCCAGGGAATCCACAGACATCCCATGTGTTGGACCAAGGTGCAGTCTGGTGACCACAGGCAGGGATGTCCCCAACCTTGGAAGCAGCAGTTGGGTTGAAGTTGAAATGTTTCTGTGGGGTGACAGTGGTTTGTAGCAGGCAAAATCATGAGAACCAGTAAAAAGGCTGAGAAGAAGGTAGAATCTTTAAGAAGTCCAAATTTGATGGTGTATGCTGGAATAGGAAGTTGAAGGTTTGGAGGCTTTAGGTTTGAAAGCCATCTTTTAAATCTGGTGCTGTTTTTCCTGTGGTGGATGGGATATGAAAAACAAAATTGAAATGAAGTGTGTCTGCTGTGTTGGACTAGACAGTTTCCACCAGACAAAATGACTTTTTTCTTTCTTCTCCTCCATTCTTCGTGCTTTTTGCCCCCAGCAGCTCCTGGAGCTGACACTCTGCTCAGCAGATCTCTCCTGCCCTGTGCCCAGCTATCACCCCACACCCTGGGCAGGCAGCACCTGTGTGTGTTATTAAGGTCTTGCAGGGAGAACTTCTCACTCTGCTGCAGGATTTTACCCTTCTGTCCCTGAGTTATGGGCCAGGCTCTTGAGCTGCACTTTTGGGGCGGTATTTCCCTTCTCCCAGCCCTGCGTGGCCGGGTTACAGCTGGCCAGGGATGTGCCCTGCCTGCTTCCCGTGCCACTGCCTGCTTCCAGCCAGCTGCCAAAACTTGCTTGGTCGCTGCCATGTCTCACCCGACTCACTTGTGACTGTCGTGACTTTGTTTTAGTCACTTTGTCTGTTTTGCTCATGCAGGGAGCTGTTAGTGTTGCTCAGAGGGTTTATTAGCCTTGAAGCCGTCACCTGTTTCCAACTTGTTATTCCAGGTATTTAATTGTCTCTTTGCTCCCTGGAAGCTGGAGCTTGTTTTCCCTATGATTCCCTCTGAAGGAAGGTGGTTTTTCAGCTTCTGCCTAGGAGAGGGGGTGATGGGGAGGGCTTTGGTGTGCCTGGGGCTGTGGCTGTGGCTCAGAGCCAGGCTCTGACCTGGTGCAATCCCTTGCTGGGATTTTGGGGTGACTGGAGCTTGCCCAGAGCAAAAGCTGTAATCTGAATTAATGTTTTAATTGCTCTGGTCTCTTCCGCAAAGGCTCTTCTCTTTGCTTGGAATTTGTAAAGCTCTCGAGTTTCCCCTGCTCCCCTCACCATGCAGCTCATCCCGGGATGCTCTCCCTGGCAGGACCAGGAGCTGCTGCCGGGGCTGTGGAGCTGCTCCCGGAGAGCAGGAGGGGGGAACTCGGGCTCCATCCCACCGGCGCATCCCCCGCAGCCTCCCCGCCCCAAAGAGGCGAGTTTCCAGGCCCAGGCTTCCCGAGGAGGTGTTGGGTAACGAGGTGGGAGCTCCCGTGCATTGATCTCCACGGCAGCTCCTCCCTGGGGTGCAGGGGATGGGGTCCAGGGGAGATCGTGATACTTTCCCCTCGGCATCCTGAAGGCTCCTCCTGCCACGGGGGGACATGGACGGGAAGGGGGCTCTGGGATTCTGGTGTTTCTCCATGCCTGGAAGGGGGGAGAGGGGAAAGGAGGGGTGTGCACCTGCATGTGTGACACTCCAGCCCTGTCACCCTCAGGGGAGGGTCCCACCCGCAGTGCCAGCGGAGGAGAGCTGGGGCGAGGTGAGGAGAAGAGAAGCTGGAGCTGCTCTGATGGCTCAAATATGTATTTTACTAATAAAGGCTTATGCTGTGGATGGAGTGCCAGCAGCAGGAGCAGAGTCAAAGTGAGGATTTAAATGCTTGAAAAAAATCAGGTTGGGTAGAGAGAGCAGCTTACGGTGTTTTCATCTCCCTCTGCTGTTCATCAGTTCCCTTAATAATTCAGGTGGGGTTTTTTTTAATATTAAACAGACCAGACTTGGCAAATAAGTGGAATGTGGCTCCTGGAGCTACAGGGTAAGTACTGAGGCTTGACAGTTCTTCTTTCCAGGTGATATTGGATCCTTGCTATTAGAAAACACAATTTCCCTACACCAGGAATTGATCACCCTATCTCGCAGCACATTATCATCATCGTTGCTTTATGGGATTGCATCGGGAAATGTTTCCATCTGCCCAGGTGGTGCTGCTTTGCTGTGACGGGCTAACTCACACTGGCATGTTGGGGTGGGAACAACCTCCCCATCCCCTGCCTCGACTTTAGGGGTTTCTCTGGAGCTGGACTGGGTGGCTGTGGCCGCAGAAAGAGGTGCTGCCCGTGTGATTCTGGTGCCTTGGTGCACGTCCTGCACCCGTCAAATCACCCAGGCTGCCGGTGGCTATTGCTGTGCCTCACTGTGAGAAGAAGACAAATCACCTCCCTCGGGCCATGCGTGGTTCCCAGCACAATACGGAAAAGCTGTCTTGGAGTGTTTAATGTGTTTGCAAAGGGCTAGAGGGTGTGGGTGACTTGAAAAGGTCTCCTTGTGTGTTGGTTGCATCAAATGTCTTTGGGTTTTCATCCCTTTTTTCCCCTTGTTTTGGGGCAGATCTGTAGTTTTGTGGATTCAAAGGTTGAACGCTGAAGGCTTTGGGCTGCTCCTGCTGTTTCCTTCAGCCAAGGAATGTAAACAATGCATTGGGATATAGAAATGTGTGAGGCTTTTAGTTTGCCATCTAAAAAAATGAGCTGAAAAACACTAGCTCTTGTATTAACTCTTAGCTTCTTGTATTAACTTTTTCAGATCTGTTTTCTGAAACTGGGGACAAGAAGGGAGGACTGGGAGAGACTTCTGGTCCAGCCCTGTTTTGGCTGTGGAATATTTTACTCTGGTTGCCTGTCAGTGATGCTTGGTGGAGCTGAGGATGCTGTTGCTTCTATTTCATCTTCTGCATGCCAAGTAACTGCATTTCTCATCTCTTCTCCAAACTCATGTTTTTCCACCTCATGATTCTTTTCTGGACCCTTCAGTAAAGCAGCTGCTTGCTTGGTGTGTGTTTTCCTGAAGCCTCCGTGGCTGGGGCTGCTTTAGGAATTGTCAGGCACTGTTGCTCCTCTAGTTCTGAGCCAGGATTGCATCTCCACGGCACGGTGCCTGGGGCTGGGCCAGCCCTTCCTCTGGAGTGAGCTGATTTTTCCCTGATTTCCTGCCTGCAGGCCCCAAGGTTTTCATAAATAACCAAAGCATCATTAGGTCTGCAGGGTCCCTCGGGCGCACTGTGGTGGATTGGGATGGCACCGTGTTTTTAGCTCCGTGCTGGGCCCTGGGGGCTGAGCTGGGGCCGGAGCATCCCCGCGCTGGGGCCGGGCTTGTTTGGGTGCTGCAGACGGGAAGGAGCAGGGGCGGCACCATCACAGCCGTCCCCCAGCCTGGGATGGAGCGTGCTGGCGAAACGCTCGGAGAAATCCCGCAAGGAAGAGGAAGGAGAGCTTGCTCCAACCAGAGCCCCGCGGCTCTGCTGCCCACCCGTGGCTGCCTGTGCTGCGGGGGCTGTGGCCCTCCCCCTGCGGGACGGGCTGTTGGTCACATGCCAGCGACATCGGTCACCTCGGGGCCAGGGGATGGCGCCGTGTGAGCTGGGGGAGCCACAGGTTAGAGCCCGTTTCTAACAAGGATCCCTTCGGATCCAGAGGGGATCCATCCATCCTGGTGTGCTGGGCGGCGCGGGGTCCCGGGACGTTACGAGGGGCGGGTGGGCCAGGGAAGGAGGTGCGAGAGACACGGGTGGGGCTCACCGGCAGCTCCCCCTCCTGCACCCTGGGATTGTGCTGGGAGCGGAGGGCTCGCTGCCCGAGATTTGCCCGGATGGAAAACGTACGGCTGGGTCAGAGCCGGCCCTGGGGATGCTGAGGAGCTCCGTGCAGGTTTGGCTGGGGGGCCGAGCTCCTTGTTCCCTGCTGTGCACCGTGTGAGCAGGCACCTAGCACAGGAGATGTCCGAGCTCTGTGCGTCGGCCCGGTGGGATTCAGGGGTCCCTGGAGGAAGCCCAGCAAGGAGGGTGAAATCAGGCCAGTTCTGTTGGGTTTAGGATGAACCCTCATCCCTGCCACTCCTCATTAAGTCCCATCAGGTGAGAGCCTGGTGGCCGCACGCTTCCCACTCTCCCCAGGCAGTGTGGGGCCAGCCTGTGTTTCTGTGCCCTGCTTTGGACCCAGGGGTGAAAGTGCGGGTTTTGCTTCTTCAATAATGAGCTGCTGCAGTGGGTGCTGAATGGGATGGCAGCAGTGACAGACCATGGTTACCGTTGTCCTTTTGTCCACAATATGTTGTTATGGAAGTGGGTTTTCCCCCTCCTCTTCCTTTTGACTTAATTTGGCATTTGCAGACCAGGGGAGTTTCTGGGAGGCTGCTTCTACTACAATTTGTTGGGGTTTTTTCCCCCTTGCTACAGTAGCTTTAGAAATTTATCACTGCTCTGATTTAGGGCGCTTTTTTTTCTATTATTATCTTTTTTCCCTCCTGGCATATGGAGTAGCAAGCTTGGAAAAAATGCAATCCGTTAGCCGTTTCAAGCAGGCTCTACGTACACGGGGCTCCACATCTCGCAGCAGGCTGAGATTTTTAGAAATACTCAGTGCTGGCCTCATGTTACAGCTCCTGTGGGATGTGGAAAGCACCCATACCTCTTTTCGAGATGCATTGCTTGGTGTGCAGCATCCTCGGTCAAGGCTTGTTTGGGGGGTTAGGCTGTGTGGTGGGGTCTATGCTGTGGTGCTTTGGTTTCCAGATGGGGTGGGAAAGCCTGGAGGAGAAGGGATCTTGACCCAGAGGTGTTGGCTCAGCTCCTGGCAGTTTGCTGGGGCAGTGTGGGACACCCTTGACTCTGGGAAGTGAGGTGAATACCTGGGCTTGCTCTTGGATCCCCACCAAGCTATGGGTGGTTCAACACTCTGGCTGGAGATCTGAGGTGGCTGGAAAGAGCCTTAAACCACTGTGGATTATTCTTGCTTCTAAAAAGCTTCTCCAGAAGGGTACCTTGGGTGCCAAGGCTTTGTTGCGTCTTGTGCCTCCTGGCACTGCAGGGCTGCTGACAGCTTGGGAAGCTCTTTGCAGGCATCTCAACACTTTCCTTGGGCACTCACTGGTGCTAACAAGCTTTCCTGCTGAGCTTCTGGGGCCAGGTTTGCTCTGCAAAATAAACCTGAGCGTGGTAGGAATGAGCTGAGATGCAGCCTGCGTGTTCCACGCTGGGGGTCCATCCCAAGGGGCTGTGGGATGTGCCTGGGAGGTGGGTCATGCGTGAGGGATCTGCTCTGGTCTATATCGGGCTGGCCCACGTGTAGGAGTGGTTTCAGCTGGAAGGTGTCGGTGCTCTGGCTCAGGGGTGCTTTTGGAGGAGATGGGGCAGATTTATGTCTTAGTGTCCAGCTGGTGCTTCCTCAACAGAGCATGGGAAGGGCAGGGGAGCAGGGAAGAGCAAAGTTCTGGACACAAGGCCTGATTCCTCGCTGTTGGCATGTCAGAGCTGTTCACTCACAGGAAAAGGGACCAGCAAAGACCATTTGCCTCCACCTGCTTTCCTGGACCCGTGGCTGCCCCATCCCTGGAAGCATTCAGTGGACAGGGCTTGGAGCAACCTGGTGTCCCTGCCCATGGCACAGGGACTGGAACAGGGCCCTCCTAGCCCAAACCATTTACTGAGGCTGATGATTCATGAGCCCCGGTGCAGGGATGAACTGAGTGTCACTTGCAGAGCGGGTGACGACCTGAGCATTGCCTGTGCAGGGTGACAGGGCTGTGTGGCTGTGGGCCAGAGCCTGTCAGCAGCTCTTGCAGCTGGGGAGGCCAAAAACTCTGTCCTGGCAGCCACTGCTTTAGGGGAAGCCTTGGTTTTGCTGGAGGAGCCTGGTCCTGGCTGCAGGGCTGACCCTGTGCCCGGTGCTTTCTGCGATGGGGGAAGCCCAGCTGGGTGCTCACAGGCTTTGCGCACGCCCTGTGTTCAGCTTGGGACTGTGACAAATTGCTGGCCCTGTGATTAGGGACTGTCCAGCCTGTTTCAGGCAGAGGGAAGGGTGTAAAACCCAGGAACACATGAGTGTAGTATTCCCAAATGGTGATTCTTGTGCTGGCGTGGGGTGTGATGGAGTTTTAGTGCACTCCAGGCAGAACGACAGGTGCCGGAGGGAGACTGAAGCCCTCCCAAGAGGTTCAGTTGGCAGCTGACACACAAATAAGGTTTGAAGCAAGAAAACGACTGGTTTAAACTCGAAATGTTGGATGGGAGTCATGTATTGGTGCCAGTCTGGGAAGGGTGGATGTGTGAGTGTGGTACCCTTCTGGGAGGGATGGGTTTTAGTTGCTGCCACTTTGAGCTGTGCAGGTGGGGGCTGGGGGCCGTGGAGGATGATTGCTTGGTTCTCCCCATGCTGCTGGTGCTCCAAATCCTGCTGGCAGACGGTGGATGGCTGGCATGGGAAAATCAGTGGCGTGAAGCTATTTAGGAAGGAGTGAGTGGGCAAGAGGAGAGCGAGGGGGAGTGACGCTGCCAGAAATAGCACTGCCCACTGCCAAGGGGCTGGAAGCCAATGGGCTCTGCTGGTGTCCAGTGTGGGGGTGGTGGTGAGCACAGGGCCATGCCGGACAAGTGGGCAGTGTGAGATGGCCGTGCCAGACAGCTTGGCAGTGCCAGCTGGCTGTGCTGTGCTGGAGGAGAACCCCCTTGGTGTGAGCGGGCTGGGTGACATACGCCATCAGTCTCGCACTACCGGGCCTCAGCCATCCCGGAGATGTCTAAAACGTCCAGATGGCAGTTCCCTGGTGTAAAAAGAGCTGAATGTGTGTGGCCTGTGCAGGAGCCTCATCTGGAGGAGCCTCTCCTTCCCAGAAACGGAGAGGGGTGTTTGGGAGGGCCACCAGTGAGCAGCCAGCACAGGGTGAGGGCTGATGTTTGCAAATAGGGCGGGGTCCAAGCTCCAAGGGCACATGCTGCTGCAAAAGGGCCAAATCCATGGTGGAGTTAGAAACTAATTGAGCTGTGGGGCATCATTTCAGCAGGGAGATGGAGCTGATGCATGGAGCAGTCAGCTTGGGTCAGAACAAAGCTCCTTCTAGCTCCATGCCAGAGCTGCTCCAAGCCAGCTCCGTCCTGGCTGCTTGGCCAGGTCTGTGGAGAATGCTGGGCTGGACTGGTGCACGTCTTATGTAAAGAGTGGTGTAAGAAAAGGGATGTGC
Source organism: Aleadryas rufinucha (assembly GCA_013397815.1). Lineage (NCBI taxonomy): Eukaryota > Metazoa > Chordata > Aves > Passeriformes > Aleadryas > Aleadryas rufinucha. Next base: position 50,461 of record VZTH01005373.1, read on the forward strand.
ATCGCTCTTTTCCTGCAGGATCTTCCCAGGCTCCAGCTGTCAGCAGCACCGAGCTTGGAGGTTGGGGCTGAGCTGTTATTCCTGGCTGTGCCTGCCCTCCTCTGCTCCGTGAATTAGTCTCATCCTTAATTTGAGCTCATTTGCACCTCACTTAAGTGTCCCACAAAGCAGCTCTCCGGCAGGAAGGTTGCCGTGGCACAAATTATTCTGAGAAACGTGCTTCAGCGGGATGGAACAGCAGAGATGAAACAATGCCACAGAGAGGAGAAGGAGGGAAGGCGAGCACGGCTCGGTGCCAGCGATTGTAGCGAGCGGATAAAAGAAGGGAAAGCGGAGCTGGATGAGCTCCTGGTGAAAGAAGAAACGTTGAGAGGAGGAGAGGGAGCCCGACGATAAAGCAGTGGCTTTGGTCCAAAGGAGGTGCTGGAATTGCTGGCTGTAGGGAAGCAAGGCAGATGGTGGGCGGTCGGCACTGCTGTGGCTGCGGCATGGAGCGGGAATTGGCACTGGAGCTGAGGGCAAAGCTGTGCTGCTGGAGGGAGAATAGGCCACTGATGGTGGCTGGGGTCCAGCTGGGTGTATCCGAAATAGCAGTGCCCGCAAATGCCACGCTCCAGGCCTGTCCTCCTGCCCAGGTGGCTTCCAGGAACACAAACCCTTCACTTGGCACCTTGGCAAAGCATCGGGGCTCATGTCCAGGCTGGCTTAGCCCATGGCCCTCTGCAGGCTCCAGCCTTTGGCAGCCAGAAGGAAGCAGCCAGGCTTTATTGAGGGATTTGGTGGTCTCCTCTGAGCAGGAGAGGGGCCCCTGGGACTTCCCGGGAGTGTGTGCACTGAGTAGGAGGTGAGAACTGGGTGCTTGCCGAGCCAGGTTATTAGTCCTGGTGGAAGAAGCAGTATTGCTGAAATGTTCTTTTTAGCTCCACAATAACATTTATTTGTTTTGCTCCCATCTCCCAAAGTGTGGGAGAAACTGGGCTCAGAGGATGAGCTCTGGGGGTGTGCAGCAGCTTGGAGTGGCTGAGGATGGCAGGAACAGGGAAAGAGGTGTAATGGGAGGAAGGGAAGGAGCTGGTCCAGGCTGTTGTCCCTAAGCAGCAGAGTGTCCTGGGGCATGCTCTCCTAACCAGGCGACAAGCTGGTTTCTTGCTGAAGGGTCCTCAGGGCCTGATTTGTGCATGCATGATGCTGCCAGGCAAGAAATTGCTTTTTGTTGTCCATTTGTCCCAACCCTGCTCCAGCCAGGATAAGGCAAATCCACTCAGTTCTCTGCAGTGTGTGAGGTGAACAGGGCCTGGTTATAGAAGGCCTGGGCGAAGGAACGAATGAAAACCTGCTTTTCCTCCTTTAAAGTTGGAATCAGGAAGGTCTTGCTCTGTTTACCAGGGATTTAGGGCTCTGCTCTGTCCTTATGCTTGTGGCTGTAGCTGCTGGTGAGGACCCTGCAGTGGAGGATGCACAGCACACGCTCTTCATGGAATTCTGGAATGGTTTGGGTTGGAAGGGACCTTAAAGATCATCTCAGTCCCACCCCCCTGCCATGGGGAGACACCTTCCATGAGACCAGGCTGCTCAGAGTGGCTTTGAACACTTCCAGAGATGGGCCATTCACAACTTCTCTGGGCAACCTGTGCCTCACCACCGTCACAGGGAGGAATTTCTTCCCCCACAGCATGGCAGGACAGACCTTTATCACCTTCCCTTCTTCACCGTGCAGTTTGTGCAACAGATTGTCTTCATTTTTGCACAAACAATGAGACCTTTTCAGTGAGTCTTTGTGCATAATGAGAGCAGAAGTGAAAGAAGAATAAAGCCTGCTGTCGCTCACCTTTGCAGCATCCCTTTGTTTTCCCCTCTCAGGGGTGCTGTGACTCCTTTTGCCGGGAATCTGCTGTTTCCAGGATGACATAATTACCTATGCGGGTCTATTAGGCACTGAAACACATCGTGGTGTGTGAGTCACCTCAGTCAAGGCACGGCTGGAGGTGAGAGCTTGTTCTGCCTGGCTTTGCCAGGTTAAACTTCAATTTCGTGGCCACGGGATGCTGCCCCCATGTGATGCTGCAATCCGAGCTGGGTGTCCTTCCTGCTCCACCCCAGCTCCCGGCTAAGGCAGGTGCTTTTGGAGAAGCTGTGAGCTGGAGCATGAAGCCAGAACTGGGATGAGTGCTGGCGATGCCTAGGATGTGGTGGGTGCCACTCAGGCTGGGGACAACCCTCTGGGGAGCCCAGAGTGAGCAGCTCCCGGGTCTCACAGTCACCTCTCCTACAAGAACTGGCTGAGAGCACAGAGGGTGTTCAGCCAAGAGAAGGGAAGGCTCTGGGGAGACCTTTGAGCCCCTTCCAGTACTAAAAGAGGCTACAAGAGGTCTGGAGAGGGGCTTTTAAGAAGAGGGCAGAGTGACAGGACAAGTGGGAATGGCTTCACACTGACAGAGTGCAGGGTTAGATGGGATATTTGGGAAAAATTATTCTTCCCATGGCAGGGTAGTTTGAACTAGAGGGGCTCTAAGGTCCCTTCCAAACTGAATCATTCCGTGATCCTGGGACCACGTCTGTTCAGCCTTGACACAGGTGAGCAAAATATTCCCAGGGCAAGGCACAGGAGAACTGAATGCTTCGTGCACGGTTCTCTATTTTTCCTTCTGTATCTACATCAAATCCTCTTTACATCTGTGGTTTCAAGCTGACCTGGATTCCTGGTGTCTCCCAGCAGCAGCAGGGCCCTGCTCTCAGCCCCCTCCTGCATGCTGCCTCCTTCCAGGTGCTCTGGACCGAGGAGCCAGGGCTGGCTGCCTCCTGCCGGCAGCTCTTCACAGAGGCTGCTCTATTTATTTTTAAAGCATTTTCTCTCTCTGTTGCACAGCAACTTCCAACACACCCTGGCTCGTGCAGGCAGCTCCTGCTCCTCTCCACACTTTGGCACTTCTTCAGCTGCTTTAGGGCTCAGGGAGATGGGGACTGATGCTGAACTCTGGTGTCATGAGGGTTCACTTGTCCCCTGTGAAATGTGCCAGCTCGGGCTGAGTTACCAGGCTTGGCAGCAGTGCTTCCCATATTCCCATTCCTTGGGTGTGGGAGCAGCTGAGGTGTGATGTGCAGAGTCAGTGCTGCTGCTGTGCACTAAAAAAAAATATAGATTCAGGCTGTCCTCGGGGTGGTGGGGCTCTGTCCACAGCCACCTGCATATGCTGGCTCTTGGATCCCCAAATATCCAGGGGGTGGTGGGCTGGGATGTGGAAATGCCCCTCTCTCTGTGCCTGTGCCTGGGCAAGGGGACAGTCTGAGGCCCATGAGCTTGGGGCTGTTTCCATGCCTGTGCTTCACCTTGTCCGTGTGCCCTGTGCTGGGGGATGACAGGGAGCCCTGCAGGGCCTTCCCAAGGAGAATCTCCTCATGGTGGGAGCACAGGGAGAGGGGCAGCGCAGTTCTACAGGGGTAACAGCCTGTACTCTTATGCAGGAGCAGAGCTAATTCCTGGAGGGTGGCCTGGAAATTATCTCCAGGAGTCCTGGCTGTGCCCTTCTTTGGAAAGCAGACTCCTGAGGGCGCGCTCTCTGGCTGCACTCAGCACTGCCAGGCTCTGGGCACTGCTGGTGCACAGATCACGCCAGCTTTCCCGTCCTGGATTATTCCTACTGCCAAGCTTGGCCCCTGCTGTTCGCAGAGCTGCTCCCACCGGAGCAATACCTCTCCCCTGCTGGGTGGAAGAGCTCGTACGAGGAACGGGAACACTGAGCTGTGCCAGGCAGCGTCCCTTGTTCCCCCTTCTTGCCCACAGCAGATGGCACACACCCCCTCAGGTCTGTCTGTCTGCCTTTGCTCTGCTCTCCTGGGGATTTGGGATGCTGGTGTGGAGCTGGAATGGGGGGGGGTGGGTCATAGATGTGATGGATGTGTGATGGGGGGTGTCCTACCTGGAGCTGCAGAGACCTGCCTGCCCTGCAGGCAGGGGTGCAGGGAGAGGGGCTGGGATGAGGCTGTCTCAAAGGCAGTGCTGGAAGAACTTTGGGCATTGGGTTGTTTGTCGGGATGGGTGTTCCCAACCCCTGTGCCTGGTTCTGCCCCCGTGTCAGGCCAGACAGCCCTGTCTGTCACTGCCACTCCAGCAGGGATGTGCCTGCCCATGCTCTGAAAGCATCCTCGGGGCAGGGGCTCGCTGCCTGCAGCAGCCCTGGGGTCCTGCTCCCTGGCAGTCTCCGGCTCTCTGTGCTGGAGAAGTGCTGAGTTCTGTGACGTACATCTATATAAATAGTAGTGGTGTTGTTCAACAGTTGCTCTTAAAGGAGAGATGAGATAATTTCATGTTTTGATATTTCTAAAGCTGATCCCCCTGGGAGTGGTGCTCTGTAGGAGGGCTCCTGTGCTCGGGGCTGTGCTACCCAAGGTGAGCCCTCATACCCGCTGGGGGCATGCTGGCCTCTCCTGGAGATGCCTCCTGCCTTGGATGGGTCCTGAGCAGCAGCCTGGCTCCATCTGGGCTCAGCTCAGCTTCTCTTGGGAAGCAGAAACAGTGCTGAGGCCTGAGGAGTGGCCTCTGCTGCTAAAAACCTGGCATGGCAGAACAAAAGCTGTTTCCCAGACAAGAGGTTGTCTGATGTCTGCTGCTGAAGCTTCTCCCAGCCTGAAGCAGCTTCTGGGTGCTCTGAGCTCTGCTCTTTCCTCTGTCTGATCTTTGCAGGCGTTCCAGTGGTCTTTGTTGTGTTGTTTTGGTGCCACAATGGCCCAGAAAACAGTGTGTAATATACGAGCGGGTGATGACAGAGGAATGTTTTCCAAGCTGAGTGGCCAGTCTTTGTTTCTGCCATGTCTCTCTGTCCTCAGTACACTGGCACATGTGATGCTGCCTTCCTGACTCTCCCATTTTGGTCCATTTGGCCTGACCCTTTCACCCACACCTTTTGCTGTGCCTGGGACTGAGGCTGTGCAAGGAGCCTTTGCCTGTAAATGTCTTCTTTCTTTCTTTCTTTCTTTCTTTCTCTCCTTCCCACCTTGTTTAAGTCCCTCTGTTACTGGTGTACAAAGCTCCCAAGCCTGGAATGCAGCCCTGGCTCTCGCTGGGTCCCAGGGATGCTGCGAGCGGCTCCTCCCAGCAGAGCCTCTGCGAATCTGCCAGTGCTGGGGGCTATGGGAGGGGAGTTCAATGCAACAAACTTTTCCCCAGCATCAAGTGACTCGACTAAAAATAACCACCTCACCAGCTGGCTCTCGCAGCCACCGTGCTGCACAGCCCCAGCCCCCGGTGCAGGACGGGCTGGAGCACTCAGCGGGGCCCAGAGCTGACCCAGGCGGTGCTCACCCACCGCAGCACCCCTGTCACTGCGAGGGGAGGTGCACGCGGAGGAGAGGAAAAGGCCACGAGGATGAATCAGCTGCTCTCACAGCCCATCTGTCTCTGTTTGGAAGGGCCCCACGCTGAAATTCTTGTGAGCGCTCGGAGGTTCAGTGCTCTGCTTTGCCACGCAGCATGAGCTCCCCGCTCGCCCTTGGAGCAGGGGCTGACAATCAGCAGCTCAGGGCAAGCATGGCTCACTGGAGAGATGCTCTGGATTGTCCTGGAAGACAAGTGGCCACCGTGGCCTGGAGAGAAGGGGCGGCAGGGGCCGGATTCAGAGTATCCCTGTGCCTCAGGAAGGATGGAACGAGGCCAAGATACCTCAGCATGTGAGTGCCCAGGGAGAGCAGCCAAGCCAGGAGAAGACATCTCCTGTGGGCCGGTGAAGTGGAGAATCCTTGCCTGACTTGGGGTGTCCCCAAGGTGCTTGGGAGCAGCATCCTAGATGCTCTCATATAGATTTATATCATATATATAGTATCATACATGTTTTTCATATATATATATTTAACAGCTTCTTGCTCTGATGTTGCTGCCAAAATCATCCCTCAAATCCCCAGGGAAGGCTGCTGGGGTGCTGAACCATGTTTGGAGGGCTCCAGCAGCTTTGTTGCCCGTGGAATACACCACAGCCGGGGTTTGTCCATCCTGCCCTCTCCGGGAAGGGATCTCTGCCCCCCTGCTCTCTCGGAGCTTGTGGCAGCGTTGGAACTCAGCACAGCAGTGCTGGGCCCTTGTGCTGACTGGGGATCAGCCCTGTGGACAAGCACAGCATCAAACCTTTTGCTTTAACTCCGGGGGTTTTGGTAAAGGTTGTTCAGATGATGGAAGCAAAGAGCTCCCCCAGTGCCGCAAGCGCTGAGTGTGGTTATTATGGAAATACATCGTTACTTGGCTAAAAGCTTCATTGCTGCCACTGTAACACAAACACACTCACAGAAAATCCCTAAAAGGAATTTCCTCTTCGGAGGGCAGCACTGCTGCTGGGAACCTGCTTCTCCCTGCAGCTCTTTATTAGTTAATCAGCTGCCAGAGGTGAAAAAATGAAGCATGGTGTGGGATCTCAGGGTCTCCTGCCTGCTGGGGCTGCGCTCTCCAGCTGTGGCACGGGGCCGGGGTTGAGATAATGAGGTTGGGTCTCTTGAGGATTCTGTAGAGAGGATCTCTGTGTGTTTCTCCTTCCGTCACTTGTGCTCTGGTGCTTGAAAAGCCCTTTCTTGGTGGTTTGTGGGGTGGGATGCTGCCCTGGCTTGTGTTCTCGGTGGTTTGTGGGGTGGGCGTGCTGCCTTTGGGTGCTTGTGTCCCACTTCAGCCCACACTGATGTACAGGCCAAGGGGCCAGAGCTGCTCATTGTTCTGCTCCTGTTTGTCCATGGCAATTCTGTGTGGAAGGGGAAGGATGGACGGAAGGATGGATGGAAGGAAGGATGGATGGAGTCTCTCTGAGATCCCCATTAGATGATGTGACCTCTAGCTGTGCCAACACAGCTGGGTGATCCATGCTCTTGGCTGTGCCTTGGGCTGAGCAGGGACCATCAGGCTGCTCCCAGTCACTGTGCAGGTGAAAGCACAACTGCCAGTGTTTTTGCAGCTGAATATCCCCTCTCTAATTCAGTCTGGCTGCTCTCAGCACCCTGTGGCCATGGTTTTATCCAGATGATTTCTCCACAGCAGGAGCAAACAGTGGATTTCCTGGCTTTTATTGCTTTTAGAATGAAGTTTGGGAGGTGAGAGTTTCTAGAGGCTTTATTTTAATGTATTGAGAGCCTGCTTTGTGTCACAGTGCAGCGGTTCCTTGCGTCTCCTGTGTCAGATACAGACCAGTGTCCCATTGCTGGGCAGTGATGTCCCTGTTCCTGTGGCAAGGATGGCAGGGGCTGTCCCACGTCCCTGCTGCATCCAGGTCACACCACCAGTGACACAGACAGTGAGCATCAGCTGGGATGGCCTGTGGGAAGCCTCATGGGGGACTACAGGGGGTCGTACAGGTGGACGTGCTGTTTTCCTTTGCTGTTTTTAACTCCCAATTGTCACTAGTGGGGGTGTGAAGTCACCTTCTGCCCAGCTGTTAACAGGGAGCTGTGTGGCATCCTGGGTTTATTCCCAGGAAAAGGCTGATTCGCAGCTGGAAGGGCTCAAAGGCACTGATGGGAGCCTGCAAGAAAGATCCAGAGAAACTATTTATGAGGGCCTGGAGTGACAGGACAAAGGGGAGTGGCTTCACACTGGCAGAGTAGGTTTAGGTTAGATACTAGAAAGAATTCTGCCCTGTGAGGGTGGTGAGGCCCTGGCACAGGGTGCCCAGAGAAGCTGTGGCTGCCCCTGGATCCCTGGAAATGTCCAAGGCCAGGTTGGACGGGGCTTGGAGCCACCTGGGATGGGGGAAGGTGTCCCTGCCTATGGCAGGGGAGTTGGAGTGAGATGAACTTCAGGGCTTTTTCCAAGCCAGGCCATTTTGTGACACACACACACACAAGTTCTATGTTATTGGCAAATCCAGGCTGGAGGTAGGGCTGCTGGCAGGCTCCATGGTCCCGGTCCTGGCTGTGCCTCTTCCCAGCACAGCCCAACAGAGTATTGGGTGTTCTTACCAACAGAGGCAAGGCTGGCATTTAAACAGCAGAAGCCAAATTACATGAGCCAATGTGGTGTTTTTCCCATTAATTCAGATTTTGGGTAAAAATAAAGCATTTGTTTTCAGTGTAAGGAGGGGTCCTAAGGCCAGAGGAAGGACAGGTGCCCTGGTGCCAGATGCTCGGTACCTGGCATGAGGCATCCCTCGAGCACCCTCGTTAGCGTGAAACCTTGTCAGCTTTCCTTAACAAAATGTTCTGGCATCCTCCCTTTTCTCCTTGTCACTTCTCCAGAGGGAACGTGGCTTGTTCTGCTGGCAGTGTGAGCCCTGTTTGCTTGGGCGGAGGGAAAGCTAATTATTTCTATTTATTTCCTCAAACTTTCTCAGTGTTTCGTTTGAGGGCTCTGCCTGAGCTTTTCCACTTGCCTCTGAGCCTGGGAGTCACCAGCATCCCTGGAGTGGGAGATGCTCTGGGAGGCATCAGCAGAGCCAGTGTGGCTGCTGGACCTGCCCTTGGGATTTATCCTCATTTGCTCTTGGCTAATTGTCCTCAGGCATGGCTGAAACTTGTGGTGTTCACGCTTGGTGTGCAAGAAATCCTCCTGTCCTTGCCAAGGAAATGACTGGGAAAGGCACAGGGCTAATGGTTGTTTAAAAACCAAAAACTGAAACAAACAGAAGCCAAACAAAACCTAATCAAACACAAAACCAAACCAAAACAAAAAGCACACCAACCGCAGGAAAAAAAACAAAACCAAAACCAAAACAAAAAAACCTCCCAAAACCCAAGGAAACCTGGAGTTAAACTTTGAGAGGAGAAGGTTGAAAATGAGCAGAGCAATATGAAAAGGAAAAGCAGAAATTGGGGAAAGTGAGATATGATTAAGGTCTCCAGAACTGACTTGAAAAAGTAATTAATACTCCTAAAAAAAGTCGCATGGGTAAGCAAAGTAGTGGAGTGAAAGATCCGTTTATAGCTTTCAGTGGGAGCAGCCATGCTCGTCTTACCAATGTGCTAATTAATTTGCTGAAGCTCTTGCTGTCAGTTGCCTTTTTCTTTCCGGAGAGCTTGCCAAGGGCTGAGTATCCCTTGGGCTGGGCTGGTTTCAGTTTGAGGGTGACTTTGGGTGCCTTCTATTTACAGGGCAGCACCATGGGCCTGAAGGAGATGGGACACTCCCCTGGGCCCTCCATCCCTTCCCCCTGTGAGGAATGTCAGGCTTATTTTGACTGAGATGGAGGTCATGCTCCATGTTGTCCCCTCAGTTACTGTTAATTTTTTCCCCTGTATTTAATTTATTTTTGCTTCTGGTGGGGTGTTCCCCAGCCTTTATCCCAACCTCCCTCGCCACCTCCCTGTTTGTATAGGAGGTGTCCCCAGATGATGCCTTGGGAAGGGGTTAAGGTGATGATGTGTTCTGTTTGCTGCATGACTGGGGCATTTAAATCCTCCTTTTTCCTGCTGGATTGCTTTCTCCTGCATCAGGGATGTGGTTAGGAAGGGGGTAATTGCCTTGTGCTTTCTCTCACCCCCTTTTTCACCTTCAGATTGGGCAAACACTGGAAGGGGAATTTCTGGGGCCGATAAAGCAAAGCCCTTTCTGCAGCACTAATATGCTGAACAGAGCTTTTCCAACATGAAAACAAAGCATTTCACCATAGCAAGGCTTTGGGTGCAGTCTTGGACACGAGCATCTCCTGTCTGTGCGGTGTCATCGACTGTGCTTGGCCGAGGAGTGCTGCTCGGTGTGGTGTTCTTGGCAGTGTTCCCATACCTTTGGCTCCCGTGGGCAGCTCCTCGCTCAAAGCCACGCTGGTATTTCCCCATCCAGCCTCCTGAAGTGCTGCCTGTCTCTGGGGCTGCCTGGCTGTCACCCCATGAGTGGGGCTGGAGGGGAATCTGGGCACTCCAGCCAGGGCTGCCCCACAGAGAAAAACCAACCAAATGGACTGAGCCCAGGGTGGTTTGATCCAGGAGTCCCAAATCTCCTCTTTTCTGATTTCCTCCTGCTATGCTGCTCCAGGGAGGGCCGACTATGGGGTCAGGGAGCTGCAGGTTCAAGAGGTTCAGGGGTGCCCAGACTGGGAAGCATGAGGAGGGAGGGAGGTGCTACCCCTTGTCCTAACCTCGGGGATCCAGTGATGTGTGTCCTGGTATGAGAGGGCCCAGCCCAACAAACCGAGGAGAAACGGGACTTTTGGTTAATGTGGGAGGAGGGGAGGGAATCACGGGGCAAACAGAGCAAACCCCTGAGCCTCCCTCTGTCTTGTTCCCCTCCAGAGTGATGAGCCACCCCAGCAGCAGCGATGCTGGGAGTTGGGACGTGCGCCATGGGCACCCCGGCGCCGGGCAGGGGGGCTGAGCTGGACGCTGCCTCGTCCCGCTGCGTCCTGGCCCTGCCCGAGGAGGAGACGTGGCGGCAGCACCGGCTGGGCCTCATGCAGAGCACCCAGTCCTGCAACCTGCTGGAGCCCGAGAGCCTGGCCCAGGCCCTGGTGTCCCGCGCCGCCTCCTTCGACGCCCTCTACGATTCCCGCTCCCGGGATGCCGACGCGGACGCCGGCAGCGCCGTGGACCTGGAGCTGGGCCAGCTGGTGCCCGTGAGCCCGGACGTGATCAAGCGCCGGCGGGGAGGGCTCATTGAGCAGAGGGACATTATCAAGGCGCATGAGGCGCACAAGATGCAGAGCACGCCCCAGGCGCGGAGGAAGGAGTGGGAGTAAGTACCAGAGAGCCCCCGGGCCAGGTGGGCAGCTGGGGGGAGCGGGAGCCTTGCCTGTCCTCTCTGGGGCTGGCGGGGGGGACTAGGGGTGTCACGCCGGCCATGTGACCCCTGTGGAGCAGCCGGCGCCAGCTGTGCTCCATCTCCTGGCTCGGTGGGGTCGGGCTGCTCGGCTCTGAGCTGGTGGGTGGCATCCCACGGGAACGGGGCGTCTCCAGACTGTGGGGTGGTAGAGAAAAGCGGTATGCAGAGGAAAGTTGGAAGCTCTCTATTTTGGAAGCCCTCAAGGCAGTTTCCCTTAGCTCTCTCTCGGTATTTAGATGCATTTGGGGCTGTTGCCTTTCTGCTTTTGCTGTGGCTTGACCCCACTGTGAGGGGATTATCTGTAAATGTGGTGGTTGAGGCCATTTTTTGTGGGACTTGGCAGTGCGAGTTAACAGTTGGACTTGATGATTTTAGAGGTCTTTTCCAACCTCTAAATTCTATGATCTGTATTTAATTCTAAAAAGTGTCCTCCTGAATCAGAGCAAGCTGGGACATTAACAAACTTGAGAAAACAGAAGTGCTTGGCAGGGCTAGAACCCACTGGTTTTACTTTTCATTTCCCTTTAATTGACTTATTCTCATTGTTTGCCTCGGTGCTGTGAGAAAAGCCCAGCTCCAGGTCCTGGGCCAGTCTCTCTCACCCCACACCCACTGTGTGACAGGGCTGCAGCCGTGTGCTTCAGCCCCACATTTAAATGACAACCTTATCCTCCACATGTCTGTTCAGCAGGATGGCCTGGGATAAGCTGCTGCAGCACCTCCTACTCCAGCATCACTGGTCTGGAGCAGTTTCCTGCCTCCAGAATTTGATTTGGGGAATAATGTTTAATAAAACACCCGAAGGAGACAGGAGCCCCCGTATTAATTAGATGTGGCACGTTGCTTTGGCAAGATCTAGGTCAGCGCTCTGCTCGTGTGAAGCTGGTGGGGTTTCTTTGGGATGGTTTCCCTGATAAAACTGCTTGTGATAACACTGAGGCTGCTCCTGCTTTTTTTGGAGAGCAGCCCATCACTGAGGCGGGGGTTCTGGCCCTCTCGGCTCTGCGCTCATCCCTTTGTGCCCGGGGAACCTCCTGGCCGGTGACTCAGGCACCTTTGCAGGGAAAATAAATTGCCATATGGGCTGGGCAGGCTCTCGGTGCCTTGTTATCCTTCGCAGCCCACTGGGGATGCCAGATGAATAAATCATGGCAGAGCAGGAAGCAGAGAGGTGGCCTCGTTAATTGCCGGCTGGGGAGCGCGGCCCTCGAACGCTGCTCACTAATTAACGGCCTGCACGTCCGTGGCTCTGCTTGGTGGCAGGGACGTGGAGCTGGAGCCCTGCCCGCTCCTGGAGGAGGATTGTGCCCCTCTGGCTGCCCTCAGCTGCTCCATCCAGCAGTGTCTCAAATACAAAGCCCAGTATTTCTGTCCTTAACACAGTGGGAATGCTCAGGGGGCAGTGCTGGGTGCTGCTGTCCCGATGTGGTTTAATGGGATGTTTCCCCAGGCTGGTAGGGTCCTGCCTTTGCATTTCCCAGCTCCTGGGTGCTTGAGTGTGACATTTCATCCCGCTTTACGATGGTTTTCTGGGAAGCCTCTGATGCTGGAGGAACAATGGGCTCTGGCCCTTGGGCTTTGCAGACCTCATGTCCCACTGAGGACCAGAGAGCCCCAGGCCCCTTCCTGGGAAGTTGGTGAGCACCAAGGGGCTTGATCTGTTCCTTTCCCAGACTTATGTGCCCCAATACCCCATCAGCCTGCAAAAACCACGTGCCAGAGGTTCCTGCTTTAACATCACACTCAAACATCAGGAGGAGAGGGACTTTTGACAAGGGCGTGCAGTGGCAGGATGAGGGAGGCAGAATAGCTTTAAACTGAAAGTGAGAGGGTTTAAGGTTAAGAATTCTTGACCTTGAGGGTGCTGAGGCCCTGGCACAGGGTGCCCAGAGAAGCTGTGGCTGCCCCTGGATCCCTGGAAGTGTCCAAGACCAGGCTGGGTGAGGCCTGGGGCAACCTGGGATAGTGGAAGTTGTCCCTGCCTATGGAACGAGAAGAGCTTTAAGGTCCCTTCCAGTCCAAATCACTCTATCCTTCTGGGAAAAACCATCAACGTTCTCCTCAAAGGCTTTGCTGAAGCCCGGGTAGGTATGCAGAGCCAGTAAGCCCCCAGATGCTCTCTGGGAATAGATGGATACCCTGTGGGGGAGAAAAAGCAAATTAATTTCCTTATGTGTAATTTTGTTAGTAATAATGCAATTTTCCTGTGATTTAATTTTCAGATGGGCCCATCTCACATGCCTTGAATCACCCTGGGGGCTCTCACCTGGGCAGTCTGGCTCTGGTTAGCAGTGAGGGGGGGTATTTTCCCATAGCTCCAGCATGGTGGTGGGCATTAAATGAGACATGGGAAATGTGGAAAATGTCTGAGTAGCTGCAGGAGCTCCCCTCGTGCTCCCATCTGCCAGCTGTGGCCGGGTGGTCTGCGGGGTGGTGGGCACAGGGAGAGATGCTGCATGAGACCTCTGCTCCCCTGGAGCAGCTCTGGCTTTGCAGGTGTGGCATTCCTGGAGTGTAGCCCGACGTTGTTTGGCTGCTCTCGCTCTGGGTTGCTCTGAGGGTAGTGAAGAAAGACTTTTTGTTTGTGCTCACCTGTGTTGGCAGGTCTGACCCTCACTAAACCTCCCCCTCTGCTGCCTTTTGCCAGTGAAACAATCCTGTAAGTAGAATAAGAATAGGAAGGGTAAAATGCTCTTTTCTCTGGTTTTTTTGGGTTTTATTTTTCAAGAGGAAACTGAGGCAGAGAACAGAGAACACAAAGTGCCTGTGGGGCAGTAGCTCTGTGGGAGGATTAACTTTATGGTGAAAAATGAATGTACCAGCCCACCTTGTTCTTGTCTGAGGGACTTCAGCCTAGGGCAGACACCAACCCCCATTTTCCAGAGTCCCAGCCAGATTCCTTGCCCTCCATCCCGTGTTCACACCTGGGCTCAGGGATGGAGGTGTACGGAGAGATCTGCTGTGCTCCACGGCTGAATCCCTGCTGTCTTTGCTCTGGATGCCTGGCAGCATCCTTTGGGTAATGTCTAGCTTAGAGACAGCTCAAAAGAAAAGCTCCTCGTCAAAATAAGAAAACCAGGAACCTCCTGTGGCTTCTCCAGGATGAGCAGCTGCTTCCTCAGCTGAGGGTAAGGACAGGCAGAGCCACACAGGGAGCACATCCCAGAAAAGCTGCAGGCTGAATTTGAAGCACACAGGACCCAACCCTACTTTGCATGGCCGGAACCCAGGTGTGCATGGGAATTTGTTAAGCTTGGCTTGTGCAGTTTGGGGAATGCAAGCTGTGCCCTCATTTTGGAGTGATATTTACAGCCAGGATGCATGGAAAAGCCTGATTCCAGGCAGGTGTTGGGCAGGGAATGGAGGAGGCAGGAGGGAAAGCAGCAGAGTCGTGGCTCAGTGTGAAGGTGGGATGCTGTAATTCAGCCTTTGAGCACCTGAGTGATGGGCCGAGGGTCTCAGTGTCCCATGGGAAGCGATGCACTCTGCCCACAGCACAGCGACCCCAAAGCACAAGGGAATTAAAAGTGACGTCCTGTCCCAGAGCTTCTTATTTCATGTCTCTGGTGCTATGAATTTGCGAGGTCTCCGTTTCCCGTGGAGCTCCGTGCTGCCGGCTGGCTCGGTCCCCACAGCACAGCCTGTGGGGAGCCTCTGGGGCTGGAGCGCTCCTGCAGCTCTGTCTCTGCCGTGCAATGGGAAGCAGATAGAGAACAGAACAGGCTGCAAGCGCGCAGGGTGTTGCTCACAGATCTCAGTGGCTTTTTATGACTTGGCAGCCTCTGTCTGGTTATGTGCACGCTCTGCATCCCAGATTACAGATGAAGCTGAATTTTTTTTCCTTAAATCCCCTTTTTTTT